>JAIFGZ020000801.1:0-304635 GCA_019925245.2 Oryza australiensis
GTTAGTGATATGCCCTAGAGGCAACATGGAGATGTTGGATATCACGTCAATGTTTATGTATTTATGAATAAAAAGTGTTATTCGGTTCAATGAAATAGACATCTTGTATTGATCAACAAGTACGTGACTTATTTATGAGACTCTTTATGTATGAATCTATTTCTAAACGATCCCCGATCATATGTCATATTGTTGGAACAAATATGATTCTAAGATCGGCATGTTTATTGATTGATGATCATGTCTCATAGATCATAGGTATGAAGATACCAAATCAATAAACACGGGACATATGTGTTGGAGAACACATTGTTGGATAGACCCACCATGAGACACTACAGAATTAATGTGCCATTAGTTGGTCTCAGGTAGTGTTGGTACAAAGTCCTTAGACCCGAGATCACCATGGATTCCAACATGTGTAGTAGCCTACTTTGGGACTACCAAACGCTATTCCGTAATCGGGTAGTTATAAAGGTAGTTTTCGGGTTTGCTATGAAACATGGAGTGGGATGTGAGTGATCAAGATGGAATTTGCCCCTCCTTTGGAGAGATATCTGGGCCCCTCGAGGTAATGGATTATGGAAATGCATGGCCATGCTATGTTGATTGAGGAGTCAATCAACGTGCATGGATAATCCAATACGGTTCGAGTGAATGGTTAAGCTATTGAAGGGATGGCACACATCTTGCCTATAGCTTAACCGGTATCGTGAGGCAAAGGGATTTGTGTACCACATTACAAGAAGGTTGAGCCGATATTATATTCTTGTATACTATGGTGTCAATATGTGCTTGCTAGGCGCCGCTGTTGTAAGTCGGAGTCGGCTGAGTTGGACTCAAGCCTTTGCTTATCGGCTAAGTTAGACTATAGCCGAAACCGAGTATACCCGAACCCTACTGGTCGCACGCTTAAGGGGATAAGAACAGGCATTCGAGTTGGACTCGGATACGGCTCGATCGGATAGGGATCCGATCGGATAGAGTCCTATGGGCTTACGACGTATGGGCAGCCAACTCTATGAGATACGGATGAGATCCGATTCAAAAATAGAGTCCTAATCGGCCACTAGTCCCACTCGGCCACCAACTCTATATAAAGGAGGGAGGGGTGGAGAGCTGCGACATGTCAATTGCATCGCGTGCAATGAAGTCGTCGAGATCAATCTCCACGGAAACCCTCCCCCACTTTCGAGCCAAACCCTAGCCTTGCATCGCGTGCTAGCACACGGGTGTTCGGCGCTCGATCCGGACGTGTGGATACGGCAAAAGGCGCTGCTACGTTGCGTGGCCGTTGATCGGCTTCCGAGAATCGGCTGCAATCGGAGCGATCGGCGTGGAATCGACGCGGTCGGGCGCATCGGAGCGAGGCGTGAGAACGCGGCCGACGACTCGAATCGGCCGATTGGCGAATCGGGTGCCTCGGGAATCGGCTACTTTGTTCCGGATCGGATTGCCCCGATTGGCTATTCCGCTGCACTCTACTCCAATCGGTAACAATCTATCGGCCCTTACTTGCAAGTGTTCTGGTTTGCGCGGTAAAAGTTTTTGTTTTCGGCTAGCGTAGCCTCCGCGTAACCCTTCAGTGGTATCGAGCTAATCTTGCTTAGTTTGGGTTTTAGATTGGATCTCGGGAACAAGTTTTGCGCACGGGTTGATTAGATCAATCGGTTTTATGGGAATTCTTGAGGAGAGTTGATGGTAATTGCGTTCTCGATAGTGTATCGGAACGGCGTAATGTGATTACGTCGAAGCAATATCCATAGAACTCGGTTTGAGTCGGCTTCGAGATAGCGTTCTTGATAGTGTATCGGAACGGTATAATGTGATTATGTCGAAGCTATCTCGTAGTCCGATCTTGTTTGCGCCTCGTGCCTATGCAAACCATCTCCTTGATAGTGTATCGGGACGGCATAATATGATTATGCCGACATGGTTCCGTAAGCGATTTCATAGATTGGATCTATGAATTTCGTGGTGGTGTACCCCCCTTATAGGTCGTCTCGATGCCGTAGCTCGCGATAAGTAGAAAACGTTTCTACGCCTAACTTGTTTTTGCGAGAGAGAATGCTTTGAGATGGTATGGCCCTATTGTATGTATGAGATGTATGAGATGCATGTGATGCATGTAATATTCTTTCATATGTGCAATCCTGTAATATTCTTTCATACGTGCAATGCTTGTAATATTCTTTCATGACCTGCATGAGTCGATGTAATCTTCAATTAGAGCTTCTATAGTAGTAGCTTAGTTTGAAGAAATCAAGCATTCGGCACTCGAAAGAACGGTGATGAAGATGGAGATCCCAGTACACCGGCATGGATATGGAGATCACCATGTGAAGGGGGCCATACTATTTCACTATATGCTATTCTTCTTGCTTTCATATGTGATATGTTTGTTTGATAGGATAGCATCCCTCGTAAAAATTAAGTAGTAATGATGCCCTTCCAAATGTTGCACCCGTCACCGTTATGCTCGTCAATGGTGGGTCCGCCAAAGCAACAGTACCATTCTCTATCATAACACGAGGGGGTATATGTCGACATATACATGCAGAACATTTGGTTTACTTAACAAGGCTATCAAAATGCAGTTTTGGGCCTTGGGGCATAGGTTGGGGCCGGGCATGGAGATGCCACACCAACAACAAGAGTAACATAGAGATGTGATTAGCAAGGAGTTGCTTACGATGTTATTAATCTTCTAGCAGTGATGCCAAAGCTCACTAGAAAATTAATTAACATGTGGATCTTGACCCAATACGTAACCTAGAGTAAGGTGGAAAATACGTAATGGGAGTCTTATGTTAAATTGTTTAACAAAAGACATAGCATAAACATTGTGCTAAACTTTGCTTTTTCTGTTGTAGAATAAATGGCGGCTAATACTACACCCGTACCTTTAACTTGCGATCTATTCTCGAAAAGGAAAAATTAAATGGAACAAACTTTATGGATTGGTATCGCAACTTGAGAATTGTTCTCAAGCAAGAGCGTAAGGAGTACGCTCTTGAAGTACCTTATCCGGGAGGATTTGCCTAATAATGCCACGCAACTTGCACGGAGAGCTTACGAGAAACACACTAATGATGCCCTAGACATAAGTCTTGTCTCATGCTTGCTACTATGTCCCCCGAGCTTCAAAAGCAATATGAGAGCAGCGATGCTCACGCTATTATTCGGGGACTGCGTGGCATGTTTGAGAACCAAGCTCGGGCCGAGAGGTTTAACACCTCAAAGTCCTTGTTTGCGTGCAAGCTTGTTGAGGGAATCCCTCGGCTACCCGCATGTGATAAAAATGATTGGCTACATTGAGAGTCCGGAAAACTAGGTTTTCCCTTAGCCAAGAGTTGGCTACCGATGTGATTCTCCGCCGCTCCCTCCGAGCTTCGAGCCATTCATATTAAACTATCACATGAACAATATGGATATAACCTTGGCTAGAATTGCATGGGATGCTAAAGACACTGAGGAGAGTATCCGAAGAATGGTCATCATGTGATGATGATGCGAAGGCTAAACGCAAACCACTGTCAAGAAACTTTGCACCAAGAGGAAGTTAACTCCCGATGAGATCGCGAGTGCCTCTAATGCAAAGAAGGGCAAGAAAGGGTCGGCGGCATCGATGCCGTTTGCTTCTATTGCAAGGAGACGAGCCCTTTGGAAGAGGAACTGCAAGAAGTACATGGAGGATCTCAAAAAGAAGCAAAGTACGACTTCGCCGGTATTAATGTTATTGACATTAATCTTGCTACTTCACCTATCGACTCTTGGGTATTTGATACCGGATCGTAGCTCATATTTGCAAATCGTTGCGGGAATGAGAAGAAGTAGAGGATTGAGAAGGGCGAGGTGAACTCCGCGCGTCGGCAATGGAGCAAGCGTTGCTACGCTTGTCGGCACGAGTGCACCACTTCATCTACCTTCAGGATTAGTTTTGGAATTAAATAATTGTTATTGTGTTCCAACACTATGTCAAAACGTTATTTCCGCTTCATGTTTGCAAGCGGAAGGATATGATTTTAGATCAATGAACAATGGTTGTTCAATATATCCGAGAGATATGTTCTATTTTCATGCTCCATTGGTGAATGGATTATACGTTTTGAATCTTGAAGCGTCTCCCATCTATAACATTAATACTGTAAAAGGCAACTCTCTAATGATATAAACCCCACGTTTATCCGCATTGTCGCTTAGGCCATATAAATAAGAAACGCATGGAGAAGCTCCATAAGGATGGATTGCTTCACTCTTTTGATTTTGAATCATTTGAGACATGTGAGTCTTGTTTACTTGGTAAGATGACAAAGGCACCTTTCACGGGACACAGTGAGAGAGCAAGTGACTTATTGGCACTCGTACATACCGATGTATGTGGACCAATGAGCTCAACGGCCGAGAGGTGGTTATCGTACTTCATTACCTTTACAGATGACTTTAGTAGATATGGCTATATCTACATAATGAGGCATAAGTCCGAATCCTTTGAAAAGTTCAAAGAATTCCGAATGAAGTACGAATCATTTAGGGAAAACAATCAAGTTTCTACGATCGATCGTGGAGGGGAATACTTGAGCCAAGAGTTTGGCAATCATCGAAAGATTGTGGAATTGTTCCACGCTTGACTCCGCCAGAACTCCACAATGGAACGGAGTGTCGAGAACGGAGAAATCGCACCTTACTTTGGACATGGTGCGGTCGATGATGAGCCAAAGTGATCTTCCGTTATCCTTCGGGGATATGCTCTTGAAACACTGCGCTCACACTAAATAGGGTTCCATCTAAGTCGGTTGAAAAGACACCATATGAGATATGGACAGGGCAACCCCTAGTTTGTCTTTTCTCAAAATTTGGGGATGTGAGGCTTATGTAAAACGTTTACACCGACAAGCTCACACCCAAATCGACAAGTGCTTCTTTGTGGGATATCCTAAGGAAACTAAGGGATATTACTTTTATAATCGGGAACAAGGCAAAGTGTTTGTCGCCCGACACGGTGTCTTCTTGGAGAAAGAGTTTCTTTCAAGAAGGGTTAGTGGGAGCGGGGGTGCATCCGAAGAAGTTCAAGAAACACCGTAAAACGTTTCAAATGACCACGAGAACCACAACAGAGGAGCAAAGTGTTGCGCCACCGATTGTAGATACACCAGCCCCACGGAGGTCCGAAGATCACGTCGTGCACCCGACAGTACACAAGTGCGGAACAACGTGATATATTGTTGTTAGACAACGATGAGCCTAAGACCTATGAGGAAGCGATGGTGGGACCCGATTCCAACAAGTGGCTTGGAGCCATGAAATCCGTAATAGAATCCATGTACGACAATCAAGTTTGGAACTTGGTTGATCCACTCCGATGGTGTCAAAACCATTGAGTGTAAATGGGTTTTAAGAAAAAGGACGATATGGATGGAAATGTTCACATCTATAAGACGCGATTGGTGGCGAAAGGTTTTAAACAGATTCAAGGAGTTGATTATGATGAAACCTTCTCGCCGTCGCAATGCTTAAATCTATTCGGATTATCCTAGCGATTGCTGCATATTTCAATTATGAGATATGGCGAGATGGATGTCAAAACGGCTTTCTGAATGGAAACCTAAGCGAGGATGTATACATGATACAACCTCGGGGTTTTGTCGATCCGAGAATCGCTGGAAAGATATGCAAGCTACGTAAGTCCATTTATGGATTGAAGCAAGCATCTCGGAGTTGGAATATTTGTTTTGATGAAGTAATCAAAGGGTTTGGTTTCATCAAAAACGAAGAAGAGGCCTGTGTTTACAAAAGGTCGGTGGGAGTGCAATTGTATTTCGAATCTTATATGTGGATGACATATTGCGATTGGAAATGACATCCCTATGCTTGAATCGTCAAGTCTTCATTGAAAAATAGTTTTTCCATGAAAGACTTAGGGAGGCAACATATATATTGGTCATTCGGATCTATAGAGATAGATCCAAGAGGCTAATTGGATTAAGCCAAAGTACATACATTGACAAGGTGTTGAAAAGGTTCAACATGCATGATTCCAAGAAAGGTTTCTTGCCCATGTCACATGGCATTAATCTTAGCAAGAATCGGTGTCCTCGGACACATGATGAGCGGAATAAGATGGGTATGGTTCCATATGCTTCGGCAATTGGATCCATCATGTATGCCATGCTTTGTACACGCCTAGATGTCTCGTACGCTTTGAGTGCTACGAGCAGATACCAGTCAGATCCAGGTGAAGGTCACTGGACTGCCGTAAAGAATATCCTTAAGTACTTGAGAAGAACTAAGGATATGTTCCTAGTCTATGGAGGTGAAGAAGAGCTCGTTGTAAGTGGTTACACCGATGCGGCTTCCAAACAGGACAAGGATGATTATAGATCGCAATGGGTTCGTGTTCGCACTTTGAACGGAGGCGCGATCGGTGGAAGAGTTCCAAGCAGGATACTGTTGCTGATTCTACAACGGAGGCCGAGTACATTGCTGCTTCGGAAGCTGCAAAGGAGGCTGTTTGGATCAAGAAATTCGTTTCTGAGCTTGGTGTGATGACTAGTACGACTAGTCCAATGTCTCTCTATTGTGATAATAGTGGAGCCATTGCGCAAGCCAAGGAGCCGAGGTCACATCGAAGTCCAAACACATACTTCGGCGATATCATCTCATCCGCGAGATAGTGGACAGAGGTGATGTCAAGATATGCAAAGTGCACACGGATCTCAACATAGCCGATCCGCGACAAAACCTCTCCCTCCCGAAGCATGAGGCGCACACAAGAGCAATGGGTATTAGATACTTACATGATTGACTCTAGTGCAAGTGGGAGATTGTTAGTGATATGCCCTAGAGGCAACATGGAGATGTTGGATATCACGTCAATGTTTATGTATTTATGAATAAAGTGTTATTCAGTTCCATGAAATAGACATCTTGTATTGATCAATAAGTACGTGACTTATTTATGAGACTCTTTATGTATGAATCTATTTCTAAACGATCTCGATCATATGTCATATTGTTGGAACAAGTATGATTCTAAGCTCGGCATGTTTATTGATTGATGATCATGTCTCATAGATCATGGGTATGAAGATACCAAATCAATAAACATGGACATATGTGTTTGAGAACACATTGTTGGATAGACCCACCATGAGACACTATAGGAATTAATGTGCCATTAGTTGGTCTCGTGTAGTGTTGGTACAAAGTCCTTAGACTGAGATCACCATGGATTCCAACATGTGTAGTAGCCTACTTTGGGACTACCAAACGCTATTCCGTAGCGGGTAGTTATAAAGGTAGTTTTCGGGTTTGCTATGAAACATGGATGGGATGTGAGTGATCAAGAGTGAATTTGCCCCTCCTTTGGAGAGATATCTCTGGGCCCTCGAGGTAATGGATTATGGAAATGCATGGCCATGCTAAGTTGATTGAGGAGTCAATCAACGTACGGATAATCCAATACGGTTCGAGTGAATGGTTAAGCTATTGAAGGGATGGCACACATCTTGCCTATAGCTTAACGGTATCGTGAGGCAAAGGGATTTGTGTACACATTACGGGTTGAGCCGATATTATATTCTTGTATACTATGGTGTCAATATGTGCCGCTAGGCGCCGCCGTTGACAGTCGGCTGAGTTGGACTCAAGCCTTTGGTCGGCTAAGTTAGACTATAGCCGAAACCGAGTATACCTCGAACCTA
The DNA here is from genome assembly GCA_019925245.2 of Oryza australiensis. Lineage (NCBI taxonomy): Eukaryota > Viridiplantae > Streptophyta > Magnoliopsida > Poales > Poaceae > Oryza > Oryza australiensis. The sequence continues at coordinate 7,704 of JAIFGZ020000801.1, forward strand.
CGGGTCGCACGCTTAAGGGGATAAGAACGAGGCATTCGAGTTGGACTCGGATACGGCTCGATCGGATAGGGATCCGATCGGATAGAGTCCTATGGGCTTACGACGTATGGGCAGCCAACTCTATGAGATACGGATGAGATCCGATTCAAAAATAGAGTCCTAATCGGCCACTAGTCCCGGATCGGCCAACTCTATATAAAGGAGGGAGGGGTGGAGAGCTGCGACATGTCAATTGCGTCGCGTGCAACGAAGTCGTTGAGATCAATCTCCACGGAAACCCTCCCCACTTTCGAGCCGAACCCTAGCCTTGCATCGCGTGCTAGCACACGGGTGTTCGGCGTTGAGTCCAGGCGTGTGGATACCGGTAGAGGCGCGCTACGTTGTTGCGCTGCCGTTGATCGGCTTCGGATCGAGGCTGCAATCGGAGCGATCGGCGTGGTGGAATCGGCTACGGTCGGGCGCATCGGAGCGAGGCGTGAACGCGGCCGGACGACTGAATCGGGCGATTGGCGAATCGGCTGTCTCCGGAATCGGCTGCTTGTTCCGGATCGGATTGCCACGATTGGCTATTCCATTGCACTCTACTCCAATCGGTAACAATCTATCGGCCCTTACTTGCAAGTGTTCCTGGTTTGCGCGGTAAAAGTTTTTGTTTTCGGCTAGCGTAGCCTCCGCGTAACCCTTCGGCTTCCCCACGAGGCATTGTACTGTTATATCGGACAGAGTTAGACGCCTAAACTATCCCATTAAAATGTGAATAAATAGATAGTTCTTATGAATTATCGCTGAGACTAATTTATACTATTTTGTCTACCATATGCAAGGTTAGATATTAAATAACTTAATTGGCTAAGGCTACCCCATAAACAGCACATGTGGATGTATGGTAGCATTAGTTGGTGAAAGTTTAGTTCTTAATCGACTCAGGCAAACACCCCTCTACCGGAGTGCGACTATCACCTTATGCACACCACTTGCTGCCAAAGTCTAAAACCTTTTAATCATCATTTTAGTTCACAAATAATTAACATTTTCACTTCTGTCCAAAAATAAAGAAAAGCCAAAATTCCATTTATAAAATGTTAACAGTGATATTTGCATGTTTTCTAAGCATGGCTAATAATAGGGCATAATTTAAGCATATATAAACCCATTTAAGACTAATTCATATTATTTAGGTCTACCATATGCAAGACTAGACATTAAATAACTTAATTGGCTAAGGCCACCCTATAAATAGCACATGTGTATGTATGGTTAACATTAGATCGACGAGGCTATAGCTGAAAAATGTATCTCGAGGGTACATGAGACGTTGGAACAAGGTATATGCGAGACTGTAACAAGAAAACATGAGACAAGGATTTATGATCGTTCGAGCCCTCAAGACGAGTAATAACCCTACTCCGGTTTATATGGATATATGAAGAAATACCACATGGATTACATAAAGGGAGTAAGATGGCTAAACTTACCCACCGGCTAGGATCCGCAAAGAATTGCTCAACGAGATCTAATCGGTGAATATGGCTCTGGCTTCCTCCGACTTGCTTCTCGATATGGCTGGTGGCTATGGCTTATGATTCAATCTCCCTCCATGAGGGTACTTTGTATTAATAATGTAGATCACCTTCGTCTCCAAGTAGTACTTGAGAGCTAAGATACGATACGAGCTTAAGGAGACTGTCTTCTCCGAATAAGACTCGAACACATTCTATTTTGGCAAGACAATTTTCTTTTATATCCATCATATTTCTTTAATTAAAAGATAATTTCTCGTATATCACTAGGTAAATGGTATTACTGTATACCACGAACACAAGTATAGGAGGTATGCCTTATCCTATAGGAGGTATGCCTTATCCTTGACATTGACAGTAGCTCTCGACTTCAATGCAAATGAGCAAGACAATATTCTCCTCCAAGTACCTAGAAATTATAGTTGTCAAGCTCGTCTAACCATTCTTGGGCGGCGAGAAGGTACGAGTTTGGGACTACATTCTCGCCCAATCCGGACCGAGAACACGAAGGGTTACGCGGAAGCTACGCTAGCGAAAACAAAAATTTTCTACCGCGCAAACCAGGAACACTTGCAAGTAAGGGCCAATAGATCGTTACCGATTGGAGTGTGCGCGAAACAGCCAATCGGGCTATCCGATTCGGAACAGTGTAGCCGATTCCCGCAAGCCGACAACCGATACCCGGGGACGGCCGATTCGCCAATCAGCCGATTCGCCGGATGCCGTAGCCGATCCGGCCGATCAACGGCGCTCAACGTAGCGGCGCCTCTACCGTATCCACACGTCCAGGGGACAAAACGCCGTACACCCGTGTGCTAGCACGCGATGCAAGGCTAGGGTTTGGCTCGAAAGTGGGGAGGGTTTCCGTGGAGATTGATCTCGGCGACTTGTTGCACGCGATGCAATTGACGTGTGGTAGCTCTCCACCCCTCCCTCCTTTAAATAGAGTTGGCCGAGGGACTAGTGGCCGATTAGGACTCTATTTTGAATCGGATCTCATCCGTATCTCATAGAGTTGGCCGCCCATACGTCGTAAGCCCATAGGACTCTATCCGATCGGATAGGGATCGAGCCGTCTCTCGAGTCCAACTCGAATATCTATTCTATCCCCTTAAGCGTGCGACCACAGTAGGTTCGGTATACTCGGTTTCGGCTATAGTCTAACTTGGCCGATCGTCGGCTCGAGTCCAACTCGGCCGACCCGTCAACGCGGCGCCTAGCAGCACATATTGACACCATAGTATACAAGAATAATATCGGCTCGAACCTGTAATGTGTACACAAATCCCTTTGCCTCACGATACCGGTTAAGCTATAGGCAAAATGTGTGCCATCCCTTCAATAGCTTAACCATTCACTCGAACCGTATTGGATTATGCATGCATTGATTGACTCCTCAATCAACTTAGCATGGCCATGCATTTCCATAATCCATTACCTCGAGGGCCCGAGATATCTCTCCAAAGGAGGGGCAAATTCCATCTTGATCACTCACATCCCACTCCATGTTTCATAGCAAACCCGAAAACTACCTTTATAACTACCCGATTACGGAATAGCGTTTGGTAGTCCCAAAGTAGGCTACTACACATGTTGGAATCCATGGTGATCTCGGTCTAAGGACTTTGTACCAACACTACTCGAGACCAACTAATGGCACATTGATTCTGTAGTGTCTCATGGTGGGTCTATCCAACAATGTGTTCTCTAACACATATGTCCATGTTTATTGATTTGGTATCTCCATACCCATGATCTATGAGACATGATCATCAATCAATAAACATGTCGATCTTAGAATCATATTTGTTCCAACAATATGACATATGATCGAGGATCGTTTAGAAATAGATTCATACATATCGAGTCTCATAAATAAGTCACGTACTTATTGATCAATACAAGATGTCTATTTCATGGGCCGAATAACACTTTATTCATAAATACATAAACATTGACATGATATCCAACATCTCCATGTTGCCTCTAGGGCATATCACTAACAAACACAACCTTTTTTTGTCATCGACGGGAAGGGGTCTTACACAACTGCTTGCTCGGGAGGGACCGGATACATGCCAAGCTGTTGTGTCCCTTCCACTATGCACCGGTGTCTACTTCAATGGGACGGTGACAAGATAGAGATTGTACCAGCCGACAGTCGAGTAGCGTCGCCAATGCCGATTTGCCACTGGGAAATCGATGGCATTGATTGTTTGTCCAGGAAAATCTGGCAAGCCGATTTTCTAAAAGTATACGATTCGCCATACGGTGATTGAAGACGACGAGCGCGTTGCTGCTTTGAGCAAGATGTCGTGGAGGGCTCGAACATCTACGGCATGGACACCGCGGACGAAGACGATGGCAAGCTAGGGAAAGGTTTTACGTTGGCCGACGAATTAGAAGAAATAGAGATAGGCTCACGGAGACGAGGCCTAGGCCGACGTATATTAGCGAAATTTATCTTCTCATTGTAGATCCCAGCTTATCGATTTGTTGAAAGAATATAAAGATTATTTTGCTTGGGAGTACTTCGAGATGCTTGGTCTTAGCCGATCTATAGTTGTTCATCAGCTGCCAATCAAGGCGAGGCTATCGGCCGTTCAAACAACCTCCCGGGAGGTTCAAGGCTGATATGTATGATGCAATCAAAGCCAAAATAACTCGGCTATATGATGCCGGATTTATTCGGCCTTGCTGATATGCCAAGTGGGTCCCAAACATTGTCCCAGTGTTGAAAAAGAATGACAAACTTAGGGTGTGCATCGATTTCGGAGACTTGAAGAAGGCTACCCCCAAAGATGAATACCCAATGCCTATAGCCGATTTGCTCATAGACGTTGCATCGGGCCACAAAATCATCAGCTTTATGGATGGAAATGCAGGATACAACCAAATCTTCATAGCCGAAGAGGACGTTCACAAAGCGCTTTTCGATGTCACAGGGTAATCGGCTTATATGAATGGGTCGTTATGACGTTTGGGCTGAAAAATTGGGGCAACATATCAACGGGCCATGAATTATGTATGATAATATGTATGATGCAATCAAAGCCAAAATAACTCGGCTATATGATGCAATCAAAGCCAAAATAACTCGGCTATATGATGCCGGATTTATTCGGCCTTGCCGATACGCTGAGTGGGTCCCACTTATTGTCCCAGTGTTGAAAAAGAATGACAAACTTAGGGTGTGCATCGATTTCAGAGGCTTGAATAAGGCTACCCCCAAAGATGAATACCCAATGCCTATAGCTGATTTGCTCGTAGACGTTGCATCGGGCCACAAAATCATCGGCTTTATGGATGAAAATGCAGGCTACAACCAAATCTTCATGGCCGAAGATGACGTTCACAAAAGCGCTTTTCGATGTCTGGGGTAATCGGCTTATATGAATGGGTCGTTATGACGTTTGGGCTGAAAAATGCTGGGGCAACATATCAACGGGCCATGAATTATATCTTCCACGACATGATCGGCTCTCTGGTGGAGATCTACATCGGCGATGTCGTTGTCAAGTCTAGGGAGATAGAGGACCACATAGCCGATCTAAAGCAGGTTTTGGAGCGGACAAGAAAATATGGCCTGAAGATGAATCCGTTGAAGTGCGCGTTCGGCGTGTCAGCCGGGCAATTCCTAGGGTTTCTTGTTCATGAAAGAGGAATTGAGGTCACACCAAGAAGCATCAACGCTATCAAGATGATACAACCTCTGAAGGACAAGAAGCAGCTTCAATCATTGATCGGCAAAATCAGCTTCATCAGGCGGTTCATAGCCAATCTTTTAGAGAAGATGGAGCCGTTCCACTGCTTCGGCTTAAAGCCGATCAAGCATGCACATGGGGGGCAGAGCAGCAGAAGGCCTTGGACAACATCAAGAATTATTTAAGCTCGCCTCCAGTTTTAATGTATCCACGAAAAGGAATACCGTTCAAGCTCTACTTGTCAGCCGATGACAAGTCAATCGGCTCATCCTAATCCAAGAGATTGAGGGCAAAGAAAAGCTATCTTCTATCTCGGTCGACGGCTATTGGACGCGAAACAAGATATTTACCAGTGGAGAAGCTGTGCCTGTGCCTATATTTTTCATGCACAAAGTTAAGGCATTATCTGCTATCCAACGAATGCACAATAATATGTAAAGCCGATGCCGTCAAATACATGCTATCGGCTCCGGTTTTAAAAGGGCAGATTGGAAAGTGGATTTTTGCCTTGACAGAATTTGACTTGAGGTATCAAGCACCCAGGGCAGTTAAAGGATAAGCTATAGCCGATTTTATCATGGAGCATAGAGATGACTCAATCGGCTCAATCGAAATTATGCCTTGGACATTAACATTTGATGGCTCGGTGTGCACCAACGTCTGCGGTATCGGATTGGTCATTATTTCGCCTAGGGGGGCAAGCTTTGAATTTACCTTTTCTATCAACCCCCATGCTACAAACAATCAAGCCGAATACAAAGCAGTGCTCAAGGGATTGTGTCTTCTCAAAGAAGTCGAGGCCGACACCATAGAAATAATGGAGGATTCACTATTGGTCATCAGCCAGTTGTCAGGAGAGTATGAATGCAGGAATGATGCGCTGATGGTCTACTATCAACAATGTCGAGAATTGATGGATAGCTTTCGGCTAGTTACACTGAAACACATTCCTAGAGAGCAGAATACAGAAGCCAATGATTTAGCTCAAGGGGCATCAGGCTACAGGCCGATGATAAAAGAAGTCGAGATAGAAGTCGCTACCATGACAGCCGATGATTGGAGGTTTGAGGTCTACAGCTATTTACAGAACCCCTCTCAATCGGCTTCAAGGAAATTGCGATACAAGGCTTTAAGATGTGTTTTGCTCGACAAAGATCTCTACTATCGGACGATTGATGGTGTGTGCTCAAGTGTCTTAGTGCTAATCAAGCTAAGGTGGCTATCGGAGAAGTACATGAAGGGATATGCGGCACACATCAATCGGCTCACAAGATGAAGTGGTTGCTGCAGAGAGCAGGATATTTTTGGCCGACGATGCTGGAAGATTATTTCAAGTATTATAAAGGCTGGCAGGATTGTTAGAAATTCAGCACCGTGCAAAGAGCACCTGCATCGGCTATGAACCCGATCATAAAGTCTTGGCCGTTCCGAGGATGGGGTATCGACATGATCGGCTAGATCAATCCACCTTCAAGCAAAGAGCATAAATTCATTCTGGTGGCGATAGATTATTTTACAAAATGGGTGGAGGCAATTCCTTTGAAAAAGGGTGATTCTAGGGACGCAATCGAGTTTGTTAAAGAGCATATTATCTACCGATTTGGCGTCCCACAAACAATAACAACGAGACCAGGGATCTATCTTCATATCGGATGAGTTTGTTCAGTTTGCCGACTGCATGGGGATCAAATTACTTAATTCTTCAACATACTATGCATAGGCCAACGGGCAAGCAGAGGCTTCAAACAAATGTTTGATCAAACTAATAAAGAGGAAGATTTACAGTACCTAAGCAATGGCATAGCCGATTAGCCGAATCACTTTGGGCATATTGGATGGCGTGCCACGGATCTATCCAAGTCCCTCCATACAAGTTGGTCTATGGACACGAGGCGATCGCCATGGGAAAATATCATCGGCTCGAGACGGGTTCAGCTGCAAGATCAACTTATAGCCGATGATTATTATCACTTGATGGTGGATGAATCAGAAGATCTCGTTTTATCACGAATGAGGGCCTTGGAAAAGGTAACATGGGATAAGGAACGAGTAGCCCTTCATTATAATAAGAAAGTTGTGCCTAAGTCTTTTGAAGAGGGCAAACTCGTTTGGAAATTGATACTTGCCGATTGGAACAAGAGACAATAAATTTGGCAAGTGGTCACCAAATTGGGAAGGGCCTTTCAAGATCCACAAATGCGTCTCTAAAGGAGCTTATATGCTAGAGGGTTTGGATGAAGAAGTGTTTGGAAGGGCTTTGAACGACAAATATTTAAAGAAATATTACCCAAGTGTATGGATCAACTCATGATTCGGCTCGTTTGTTCAGCCAATTCGTGTTAGCCGATGCGTTGTGACGCACGCATTGCCTTTAGGATATCTTTACGCCAAGTTTTTCCCCAATCGCTCTACTTCAGCTCGGTTTAGTCGACAACGACAAGATTTGCAATTTAATAATTTCGTTAATCTTGGGAATATCATCAACAAAATTAGGGAGGCATATACAATACAACATGATATCGAGGAGATAGAGCGAATTTTCAAAATGTTTGATGTCTTCAAGCAAGTTTAATGTGATCGGCATGCATGTGTTAAGTGGAAATCGAGTAAGTCAAGCCGATTACGGAAGATAAGTTCAAATCGGTTATAAAAGATGACGAAAGCCGATTACAAGCGACGGTTAGATTACAAGGTTTACAAATCTTGCCCCAACTATTACAGCCGACTCGGTGCCTAAGGAAGTCCTTAATAGCCGATATTGCCTTGCGACGGATCCCATCTATTTCTTCGATAGCCTTTGCATCGGCTGCGTCGCTTCCGGGATCGGCTTCATCGCCTTGGCCATGTCCGAAAGGTTTGACACAGCTGCCTTGATCTTTGCTCGATGGTCCTCGATCTCCTTCGGCGGGCCGGCCACACGTTGTTCTTTGACCACGATGTCGGCATCGATGTTGGCAAGCTCAGCTATCAGCTCTTCCCGACGTTTGCGAAGCCAATCGAGTTTGGCAATCGGCTCGGTCTTCAGAGCGTCGAATTTGGCCTTTTCGGCGTAATTTCTTCTTGGCTAGCCTTGATGGTGACTTCCGGTGCCTTGTTCTCACGGCGATCGGCTATCCTCGATTTAGCTCGTTCAAGTTTGTGCCGGTGCGCCTCCGGAAAAGTAGCCGGTGCGATGGTGTCGGCCCAGTGGTCGGCGGCCGATCTTGGATATCTTCGAACCGACTACGGATGGAACCGCGGTCGGTGACCAAGAAATCCGAGAGCACTCCAGCCGTTTGGCTATGTCCGAGCAGTGGCTTCTAGCTCATTGTCGATAAATCAACGCCCTCGTCGGGATCAAGGAATTCGATAAATCAAAGTCCGGAGATCGGCTACGTTGCAAGATGGAAGTTGGAAAGAGAGCCGACATGACTAATAAGCCGATTTGTAAAGCTATGCGGGACTTACTCGGAGAGCTGGAACCGAGGTAGCCACATCCTCAGCATCATCGGCACGCGCGGCCATCGGCGTCGGCTTCGACGATGCAGGGGGGCAGATGTTGGAGCGCGGGGAGGCTGTAAAAAGTAAATGCAAGTTAGAAATTCGACTATACTAGTTGATGTGGACAAGGGTCCCGATCTTTCGAAAGGTTCTGATAATTACTCGATTTGGTGGAGTCGCGACACAAGTCGATCCGGCTTCTGAACGAATACACGCTCTTGAGCCCCGCAATCACAGCACAACGTCTCCTCAGGTTATCGACCAGCGTGGCATGGTCGACCTCGCCAAGAAGGCTAATCCCTGCTTGCGAATCAAAGAACACAAACAAGAACAAGAAAGATTGCAACCAAAATTGTGAATATATGATTAAACTCACAAGTTGGGGTCTCACAAACCAAAGGAACGGCGAAACTGTTCTTGACAGATTAATCTAAGCAAAACCCAAACCCTAAAGGTAGTGATGGCTATGAATATATGGAGTTTAGGGGCGTTCAAAGACCCCTGGACGAAACCCTAATGGGTTCCCACACGATACATGGCCCAAAGGCCCAAATACGATGACGCAGCACCGGGACAGATTCTGGACGTCAATTTGTTCGGTCGATTGCCGATGACTTATGATGAATTTAGACTTGGGACCAAAACCATTAGATAGATTATCTTCTTAGCTTTCCATCCATATAAAGAACGCCCCAATCCGAGCACGTATGCGACCTGGGCACCCGTTTTAGTGCCGACTGATCCTGGACTCCGAAACATACTCGAAATCGACTTAGTTCGGGCCTTCACCTTGACTTGAACACCCTCGCTGGTCGTCCACGCCTCTAAGAGCAACTCCAAAAGCTTTTGTATCAATATTATCTACAATCCATGTTTAAAGAGGTTATCTAAAAGTATATTTTTTATTTTTTTGTTATTCTTCAACAGATTCACTAAAAGTATTAATCCCAATAATTTAAAGCGTAGGCTAACATCAATTTTGGGCCAAGCTGTTGGGCTGACGTGCATGTTGCATCATCTGCGTCGGCTATTGGATGGAACAAACAACTGAAGGTCTGCGCTTGGATTGTTCCAATATAGTTATTAACTCATAGTATACAGACTAAACATATATAAAGTGGTGTTAAAATAGCATCATTCTAGAACCAATTCTAGAACCAATTGATCAAAAACTGGTTTAAAAGGAAACATAGAAACAACAGTATTCTATCACCATTCTATCACCAGTTCACAAGTAGTCCATTAGACATCACAGCTCCTCAATCCATCATGAAGACCGAAAATAAAAAGGAAGAAGAGTATCTCTCTTTGTTCTAATAATTTCACTGATAAATTCCATCATATAGATGGTAGTAAAACACATACATAGCATTTAAAGAGGGAGATCAAGTTCCTTGCCGACTTCAACACCAATCATCTCAAGAATGCCCTTGTTCAGCACCTGAAAAAAAGAAACACAACCTTGACAAACTTACCCGAAGGAATGAAGGAAGCATTGTAAAATCTCCAATCATGCTCCAAGACTATGATAATGAAACGAACACTTAATTAGATCTATCAAGACTGAAAATGCGGTCAAATGAACAGATATCAATAGCTACTGCAAGTATTACAAATAGAACAACATGCCCCAATTTATGATAATAAAATGAAGGTATTCCACAATAATTGTAAAGATAGAACAAAAAGGCTGATAATTGCTAAAGGAACAAGTATGTAATTACTCTTTTATTACTTGGTCCCCATGATTATTCAGTAACTGGCTTTTAGTACAATGATACAAATTTTGGTATTTCCACACTTCACTTTCCTTCATTCCTAATCAACTATCACTGCAGTGCTAACAAGTAAGTTCCATACTTTCTTGTATACAGTGCTAACAAGTAACAAAGCAATGTTGCCTAAGCAGCTTCTCTGGTGGTGTCATTGCAATATCACTCTGCAATGTATAGCTATCAGGAACTACTTCGATGAAGGTTAGCATGTTATCATCAGAAATAAAGAAAGGACAAAAAACAAGAAGAATAAAGAAAATATGCATGGACACATATGACTGTTGCAATCAAGAGAAGTGTAGTCATCTTGTCATCACTCTCCATGTAATCAAGATTATACAACGGTAGGGTAGAGCTTATTAGCTTACTAAACAGTCCTTAAGAAGATGCAATGTGAGTTCTAAATTACATGCCTTAGCTAGAGTTTGCAAAAATAAAAAGTGAAAAGAATACGCAAAGGGAATAAACTGGTCATGCTCCACGCAACCTATGATCCAAGATTTCATCCGAAGGCTCTTGTAGAACTTCGTCTAGCCTCATCCATGGAGCTAGTGTCCGTATTCATTATCCTCTCTTCTTCTAGCATTTTATTCACAATGCGGGCATCTCTTTTATCGCAACCTTCTCACGTTCAATTGCTTGGTCACCCTTTTTTATGGCCATCTTCTCGCGTTGTATTGAAGAATTCTTGGACCCTCGCCTCCTTGATCTCTTGTTTCTTCGAATCGAGACTCATCCTTCTTCTCCCAATACCTATCCACACTCTGTGTACCTTTCACTTGTTTCAATTTGTCTTTCTCATGCTTCTGCCTCGAGGCCTTTCTACATTGTATTCTGGTGAAGTTGGATCAACTGTATTTGTAGGAGTAGCATCAACAGGCAATTGCTCTGTAGATATTCTTGTACCACATGTCTTACGCTTCTTGTTGCTATTTTTGGTCCCCCCATTACCATTCTGTCGCACCATTTTTGGTGGTGACGAAGGAGATTCCAGCAATGCGAGAATCATGAACGCCTTGTTCTTCTTATCTTCCGCCTTGTACATTGTGCGTGCTTGCATAATCTGTTCAAAATATTAATATGGTTTAAAAATGGGAACATCACATACAAAGAGTTGTAAGTTCAAGGTTATACTATAAACAAACCTTGTCTTGTTCAGTAACACCGCTTTGGTTTCTCCTCTCAATGCGGCTTAGGTATCGCGAGAAACTGTTCACACTTTCTTGGATGAATGACCATCGGTTAGTGAGGAGCCTTCGGTGCGATCCGAGACAAATTCCTCGTTCGAGGATAGTAACCGGTGATCCTCGCCGTATGTGTCTTTTGATTGATCGGCACCACGGATGCATCAATGCTAACATTTAGCCATGCGAGATACAAAAAGCTTATCCTCTTCCTCACTAAAGTTTTTAGACCTTTTCTGGTTAGGCCTTTTTGAGGATGAAATATTTTCTTGTCCTCTTGGCTGCACCGTTTGTGGACTCGCCTCTTTATTTTCGATTGTGTCTCGCCTACTTGCATCATTGTCGTGTAATATCCATGACCATCTTCGAGATCTTGACACACATGCATATGGTTGGTTTTGGAAGTAAGAAAATATTTTTGATGTCAAGTTAACTTTATTTTCATACACTGACCAATATATGCTCAATATATTACTTGAGTTCTTAGATAACACTAGTCGGTAGATCCCAAATTAAAGAAAAATATCAATAAACAGGGGCCATCCCGAAATATAGGCGAGGGCAGCAAGTTGTTGCTAGGAAAAGAGCCGAAGGATGCATCCAACCAACTAAACCAAACCTCTGCTTAACCAAAAATAAAACACAATTCTACTCCAGAAAACTATGAGTTGTCTAAATCTGTCCAATAAATACTATTAGACCAGTTTGTTTGAGTCGTCACACAAATCTAATAACACCAAAGGGCATCACTACATATATATTGCCAACCACTACATTAAATCTCTTGATCAGTAGCCATACACAAATCTCAAATTGGGAATAATTAACAACAGTTTGTTGCTCAAGCTGGATTCTATTTCCAAACTCCACTTGGTTATTTATATTTGCAGTGCAATTCCCAATCATAGCTAATGGATTAATTAATAATGAAAATGGTGCATATCTTAGTCTAACTAGATAGGAAGGAACCATGAGCCCCTTTAAAAAAATGTCAGGTGGTGCATGGACACATTCAACACGCTGTAACACGCTGTAACATAGGTGAATGATGTGAAAGCAGCTCAAGATAATCATCAGCGATACTAATATTGTCCTTCAGAGTCTCACACACAAGGAACCAACTTAGTGGAAATTTATACATGCTTTAGAAATACTACTCCAGTACTCCTTAACATTTTCTATCATTGAAATTAATATAATAGTTGGAAATACGATTCACAGCGAACTCTAACAGGGAGAAACTCAGAAACATACAGTACTTCTGGAGTTCCTTCTCCATCAAACAATGCATGTTTGTCCAAAATAGCATGGGATAAAACTGGTGGGATAAAATTATATGCAAGTTCGGATAAGAGGCAAAATTCGGATGGCGGTATGTATCAAGGTGGCAACATTAAGACCAAATTAAATCATTCAGATGGCAGTAGCCGTGCAACATTGACATGGTAGGAATCAGATACAACTATTTCTGCTATTATGCTTCCCAGTGTTCAGAAATAACATGGTGGTCTTCTATAGTTTCACTATATGACAGGTTAACCATGACAGCAAGACATATTTCCAATCCATGCAATTCATTGCATCCTAGGCAAGATTAGTGAACATAATCAAATTACCTAAATAATCGCTGTTCCTGATCAGTGAATCTTCCTGGGAGTCGCATGTTCTATATTCCCCAGACCACGAGGCCTCCTGGGAGCCGAGATCGAAGCCGTCAACCATTCCGGTTACAGCCACCGGCGTACTCCTTGTACCTGCAGTAGCCATGTAAGGCATATGCACTAATGGAGCAAACTGCACTACTGGTCTTGGGGTGAATGCCGCCACCGGTCTTGGAGCGGAGGTCGCCGCCGGTCTTGGGCTGCAGGGCGCGTCCGGTCTTGGGGCTGCCAACGCCGCTACTCTTGGGGCTCCTGCCGCCGCTAGTCTTGTGCCTCCCGGCACCGCGGGTCTTGGGGCTGTCGTTGGCGCCATGAAGGGTTCGGCGGCGGCGGTAGAACGTGCAGTGCTAGCGGCGGGAACAGTGTGCCGGCGGGAGGAAGATGAGTCGGCGCGGGAGGAAAGATGCGGCGGCGACGTTAGGGGGAAGAAGCAGCGGCGGTGGGAGGGGAAATGCACCGGCGGTGGGAGGGGCACGATGTGGATGCGGCGGTGACGGGAGAGGGAAGAAGCGGCGTGCGGGAGGGGAAGATGTGGCGGCGGCGTGAGTTGGACGATGCCGATGCAAGCGGCGGCGGGAGGAAGATGAGTTGGCGGCGGGTGGGGCAAGATGTAGCGGCGACATGAGGGGGAAGAAGCTGCGGCGGTGGGAGGAGGAAATGTGGTGGCGGCGGAAGGTGCACGATGCCGATGCGGCAGCGGGAGGAGGAAGAAGCGGTCGACGGGAGGGGAAAGATGCGGCGGCGGCGTGAGGGGCACGATGCCGATGCAAGCGGCGGCGGGAGGGGAAGATGAGTCGGTGGCGGGTGGGGCAAGATGTAGTGGCGACGTGAGGGGAAGAAGCGGCGGCGGTGGGGAGGAAATGCGGTGGCGGCGGGAGGTGCACGATGCCGTGCGGCGGCGCCGGGGAAGAAGCGGTCGACGGGAGGGGAAAGATGCGGCGGCGACGTGAGGGCACTATGCCGACGCAAGCGGCGGAGGGAGGAAGATGAGTCGGCGGGCGGGAGGGGAATATTCGGCGGATGGGCGGCACAAGCTCTCTGCTCAGCAGGGAAACAGAAACGGCGTGAATTTTTTCCCTCCGCGCGCCCTCGCGATAGCTAATGGCGTGGGTTGGCTAGAAGAAGCCAGCGGAAAAAGAGGAATAGAGGATTACGAAAAATAAAGAAGCACATACAAGATTTGTTGGAGGCTATATTTTATGTAAAATTTAAAATTATTGGGAATACTAAAGATTTAGACAATCCTTTGGACTTTCTCTAAGCCCCTCTCTAGGTGTCTCCTTGTCTTCTCCATCATTCCTAATCATAATATAATCATTAGGTAGCAATCTATTCTTAAAATCATATAAAGAGGAACTTAGGAACGAGCTCACCTGTAAATTCAATTGTTTCGCGCAAGCTCTTGTGATTGGACCTTGAATGTCCAATGGAGGGTTGTTATGTATATCCAAAGGAGTGATGTCCTCATCATCCTCCTCCTCTTGAATTGGAGTCGTCCTCGACTCAAGCTCATCTTCTTCTCCCAAGTAAGGCTTCAAATCTGAAATGTTAAAGGTGGGACTAACCCCAAACTCGGAAGGCAACTCAAGTTTATATGCATTATCATTAATCTTCTCAATTATTTTGAAAGGACCATCCGCTCTAGGCTTCAACTTAGACTTTCTCAAAGCGGGAAATCTATCCTTTCGCAAGTGCAACCAAACTAAATCACCCGATTCAAGTTTCACTTCTTGCCTACCTTTGCTACCAGCAATTCTATACTTTTCATTCATCTTTTCAATGTTGTGCTTAGTTGTCTCATGCATTTTTAAAATAAAATCAGCTCGTTCCTTAGCATCAAGGTGAACCCTCTCAGAAGTAGGCAAAGGCAAGATATCAATAGGAGCACGGGGGTTGAATCCATACACTACCTGAAAAGGACATACCTTTGTAGTAGAATGTGTGGCCCGATTGTATGCAAACTCCACATGAGTCAAACATTCTTCCCACATCTTCAAATTCTTCTTCAAAATAGCCCTCAACATGGTGCTCAAAGTGCGGTTGACGACCTTCGTTTGTCCATCTGTTTGTGGGTGACATGTTGTAGAAAATAACAGCTTTGTACCCAATTTGTTCCATAGCGTGCGCCAAAAATGAATCAAGAATTTTGCATCACGATCTGAAATAATACTAGAAGGCATACCATGCAAACGAACAATTTCTTGGAAAAAGAGGTCAACAATATGAACAGCATCATCACTTTTATGACATGGTATAAAATGTGTCATCTTAGAAAACGATCCTCCACAACAAAAATGCTATCCCTCCCCCTCTTAGTCCTAGGCAAACCCAAAACAAAGTCCATAGAAATATCTGCCCAAGGAATAGAAGAAACAGGAAGAGGCATATACAAACCATGTGGATTCAAGCGAGACTTAGCTTTTTGACAAGTAGTGCAACGTGCCACGAACCGCTCAACATCTCTCCTCATCTTGGGCCAAAAGAAATGGGAGGCCAAGACAGTCTCTGTCTTCTTAGCACCAAAATGTCCCATTAATCCTCCTCCATGCGCTTCCTGTATCAACAAAAGACGAACGGAGCCAACTGGAATGCATAGACGGTTAGCTCTAAACAAAAATCCATCATTGAGCACAAATTTGTTCCAAGTACGTCCCTCTTTGCAATTCAACATCACTTCCTTAAAATCAAGATCAAGCACATATTGTTCTTTTATTGATTCAAGTCCAAAAATCCGACAATCAAGTTGGGACAACAAAGTATAACGCCTAGATAAAGCATCAGCAATCACATTATCCTTCCCTTTCTTGTGTTTGATGACATAAGGGAAAGATTCAATAAATTCAACCCATTTAGCATGTCTACGATTCTGATTATTTTGAGAACAAAGATACTTAAGCGATTCATGATCGGAATGAATAACAAATTCTTTAGGCCACAAATAATGACGCCACGTCTCTAAAGAACGTACAAGTGCATATAATTCTTTATCATATGTGGAATAATTCAAAATAGGACCATGCAATTTCTCACTAAAGTATGCAACGGGCTTACCATCTTGCATCAAAACACATCCAATGCCAACTCCACTAGCATCACATTCTAACTAAAAATCTTACCAAAATTTGGAAGTTGCAGCAATGGCGCATGTGTAAGCTTGTCCTTCAAAGTGTCAAAGGAGTCCTCTTGATTCTTTCCCCAACGGAACACCACTCCTTTCTTCGTCAACTCATGTAAGGGTGCAGCAATGGTGCTGAAATCTTTGACGAACCGGCGATAGAATCCTGCAAGACCAAGAAAACTTCTCACTGTGTGATTGTTTGGGGAACCGGCCAGCTCGTATGGCATCAATTTTTGTCTCATCCACCTCAATTCCCTGTAGAGTAACGACATATCCAAGAAAAGAGACTCGTTTCGTGCAAAAGATGCACTTAGCAAGGTTAGCAAATGAACGTGCATCACGTAAAACATTAAAAACAGAACGTAAATGATCCATGTATGCTTCCAAAGAATTGCTATAAATCAGGATGTTATCAAAGTAAACTACCACAAAGCGACCAGTAAAAGGCCTTAAAACCTCATTCATTAAACGCATGAAGGTGCTAGGTGCATTAGTCAAACCAAAAGGCATTACTAACCACTCAAGCAACCCGAATTTGGTCTTGAAGGCTGTTTTCCATTCATCCCCAAGTTTCATTCTAATTTGGTGGTAGCCACTACGCAAGTCAATCTTTGTGAAAATAACGGAACCACAAAACTCATCAAGCATGTCGTCTAGCCTAGGAATAGGATGACGATATCGAATAGTAATATTATTGATGGCTCTACAATCAACACACATTCGCCAAGTACCATCTTTCTTAGGAACCAAAAGTACAGCCTTGCACAAGGACTAAGGCTTTCACATACATACCCACGGTCCAAAAGGTCTTGGACTTGCCGCTGAATTTCCTTAGTCTCCTCGGGGTTGGTTCGATAAGCGGCATGGTTTGGCAATGTTGCTCCGGGATCAAGTCAATTTGATGCTCTATCCCTCTCATAGGTGGCAGCCCGGGGTATCTCCTCGGAAAAATGTCCTCATACTCCTGCAAAAGGTTAGTGACAGCAGGAGGTATCGAGCTAGCAATATCATCTAAAGAAAACAAAGCTTGTTTGCATATCAAAGAATAACAAATATCATCATCAGAAATTTTAGCAAGGTCACATTTTGTTGCAAGCATAACACCACCCTTCAATTTAATCCCCTTGGCCTTAGAACTAGGTGTTTGCTTATCATTTTTAGGTGGAAAGACAGATTTAGCAACTTGCTGCTTTTTGGATTCAACAACTTTCAAACTAGCAGCTCGATCTTTATCAGCTTGTACAATTTCAGCAGGGGTCAAAGGAACAAAAGTAATTTTCTTTCCTTTATGCACAAAAGTGTATTTATTACTTTTACCATGGTGTGTAGCATCATTATCACGTTCCCAAGGACGACCCAACAAAAGTGAACAAGCTTGCATAGGAACCACATCACAATCAACAGAATCAGCATACGAACCAATGGAAAACGAAACTCGCAAGCTCGTGTTACCTTTGCTTTTCCGAATCATTTAACCACTTGGATATGGTATGGATGTGGGTATGGGCGTGTGGTCAAGCCAAGCTTCTTGACCAAGTCGAACTCACCAAATTATTGCAGCTACCTCCATCAATGATCACACGTGCACGACGATTGTTGATGACGAAGAAAATCTAGAAAAGATTATGGCGTTGCAACCTCTCAGTTGCTGTACTATGTGCTTGAGCACCCGCTGTACAATGATGTTCATGTAGGCTGCCATCCTCGGCATCAACTTCTTCGTCTTCTTCCTCATCTTCAACATCGGAGGTGCTGATATAGCCATCTTCGTGGCAATGTATGCCCGTTGACTAGGGCAATCTTTTTGCACATGGCCAAATCCATGGCAGCGGTGGCACTGAATGTTGGGAGTGCGCCCGTCGAAGCGACGGATGAGGCACTCTTGGTGGGTACTGCGAAGAACTTTTACCTGAATCTATGGGTCGTGGGGAGGTGGTTTTGGCGTTGCGAAACTCCGGAAGCAGCTGGTCGCTTGCTTGCTGGTGGAGGTGCCCGGAAAGAGGTGTCCTTGGTCAGCCCCGAAGGTGGCGTCGTGCGCGGAGTGTACGTACTTGCCTTGTTCTTGCCCTGCTGATCACACCCTGCAATTCCTTCTCTGCAAGCATAGCAAACTGAAACAACTGGTTGATACTGTTAAATTCCTTATAATCAACTATGTTCTGAATTTCAACCCTCAAACCCGAATAAAAACGACAAATAGCATCCTCGGTCCCCTCCACTATGCTACAACGCATCAATCCCTTTTGTAGCTCACCATAGTAATCTTGTACAGATTTATCCCCTTGTTCTAAACGCATCAGTTTCTTGCGTAAATCTCTGTGATAAGAAGGAGGAACAAATCTATCGTGCATAGCTACCTTAAATTCTTCCCAAGTAGTAGGTAAAGCACCCTCTGCAGCTAACCCAGTCCACCAAATGACAGCAAATTCTTTAAACTCACTAGTGGCTTGTCTTACTCTATGTTGCTCACGCACAAGGTGGGCACTAAACTTTTGTTCTACTGTCATCTCCCAATCAAGGTATCGCTCGGCATCATAATAACTAGAAAAAGATGGTAGTTCAAACTTAACCTTAGCATAAGGATCATCGGTTGCACGATTATTATTACCTTGATGGTGGTGGTGATTTGGAGCGCCACCCATACCTGTGCGGTTTGTGCGAAGACGACGTCGTAGCTATGCTTGCCTTGTAGCTTGTTCATCAATATTGCCACTGGAATCATACACCGTGTCTTCTCGCAAATGAGCTCCAGTGTTGCTGCCGCTCACATCTTCATTGGTTGGTTGTCGCGTCTCCAATGCAGCAACCCGATCAGTAAGCGTGGACACCCGTTTGTCCAACCTCTCCATGTAGTTGCCGAGATCAAGTTCAATGAGGGCTTCAGTGATAGCCCTGGTGACTGCCTCCTTCACCTCTTTGTGAGCGTTTTCTACAACAAATTGTAGCTGCTCTTGACTGACACACTCCTTGAAATCCTTGGGAGTCCTCTCACCGTCACCTGCCATCGAAAACATAGAAAAACAGCAACAAACAGTGAAGGTTATCCCTAATAATCTACTACGTAGGTGTAGTGGGGCCTCTCAACAATTCAGCAAAGTGGTGCACCTTACCAAGCTCTTATAAGGTTCTTACCAGCAAAGGCAAAGGATACCTGGAGAAAGGCGTAGGCGGCGATTGCAAGGATCAAGAACCTGTGCTGTCCGGAAGTAGTATGTGGAGCTAGGAAGGCTGAATAAAAAATATGTGAGTGGTACACAATTCAATGACAGATAGTAATGCTGAATAAAAATCCCAAGTTACTCACCTTAGTTGCTGGTCTATTTGTGTCCTAGAAAAGTTGTGGTAACAAGGAAGGAGCAAGTATGACAGTGGGTAACAGCAAGGAAAGCAAGGAAACACGGACAAGGCAAACTTCGGCGAGATTCAGCAAAACCAGTAATAACGTGCAAATCAACTTTTTTTCTTTTTTTCTTTTCTTTTTTTCAACCAGGAGCACAAGAATAGGCACACCTCAAAGCTTCAGCTCAAACGGAGTTAAAATGTGGCCTATGGAATTTCGTAGAAACTTTGAAAGAACATGCAGAAACTTGAGCTCGAACGAGATAATTTTATAAGCCAAATTTCGGAAATCTGGTTTCGCCAACGGATGTAAAATTTTTCTCTTGTCCGAAAAGTTAATTTTTGCCTGATTTCGAATCCGTATACGAAAGTTATGGTTGTTTGAAGTTTGGGCTTCCGACTAGGTTTTTCGAAGGAAATACAACCAAATCGGTTTTATGGTGGAGATGGACATGGTGGTACCGGAGTATGGAAAAGTGTTCTCGCGTTGCGTGGAGATCTTGGTTGGTGCTTATGATGGCGGAAACGGTTTTCAAATGATGAACCCTAGCACATAGGATGAAAGGTGGCGGCTAGGGTTACAAGGGAAAACACACGACTAGACTAAAACACGCACTAAACCAACAATAAAGAACTTAAACTAGGACTCTGACTCAACATTACGGACTCTGAAATTGAATTATGCAAGGGCAAAACACTGTCTGGGATGGGGAAAAACTATCGACTAAAATTTTGTTTGGCTTTTCTATAGACTCTAGGATAACGGCGAAATCAAAAACTAATCTAGGGTAAGAGCGAACTGACGGTAAACCAAAAGCTCGATACCACTTGATGTGGACAAGGGTCCCGATCTTCCGAAAGGTTCTGATAATTACTCGATTTGATGGAGTCGCGACACAAGTCGATCCGGCTTCTGAACGAATACACGCTCTTGAGCCCCGCAATCGCAGCACCACGTCTCCTCGGGTTATCGACCAGCGTGGCATGGTCGACCTCACCAAGAAGGCTAATCCCTGCTTGCGAATGGAAGAACACAAACAAGAACAAGAAAGATTACAACCAAAATTGTGAATATATGATTAAACTCACAAGTTGGGGTCTCACAAACCGAAGTAACGACAAAACTGTTCTTGACAGATTAATCTAAGCAAAATCCAAACCCTAAAGGTAGCGACGGCTATGAATATATGGAGTTTAGGGGCGTGCAAAGACCCCTGGACGAAACCCTAATGGGTTCCCACACGATACATGGCCCAAAGGCCCAAATACGATGACGCAGCACCGGGACAGATTCGGACGTCAACTTGTTTGGTCGATTGCCGATGACTTATGATGAAATTAGACTTGGGACCAAACCATTAGAAAGATTATCTTCTTATCTTTCCATCCATATAAAGAACGCCCCAATCCGAGCATGTATGCGACCTGGGCACCCGTTTTAGTGCCGACTGGTCCTGGACTACGAAACATACTCGAAGTCGACTTGGTTCAGGCCTTCACCTTTACTTGAACTCCCTTGCTGGTCCTCCACGCCTCTAAGCCCCTCTCTAAGTGTCTCCTTGTCTTCTCCATCATTCCTAATCATAATATAATCATTAGGTAGCAATCTATTCTCAAAATCATATAAAGAGGAACTTAGGAACGAGCTCACCTTAAATTCAATTGTTTCGCACAAGCTCTTGTGATTGGACCTTGAATGTCCAATGGAGGGTTTGTTATGTATATCCAAAGGAGTGATGTCCTCATCACTCTGAGAAAGAAATGAGGATTCGGTATACCGAAGGAGGAGAGCCATTTTCTTCTTGGTGGCTAGTTTCTTTGCCTACGGACACGAAAAGCCGATGAGTTGCGATATAAAAAAAAAGGGAAAAGATGGTTGGCTTGAGCAACAAAATGTGCTTACCGCGAGAACGAGGGATGTGTTTAGGAGGGCTTGGAGTTCGTTAAGTGGTCTGCTCGGCCGATGGAGTTTGAGCATACTTGTCTGAAGAACTTGTTTTGGCCGCGGCAGCATTGACAGCCTCCTCCATTTCTTCGTCCCTGACTTCCTCTTCGAGGGCCGCATCCACATCCAGATCGACTTGGGGCAAATCGTCGGCTGGGGTTGTCCTCGGTTTCTTTGAAGCACGTTTCCTTTTCTCTGCAGCTGGAGTAGCCGCAGCCAACGGTGCCGCCCTTTTTAGCCGATGGAACGGCGCACGGGTCTGACCGTTGAGCAAAGTGCCCACCTTCGGCGTATGGCAGCCGATGATGGACGGGGCTAGTCCGCAGCCGCCAGATAACAGCCCAGGGGCGTAGTGGATGGCCACTCCTGTATTGCTTATGTGCGGAGGTGAGGAGTCGGTTGTCTGCAAAGAAATGAAGCATGATCATCCAATAATATAGAGAGGGGCTGAAAGAAAAATAGGGACTAAGATGAAGAAAAAGATACTTACCGATGGAGTTATTTATGGGTCGATGATGGTAAGATACATCGAGGCCGACTAGTGGAACAAGTGCCGCTTCCATTCATTCCACCATCGGCTAAAGATTGATGTCCTCCTCACTGCCAGATCGATTTTGTCAATCCGCCTAGAGGGGGCCGGGGATATTAAGTAGCCGATTCATCATGATGTCACCCTCGATCTTGCCTCTGGTTTGGATTTTGTCTGCGTTATGCAGAGCCGATCGGCGGTTGACCCATACCAAGTTGCCTTGCGGCTACCATCGGATGATAAAATTCATAAGACTTTTGAATGTTGCATCCTTGGTGAATGTCGATTGGAAGTATGCAAGGTGTGATAGCCGATGTATAGATTTCCCTCGGCTTGTCATAACTTTCGAGTTAAGTTCATCCAGCCAAAAATCATCCGGGAGTTCAAATCTTTCAAAATCGTGTAAGCAAACCATATCCTTGAAGCGCTTGGGAAGCTGTACGGGTTGCCAAACCAATTTTCGAAATGTTTGGTTGTTAGTTTGGCTCCAGGATAGGTTGTTGCTGCCTCCCGTATGACAAGCATCGGCGGGTGGTCACTTCTTCATCATCTTCAAATCTCGGCTCGATTAAGGGAAATCGGCCTCTAGTGGGGATGGTTTTACGCAGCCGGTGGAGGTGAAGGTTTAACCACGGTTGTAGCAGCCGGCGGGGCCATCCCGTGTTGACGGCTTGTTGATAAGCTAGCCGAGCCAATGCACTACTTTGCATTTGGTATAAGTAGCCGAGCAAATATTTCCCCAAAGGAACTTGTCTCTTGCTTACTAGGGCTTCGGCTACATCTTGCCGATTAGTTGTCGACCCACGGCTCGACCCGAAGACATGTTTCTCTAGCCACATTAACGGGAAGCGGTGTGTTCTCTTTCGAGAAATTGGGTCGTCTTTCATATTCATGGAAATAAATCCGCTCCAACCCCTATGCTTTTGGTCTTGAAATTGTGAGAGCACTTGATATTGAGGCCGATTGGGTCAACTGTTGATGTTATGTCCAACCCTGTGATCATCACTATATCCATAAGGGTTGGTGTCATTGGCCCTTGCCTAAAGAGGAATGCGTTTAGCGTGTCCGACCAGAAGTAGGTGGCAGCCAATAAGAGGGGTTCATCTTTTGAGATATCGGCTATGGTCACGGCTAGGCATTGATTTATCCCTATCTCAGTCCAGTGGGT
This sequence comes from Oryza australiensis, assembly GCA_019925245.2. Taxonomy (NCBI): domain Eukaryota; kingdom Viridiplantae; phylum Streptophyta; class Magnoliopsida; order Poales; family Poaceae; genus Oryza; species Oryza australiensis. The sequence goes on from JAIFGZ020000801.1 coordinate 31,127, forward strand.
CTATAGTCTAGCCGACATCCGTGAGTACCAAGTTGGCCAAGTTTTATCCGTTGAGGGCCAGGATTTGAAGGCATTAGACCAGTGAGCTAGGTTGGGAGTAGAAAATCTGAAGGGGACTCGATTCGTTTTGGCATTGATGAGCTCGCTGGGGTCTATGTTGCCAATCGGCCCTAATAAAAACTGATTGGGGCTGGTGAGGTCTGAGATTGCAATTTGGTGGCCAAGATGCTGTGGTTTAAAGGATGGAAAAACAAGATTACAAACGATGAAAGCCAAATCGAGAGAAGTAAAGGGTGATAGCCGATGAGACTTACCTCGGGTATTCCATCGGGTTGCCTCGGAGTGGGCGCTTAAGGAAGCCATTGTTGGTAATTGTTGCTTCTTAGGGTTCGCCGGGAAGACGAGGGCTCCGAGGTCGCCGAGGTCGCCGAGGAGGTCGCCGGAGAACTCAAGGGATTGCTGAGGTGGTTGTTGGTTTGTGGTAATGTGACACGTGTGGTGGCCGCGAAGGCGGTATTTAAAGAATATTTGTTGGCGAAACGGTTTAGGTCGGAAAGAGCGGAAATTTGGAAAAGCAGAAAATCCGTGATATTATCTTATCACGGACTTGGGGGCATGTGTTAACGGCTAAATTTGGTAACCAAATCTCTAAGTCCCTCTGAGATAGAAACGGAATCGGATTAGAAGAACAAAGGTCAAGTCGGTTTGTGATGCGATCGGCCAAGGTCAATCTGTTGAAGTTGGATTGGACAAGGATAGCCGATAGCCGATCTGAGTTAGAGGAGAGGATAAAACCATTTCGATGAAAGTGCTTAAAGATAAATACAATATTCGGTTCTCAAGTTGTGCGTTAAAAGATATTGTCATCTATGGATAGGGTCTGTAATGACAATTGTATACGTAAATTAGAAATTTTGTTTAGATTTTCTATTGTAATGCGGCATGGGACCATATCCGGGATATTGTCGTATTTTAAATAGTAGATTAGATAGATACCGTGCTTCACACGGGTAATGTTATTTTTGGGTATAAATAGGACTCGAGATCACTATAAAAACACACAATCAATACAATCTTCGCCACATCGCCTCCTTTTTCTTCGGACGAACAATTGATCCGGCCGGGCTGCATCGTTTCGATCCCGACTTAAGGTAAATGTTTATCATTAGTGGTGTATCTCGTCGAATTTAGTGCTTCCATCGCTATGATACTCTAAATTCGATGATTTATGTTGCACTAGTTATCATATATCATATATAATCTAGAACAATTTTTAGATCTGTCTCGACATCGGCTCGGTTTTGTCAAGAATTAGCGTAGATGAGAGAGTCGGATCTAAGGGTTGGTCTAGATTATATGCGATATCTACCGTCTCGAGGTATTTACATCAGCTACAGTAGATCTGATTATTCTTTTTATACTTAATGTTGCATGAATATTGATCTATTAAGTCATTTTTGGAGCTTTTATGATCTTTTCGGCTAGATGTATATGTTTAGAGACAGCGCGGGGTTTCAGCTGGCTTTATCCGTTTTAATATTTTTTTGATATATTTACTATCAGGTTTATTAAAACCGCCTCTTATATTAAGACCTTGCACTAGTTAAATGCCCTAAGACATAATCAGTTTGTCAGCCACAGCCGACAGCCGACTGATCTAGGTTTAGCGCATTTAGCTTAGATCAATATCTTTTCATAAGATGAATCGGAGTACTAGCCGATTCACAGTTGGACTTACGTTATCGGCTAGGCTGTTAAAGCATATATTTATTATCCCATTGTATGGGATTAAGTGGTTAATACTGTCTCGGCGCAACCGATCTATTCTAGTCACTTAGTTTAAATGCACTTCGGGATAGCATATATATGTAAATTGACTCTTACACCGATCCGGTAGGATCGACTTAACACTTAACGCATATATCTTTATTTTTCTTGTTGGTTAATAGATCAAACCAACTGGCATGCCCTGTATAGCATAGGTAGCTGAGAAGGACCTGCACTGGAGCTAAGCAGATCTCCCAGGCCAGTGCGTGAGAGAAATTTCTCATCAACACCGACATACCTACATGGGGGCGGTCATGACATTGAGAGGACGGTCCCCGTTGAGCATGTGAGTCGGCGATTGTCGGGCATTTTCCATGGCTTAGCGGACTTGGCGCGGGGGGCTTTTAGTGCGCATAGCCCCGTCCGTGGTAAGCTCAACCTTCCTTCCCCTCTTTCTTGTTCGATTGAACTTTGCATTTTGCTCGAAAACTCACTGCCGGGGTCGGTGGCGCGAGGGTCGGGAGGCGTATGTATCCCTTGCCCCGATCCCCGAGGCGCACTCGGTCGACAGACCGAGGGTTCGGAGTCCTCCGGCGAGGTCGGAGGGGAAGAGGAAAGGAAAGGAACTTAGGCTCCTCTAGCAAAACCCGAGAACGAGTGAGGCGGCATTGGGAGGCACTAAGCGTAGGCGGTGCTTTCCTCCTGCGGGAGGAATCGAGCGAGGGGGCGTCCGACTCGGACGAGCCGATGCCCAAGCCTTGCTCACCCCCAAGGAAGGTGCCGAGGCGCCTCGGCCTGACATTCCAGGCTTTCACCCCGTAAGTGAAGAAGGCGCGACCGCGCCGATCTCTCTGTTCTTCTTCCTCTTCCCCTTTTTGTTTAACTTGCGGTCTCGAGCGGAGTCCACGGGTGGCGGCCCTCGCACCGAGGAAGCCTCGGGGACGACCAGGAGGTCACCGCTCCCAGCGAGGCGGGGGGGCGGCATGGCTCGCCACCGCGAGCTCGGGCCGAAGCTCCGGTGGACACCGAACGGAAGAGCACCCGTTGGTAGAGACTGCGACGGGGTCGAGGAGGCGACCATCGCAAGTGTGCCCGAGTTGGCGGCCAAGCGATCCACGAGAGGCCGAGGCTGCCGGATGGGTCATGGAGGCCTCAACGGCGTGGCCGAGCTAGTGTCGAAGTAGTGGTCGAGGCCACGGCCTCTCGAGCGACGGAGGGGGAGAGGAGTCGGCCGGCATCGGCTAGGACCGGTTCCCTCAAATCATCGGCGGCTACGAAGAAGACACGAGGCCGATGTAACATCCCAAAAATTCACGGTTATAAAAATATTGAAATTGGCGTAGAAAATTTTTTCGAATAAATTTATTGTATGTTTTATTTTTAAAACATTTAAAATCTCTTAAAATTTATTTGCATTTTTATTTATTCTCGTTATTTTAATTTAAAAACTCCAAATTTATTAATTCATGCCCTTATTTTTGAAAAGTCTCAAATTAATCCTTAATTCAAAGAAATTTCCAAAAATTAAATTTAAATTAATTTTAAACCTTAAAGTAAATTCTTTTTAAATTTTCTCTAATCCTAATTTAAAAATCAAATATCAATTAAATCCATATTCTCTATTTTTGAAAAACTCCAATTTGGCTTTTAATTTGAGAAAAATCCCTAAATTGAGCTTAATTGATTTTCAGTTCTAATTCAAATTCTTTCTAAAATTTTCCCTAAAATTTTTCTTTCCTGTTATTTTTCTTTTTCCTCCATTTTTCCTTTTTACCTTTTTCTTTTTCTTTTTCTTCTTTTCGTTCTTCCTCCTCTGTTTACCCACATTGGTGCCGCCTGCTTTTGGTGCCAAGCCATGGTCGTCGGCCCTTGCCCACCGGAGAACCAAACCGATGTTGGCCATCACTATCCCCTAGCACAAGTGGCAGTGAATGATTGGAGCAAACGCGTCATCACCGAACTGCCATGGATGAACCGACCTCACACCGCCGCCCTTATCCTGTGCGCAACCAACTCCAATCGTCTATAAATTGAGCAAACCAAGCCAAGATTTCCATACCAAAGATCTTCCTCATCTTCTTCTCTATCATTCTCTGGGGTTTTCTCCAATTTCTACACACCACATCATTTAAATTTTGAAGAAATCGAAGAAGAGTTAGAAGAACCCTAGCTAGCCGCGCGCACCAATTCTTAAAATTCATCGTTACCGATCGGTTCTTCCTCAAATTGAAGGTACCATCGCACTCTCCATGTCTAGAGCTCTATTTCCCCTAACTTTCCCAAGCTCAAACTGTTAATGATCAAATTTGGTAAGCAAATCCCTGAGTTTGAAGCAACAATTGAAGCGGAGTTGAAGGAGCTTGCGGTTATCGAAAACAGAGTGTGCGTCGGTGAGTCCGAATTGGTGAGGAATCGGTTGCCTAAGTCCGAATCGGACGGGCAGCTGGTATAGCCGATTCGATTGGGATAAACGAAGAGACCATTGCAATAGGAAAGCATGAAGATCATCATTGGATTCGGTTTCCAAGTGCTTCAACGATATTGCCATCTACGGATAAAATCCTGAAAAGGCAATTATATCTATAAATTAGGATATTTTGTATAGTTTCCTTGTGTATCACGGCAAGGGACCTTGTCCCAGATATTGTCGTATTTTAAATAGTAGTTAGGATAAGGATCGTGTCCTACAAGGACTTCGTTGTAAGGGTATAAATACGACCCGAGGATGGGTACATAGAGAATACGAATCAATCAATACAATCTTGGTGCATCGCCACCTTTTTCCTTTTAATTGTAATCTCGACAAGTTCTTGCTTTGCATTGGGGTGCATCGGGTTCCGACCTCCAACGTAAGGTAAATCCTTGTTACAAGCGGCTTACGCTCTTGGGATTAGTGCTTCCATCATTATGATACTCTAATCTTATTGCTATATAAGATTAGAGTTGTCATATAGTAATATGCTTAAGTTGTCATATATGCTATATAATCTAGATCGATGCCATGATCTAACCCCGATTGGCTAGCATCATTTGACGGGTGATAGCTGATAGGGTTAGATCTCGATGTTAATTTAGATTATATAGTATATCTACCATCTTGAAAGGTTTTCATTGGTTTATTTAGATCTCATGTTTCTTTTTGTACTTAATGCTGCATCGTTTAAGTTCGATCTATTAAGTCGCTCTTAGAATCATACTATTAGCTGATCTTAAGTTCTCAATGACTACTATTAGAGATAGTATCGGAGCTTCAGCCGATCTTACCTGTTTTAGCCATCTTACATGATTTATTTCCATTAGATGTGTTAAATCTGCCCTTTATATTAAGATCTTAATCTAGTTAAATATATTAAGCTTGACATCAATCTATTAAGCTATCTTAACAGCCGATTGATCCTTGTTCAGTGTATTTAGCTCAGATTAATATCTTAGTATAAAGTTAATCAGAGTATTAGCCGATTCACATTAGATCTATGACATCGGCTAGGCTATAAATGTATATAATTTTTATCCTAATTTTCTTTTAGACATAAATGATTTATACTGTTTCGGTATGCTACCGGTCTATCCCAGTCACTTAGTCTAAATACACTTTGGGATAACGATTATATATTATGAATATCTATAGCCGATCGAGTAGGATCTAATTATAACTTAATTGCCTATTCATGTTTCTTGTTGGTTGCGGGATCAAATCAACTAGCACGCCCGATGCCCAAAGGCAATCCAATTTGGATTTGCATTAGAGTAAATCAAATCTCTCGAGCCAGTGCGTGGGAAATTTTCTCATCAACACGCCTATTGGCACGCCCGGTGGGACTGCAATACTCAAGTCCGATACAATGGTCGACATCAATCTCCGGAGGTTGATCAGGACAATATCATCCCCATCACATTGGAAAAGCTAACTCCTGAGCAACAAGGCGAATACCAGGAGATGATTGAACAATTGCAAGCTCATTATCTACAATCTTTCACCCAGAGCAGATCAGGGACAATTGTTCAGAGATACAAGGTCAAGCTCCCTAGACAGGATGAATCTAGAGCTAGCCCCAGCAAGGACAAGGGCAAGGACAAGGGGAAGGAGATCAAGCAAGAGGAGCACCCAGAGTTGCACATCTTGCAAGATAGGATTGATTATGCTGTCCACCATGCACTGATTAACTAGTCTGGGATACTGGTCAACACTTTAACCAATATGATCGGCATGGTGGTCGACTCCAGGATAGCTGAGCAACAAGCTAGAGGCCCAATCTTCCTCCCAGAAGGCAAATTTCCCGGGTATAGAACCTTGCCAACAGATGGACTGCCTAATGCTCCTTCAGGACGGCCGATTGCCCCCGGATCGGCTCCCATAAAGCCAAATATGCAGCCGTCGGCTACAAAGCCGCCGAATTTCAGCCCAAAGTCTTGATGAGACAACCCCTAGCATTCGGGCCACAAAATCCCAAGGGTGTCCCAGAGCGAGTAGAGTCCATGTTCGGCGCCAATCGGCAACCTACTTTCCCTAAGGTGTCGATTGGCAATTACTCGCTAGTTTTCCCCCAAAACCTTGGTGGTGCTCACTTGCTCCCGATCAACGGCCTCCTTTGAAGCGTGAGCACCCTCGGCGGCATGCGGAGGTAATTTCAACCAATAATGTCAGCCTCATTAACCTCAAATGCGGTATCGGCAAGGACCGCTTCAATTTGACCAATACGAGCCGATACAACATCAACGGACCCAAGAGGCACAACAACGAACAAGCCACAGGAAGATTTAATAGCCGATGTGATGCGAGAGCAATTCGGCCTCAAACCCAATGATTACGGCAATATGTACCGGTACCCCTATCCTGAATACTTTGAAAGGGTTCCACTGCCAAACTGGTCCAAAGTGCAAGATTTTTTCAAATTCTCTGGGCAAGACAATGTTTCCACTTATGAACACGTCAGCCGATTCTTGGCCCAACGTGGAGAGGCATCGGCTACAGACGCCCACAGAGTCAGATTATTCCCACTTTCACGTTCGGGATCGGCCTTCACTTGGTTTTCTTCACTTCCATATAATTCTGTTCGGAGTTGGGCCGATCTTGAAAAGCAGTTTCATCGGTACTTCTATTCTGGCATTCATGAAATGAAGCTGTCAGATTTGACAAGCATCCCGCAGAAGCATGACGAGTCTGTTCAAGACTACATACAGAGGTTTAGAGATATGAGGAACCGATGCTACAGCCTGGTGCTGTCTAATTTCCAGTTAGTCGATTTAGCCTTCCAAGGTTTATTAACCCCCATCAGGGAAAGGTTTTTGGCTCAGGACTTCGAGAGCTTGGCACACATGGCCCAAAAAATCACATCCCATGAACAGTGCTTCCAGGAGGCCAAGAAGGCTTTCAAAAAGTGAGCCATGTTGCCTATGCCTCGGAGTCGACTCCGGTGACAGCAAATCCAAGTAGTAGCAACCGAATGGGCAAGGAACAAAAAGACCATAACTTGCCAATGGTTGAAAAAATCGGCTAAGGAGGAAAAGTACGACTTTGACATCACCAAATCCACAAGATCTTCGACCTACTGCTTCGGGAGAAGCAAATCCAACTTTCGGCTAATCATGTCATCCCATCGGCCGAGGAGTTGAAGAAGAGAAAATAATGCAAATGGCACAACACCGGCTCCCACGGCACCAATGATTGCAAGGTGTTTTGCCAACAAATTCAATCGGCTATAGATGCTAGGAAGATCAAATTCGAAGATCCTAAGAAGCTGATGAAGGTTGATGGGAATCCTTTTCCCGTTAACATGGTTTATGCTAGTGGTGAGCCAGCCGATCATTGGCGTAAAATGGATAGCCTAGTCAAATTCATGAAGGAACATGAGGAGAGGGAAACGGGCGAGTTCACAAAGTGCATCCAACAAGATACGATCCGTAGGAAGAGGCTTACCGTCGAAAATATGATGGCTTCGATCCCCATTGGAGCTACGATTTCTTCAGGTTCTGCTGGAATTAGGGGATGAGCGCCATCACTCCAAGACGCCCGGCGTGCGGTGGCTATGATGATGAGCGAGGCCGAGAGCTCTAGCCGATTTCGCCTAGAGAAAATCGACCGAGGCGGAAGAAACGCCCGTGCACCAAAGGTTGGGCCCTATCCATGAAGATTTCTTTCGGGAGGACTTCGAGGATGACGAAGAACAGGCTGCGAACGTAATGGTGTCCCTCCGACACTTTTACGAAGACCCGAGCGGAAGGTGCAGCGGCTAAAGAGCAAAGGTCGGCTAAAAGAGGTCCAAGGAAAAATCGATTATCGACTAAAAAGAAGAAGGAACAAGAGCGCCCTAGAAAACAATGGTGCATGAAGAACAAGGATATGTAGGCCGGTGAAAACCAAGTAGATAAGGAAAAAAGAAAGGACAAGGGAAATGTAGCCGCCACATCGGTTAATATGGTTTTTGTATTACCAGCCGAGTTTGAGGCTGCCCAAGCCGATTCGGATGAGGTAGAGGAATCCCTGGGCAAACTGGTGTTGTCCCCAGAACATGCTATCTTTGAAAAACCAGAGGGGACTGAACATTGGCACCTCAAGCCTCTCTATGTTAAAGGATTTGTTAATGGCAAGCCGATGTCAAAGATGCTAGTGGATGGGGTAGCCGCCGTCAACTTGGTGCCCTATGCTACTTTCGGAAGTTGGCCAAGGGAGCCGACAATCTTATCAAAACAAATATGGTTCTCAAGGATTTTGGCGGGAACCCATCGGAGGCCAAAGGGGTCCTTAATGTGGAATTAAACGTCGGCAGTAAAACAGTGCCCACTACATTTTTTGTCATCGACGAGAAGGGATCGTACAGCCTGCTGCTCCGAAGGGATTGGATCCACGCCAATTGTTACATCCCTTCGACCATGCACCAAAGCTTAATCCAGTGGCAAGGCTACAAGATCAAAATCGTGCCAGCCAACAGGTCAGTGAACGTTGCCAATGCCGATTTAACCCTCTAGGAGATCGACAACATTGATTGCTTGTCCGGCAAAGTTTGGGAGGCCGATTTTCTAAAGGTGTTTGATTCTACTATACAGCTGATTGGAGACAAGGAGCCTCAATTATTACTTTGAAGGCGTCGTGGAGTGCTCGAGCGTCTACACCAAGGACACCGTGGACGATCTGGATGGCAAACTTGGGCAAGGTTTTATGTCGGCCGACGAGCTTGAAGAGGTTGATATAGGTCCAGGAGATAGACCTAGGCCGACATATATTAGTAATAATTTGTCTTCTCATTTTAGAACCAAGCTTATTGACTTATTGAAGGAATATAAAGATTGCTTTGCTTGAGAGTATTTTGAGATGTCAGGTCTTAGTCGATCGATTGTTGAACATCGGCTCCCTATTAAACCAGGATATCGGCAATACAAGCAGCCCCCAAGGAGATTCAAAGCCGATATATATTACGCAATTAAGGCCAAAAATTACTCGGCTATATGATGCTGGTTTTATTTGGCCAAGTCGATGCACTGAGTGGGTTTCTAACATACTTCCAGTGATCAAGAAAAATGGCAAACTTAGGGTGTGCATCGACTTTCGAGACTTAAATAAAGCTACCCATAAGGATGAGTACCCTATGCCAATAGCCGATCACCTTGTTGATGCAGCCTCAGGGCACAAAATCATAAGTTTTATGGATGGCAATGTTGGATACAATCAGATTTTCATGGCTGAGGAAGACATCCATCAGACTACTTTCAAGTGTCTAGGTGCGATCGGCTTATCTGAATAGGTTGTCATGACTTTTGGACTGAAGAATACTGGAGCTACTTATCAGAGGGCCATGAACTACATTTTTCATGACTTAATCGGCTTCTTAGTCAAAATTTATATTGATGATGTGGTACTCAAATCCAAGGAAGTTGAAGACCATATAGCCGATTTAAGGAAGGTTTTGGAGAGAACTAGAAAATATGGCCTGAAGATGAATCCCTCTAAGTGCGCCTTTGGAGTATCGGCTAGGCAATTCCTAGGACTTCTTGTTCGTGAAAGGGGGATTGAGGTGAGACAAAGAAGTATCAATGCAATCAGGAGTATTCAACCTCCACAGGACAAGAAGCACTTGCAATCTTTGATTAGCAAGGTGAATTTCATTAGGCGTTTTATTACCAATTTATCCGAGAAGATGGAGCTCTTTACACCTTTATTAAGGTTGAAAGCCGATGAAGAATTTACTTGGGAGGCGAGCGGAGAAAGCTTTGGATAACATCAAGGATTATTTAAGCTCCCTCCAGTTTTGATCCCTCCACAAAAGGGAGTGCCTTTCAAGTTATATTTATCAGCCGATGAGAAGTCTATTGGCTCGATTTTGATCCAGGAGTTTGAAGGCAAGGAGAAAACAATATTTTATCTCAGCAGAAGGCTTTTGGATGCAGAAACAAGGTACTCTCCAGTGGAAAAGTTGTGCTTGTGCCTATATTTTTCTTGTACATAGTTGAGGCATTATTTATTATCCAACGAGTGCACGATAGTTTGCAAAGCCGACGTAGTCAAATATATGCTATCGGCTCTAGTCTTAAAAAGGAAGAGTTAGGAAGTGGATTTTTGTCTTAACGGAGTTTGACTTGAGATATCAAGCACCTAAAGCAGTTAAAGGGCAGGTTATAGCCAATTTTGTTGTTGAGCACAGAGATGACTCAATCGGCTCAGTCGACATTATGCCCTGGGCACTGACTTTCAATGGATTAGTTTGTACAAATGGATGAGGCATCGTCTTAGTAATCATATCACCTAGGGGGCAAGTTCCGAATTTGCTTTTTCAATTGTGCCTTATGCTACAAACAATCAAGCTGAGTATGAGGCGGTCCTCAAAGGTTTGCAGCTTTTAAAAGAAGTTGAAGCCAATGCTGTAGAAATTATGGGCGATTCACTGTTGGTCATCAGCCAATTATTAGGAAAATATGAATGCAAAAATGATGCATTGATGATCTATTATCAGAAATGCCGAGAGTTGATGTATAGTTTTTGGCTAGTTACTTTAAAACATATCCCTAAAGAGCATAATGCAGAACATCCAGCCACCCAAGTATGCTATGGAAAATTCGTCTCGGCAAGCCATCCCTACTCAAGGGTTGAAAGTGAACTTGTGAACCCGACAATAGGAACCCTTGGTTGCTTCAAAGACAGTTCTCGACAGTTCATTAGTTTCATCAAAGTTTGGGGACCTATCAACATTCAAAGTTAGAAAATGACATGAGAACCAATGAAATAAGAATTTGCTAGAGCACCATTTTGATGAGGTTTGATAAGTAGCCAGTGTTTGTTCTACACACCAACCTCTAAGCAATTCAAGCAGAAGATTGACTGCCTCAGTAAAGCCAGAAGCAGAAGAGTCATGTCAGAAGATACAACTGATGGGAAAGGTCAATCACAAGTCAGTATGCTCGTTAGTGGTATATAAGTCACCCTTTCGAAAGGATTCCCAATCATCGGTTGAGTGTTGAGGTCCAAAAGTCACTGGTTTAAAAGTGCGCAGTCGTTGCCTCTTTTGACCGACCAATGGAGTATCCCATTGTTTAAAGTCAATATTCTTAGTATATAAGAGAGATGAGGTACAACCTCAAGGATGGCAGTATGTTTGTTCTTGGTCAGGCGAAAGCAGGGCTACCTGTCATAAAGGTGAGCCGGAATCACTTTCACAAGGAACTTCCCATCGTTAACTGGAAGGTGTATTCCAAGCCTTTCCCGGAGTAAAAGAACCTGGTCAGTACTTCATTCCGAGTGAATGACGAAGCGTAAGATCTATGGATCAAAGTTTCCCAGAAATCAGAGAGGCCAATTAATCTCAAGGGCAATAGCTTCATCAGTCACGGTCGGGCTAAAGCCTAACCACCTTGGTAAAGTGAGCGTGAAGACAAATTTGATTTACCCCATAACTGTTTTGCTCAGAGGTTCAACCCTATGAAGCAGGCAGGGTTGTAATCAAGGGAGTCAGTTGCAAGCCATTGTCAGAGCTACATCCATCCTCAGTTAACAAGCTCGAACCTAAGGCACACGCCAAGCAGTCATATCCGCAGTTTAGCCCAAAAGAAGCAATAACTCAAGGCACACGCAGTTCAAATAAAAGCAGATCAAGCAGCTCTTTGAAAAGCATGTGATCCAGGTCCAGAGCAGTTCGAAGCGGAACTCAGAGACCGTGGTTCTTGAAAGAGAAATTCAAGGTTTCCAGAACAATTTCATCAGTTTCGAGTCAGAATGAATTCCCAGATTGCAGAAGAGGTTATTGTCAAGTGTGTAGCCTAAGGGAGGAAATATCTTACCGCCTCGCGTAGCGAGATCAAGGTCGAGTGATCATGACCACTAGCGAAAGTTTTGGCAACGCGGTAAAGCACAAAGTTTGGTGCCGTAGGCTCAACTGTCCGAGTTCGGTCGGTTCCGTCAAGTGAGCCAAAAGGAAACCATAGAAGTTAGTCGGCCAACCAAATCCAACCAAACCCTCTCTCTTTCTAGCCCCGAATCTCGGGACGAGATTCCTGTAAGGGGGGTAGATTTGTCACAGCCCGATTTTCGTTCGGGATTAAAAATCATTAAGTAAATCATTTTTCAGAAATTAAATAAAAAGGAAAAATAAGTTATCAAGTGAAAGCATTAAGGAAATTCAAATTTCCTTTAAGAATCATGGTTGGAAATATTTTTGAAATATTCTCCATGCCGTAAAGTATTCTCGAAATTTTCTCTAAAATTGTGGAGCTCAGAAAATAATTTAAAATGCTACAAAGAGCACTCCAGTAATTATTTAATAAATAAATTGATCACTAAATGGTCTGGATATATTTTTATTAAATACTATGAGTGTCCTTATATTTTCAAGAATTTTCTTGGAATTATTTGAGCATTGAAAGTATTTATAAAAATTCAAAAACCATTTATGTGATTAATTTAAATGGAAAACAAATTAAAAATCCTTCTCCTGTTCCGGGCGTTTCGGCCCAAACCCTTGAAAGTCTGTTTGACCCCCGCCCGCACGCGCCCTTTTCTCTCTCCTTCCCCGGGCCGGCTCAGAGGCTGCGGCCCGTCTCTCGCGCGCGCGCCCGCTAAGTCCATCCGGCCTCCCTTCCCTCTTCGAGCCGATGACAGGTGGGGCCCACCTGTCATCTCCTTCCTCGCCCCCGGCCGCCATTGCCGCCGCAAGCCGCGCCCATGCGCCACGATTCCCGCGCATCCCCGCCGCTCCCGTGCGTGCTTTGACTCCACATTCAAGCCGCCAGCTATTCCCCTTAATTTCCCCTAACCCCGCGCCATTAATCGCCGCATTTACCCCCGCCTTTACTCGTCGCCGATCACTGCCTCTCCCCTCTGATCCCGCCGTGCACCGACCTCCCCCGCGCCTCCCCGGCCTATAAAAGCGATCGCCGCGCTCTCCTCTCCCATTTCCCTAAAGCGCCCGAGCTCACCGAGCCCCTCCCACTCTCCCCGCGTTGCCCCTCTATCCGCCGCTCGCCGCCTCCTCCTCCGGCCGAGCGCCACCGCCTCAAGCGTCGCCGCCATTATCCGAGCCCGCCACCACGTTCGCCACCGTGCCGTGCTCCCGGCCGCCGCTTCCCGCGCCCGTATCGCCGCCGGAGCGCCTTGCCGCCGTGAGACCTGAGCCGCCGCCGCCATAGCCGCCTCCGGCCGCGCGCTTCCCACCGCCTCGCCGTTCCCCGAGCCACGCTGTCCCCTCAATCGGCTCCGCCGCGCGCCCCCGTGCATCGGCCGCCCCTCGGCTGTCGCCGCTCGTGGCCGGACCGCCCTGCCGTCGTGCGCTCGGGCGCCTGCCGCCTCCTCCGCTCGCCACCGATCGCCACAACGCTTTTTCCCGCCGGCCGGTGAGTCCTCCCCTGTTTCTGCCTCCTCCGCCGCCTTTCGCAGTTCGCTGCCGCGCCGATTGCCGCTGCCAGCCGACCATCGGGGCGCGTGCGTTGCCGTCGCGCCGTCGCCGGTCCTCGTCGGCCGTCACCGCCTCTCCGCCGCCCGATCTGCCTCGGGGCAGATCGTGGCCGTCCATCCGGCCGCCCACGTGGCGTCAGCCCTCGGCTGCTGACGTCAGCATCACCCTTTTTCCTTTGAAAAATAATTAAAAATTGCGCAATAAATCTAATTAATTTCTAGAATTCATTTAAATGGTCCAAAACTTCTAAAATTCATATCTAATTCATTTAAACTCCAAATTGGGCCATTCAAATTGCAAAATTTATCTAAAATTGAGCTCTACATGTTGGTTTACTTTTCATGTACTGTTATTTGGTTTTTATTAGGGTTTTTTCTTGTTTTACGTGCCAGCGTGTAGTTTCCGTCGTTTCGGAGGTTCGCGGTCGCGAAGAGTTCAGAAGTTGGTTGGAAGAAGAAAGGCAAGCCACACTCCCTTGAAGCATATTGGACCTATTTTACAAATATTTTACTATTTGCAAATAAAATTGCATGTTTTGCGAATTACATAAAATGTTGGGTTTACCTATCTGTTTGCTTGTGCCTTACCCTTTTCATATCCGTCCTTTGTCAAACCTTGGGTGATAATTTGACTAGCTTTAGTCACTTACGTGACTTTTGCTAAAATTATATGCTTAGCCATGCTTAATTACCACTAGCTCACTAAATGGGTTAATCACATTATCTATAATTAGTCCTGATGAGCTGCTAGCTCGGAACACCTGGTCATATCTTTTTGGTCATAATTATCCCAACTAAAATATGACTAAATGGTGGGCTGTGGGTGCATGGTTTTGGCTTGTCACACCCATGGCAATTAAGGACCGGTTCATGGAAACCCCGGAAGACATACATTGCTTACCACAAGCAAGAATGGGCAACGCTTTGGATCCGTAGTATAGCTTTTCCCTAGCCGATGATCCGTGGCGAGGGTGGGCGTGATGGAGTTTCGGTCGGCCCGGTATAAGGGTTGCTTGGGCTGCCGGATTCACCGTGGCACTCGGGGCTGCCTACATCCCAGAACCGGGAGTGGGGCGAAACCTTGGTGTGGATTCGCTTGGTTAGGGAGTTATGCTATAGGTCTTGTCACGATTTCCCCCTTTGCGGTATCGTGGCGATACTTCGGGCATGGCAACATGTGTGGAATCGTGTCTTGTGGGTAAAGTAGCGCACCTCGATCGAGTAAAACTATTCGAATAGCCGTGCCCACGGTTATGGGCGATCGACCGCTTCACCATGATTAGTCCCACCCTTAATAAATAGGCTTACTAATGCGGATTAGACCAGTGGGAATTGGTTGGGCCTGTTCAACGTGGGGAT
The DNA here is from genome assembly GCA_019925245.2 of Oryza australiensis. Classification (NCBI taxonomy): domain Eukaryota; kingdom Viridiplantae; phylum Streptophyta; class Magnoliopsida; order Poales; family Poaceae; genus Oryza; species Oryza australiensis. The sequence continues at coordinate 46,128 of JAIFGZ020000801.1, forward strand.
AACGTTGTTCAGTGGGAGATTAATATTGACTTAACTACTCAACAGTCTTCCCAGTTTCCAAAATAAAGTGTTTTGCAACCGCCTTTCCGCAAAGTAACCCCAAGCCGTCCTTGCCTCCCCTCGCATGTCTGCATTCCTTGGTGTGGCTTGTTGAGTACGTGGTTGTACTCAGCCTTGCATTTTCTCCCCCCCTTCAGAAGTGTAGTGCTTCTGAGTTGAAGACGGTGTTTGAGGACCAAGGCTCAGACCCCAGTTGAGTTTGCCTGTGGAGTGGAGCTGAAGCCCCGCTAGGATCGTCCTTCTTTTTCGCTGCTGTCCCCTTTTGGGTGTGAGGACTAAGTGCCTCTTTTGTAAGTATATATACCCTTTATTCATACGTATGGATCTGTGTACTGATTTGCCATTTTGTGTACCCTGGTTGATGCCTGGACAGGGATTAAATACACAGAATAGTCTGGAAATTCGGGTTTGAATTTCTGGGCGTGACAAGTTGGTATCAGAGCCATCTTGACTGTAGGTTGAGCCAAATGGTCAAAACCCTTAAGGATTAGTTTTGTAAAAACCCTACATGAGAAAATATCTCTTCTATCCCGCTGGAGCCTTTGAAAAACAATTTGTCAAAATTTCTCTCCTTTCCCCTCCAACTCTCTAGTGGTTAATCCTGGAGCGCCATCCGGAAGCCAAGTCGAGTCCAAGTTTCAAGCAAGGAGTTCAAGCTGAGCAACTCAGAGTCAGCGCTTCCCGAGTTTTCAAGCGAAGTCTTCCCGGAGCTGGTCTAGAACCCAATCCTTCCTGGAAGAGTAGTTTTGGTAGTTCCTAAGTCGTGTGTTGTTTGCTGTGTGCAGGGGTATGGTTTACATCAGTGGTGGGGATGTGACCATACTAGGTTGTTTGCTTAATCAACTTGAGCAATAAAGGTACACCCACATCAAATCAGTAATCAAGCGGACTAAGGTCTCATCTTTAGTTTAACCTCTTCTATCCCCTTTCCCTTCTTCTCCGATAACAGATGGGTAAAGTCAGGGGCAGTGCTAGTAAATCAAGACCACATCAGTTCCTTGGATCAGCTCAGAGCAACCCGGTGAGGACTCCACCTCCTTCTCCTGTGGACTCAATCCTAGCCCAGGTAGTGGCCAATCGGATGCAATTAGTGGCCATGATGATGCAACTGATGCAAGGGCAGTATCAACAACAGCATCAGACGCTCGCCCTGGTGACTCCCGCGAGTTTGTCATCAAGATTTCAGGAGATAAGGGCACCAACCCCGCCATCCAGCCAAAGGGAAACACATGACCTCTGCTACGGCTATAAGGAGCAAGGTCATGATCTAAGACACAGTTCATGGAAAGTGTACGCCAGGACACAGACCGATGATGAGATGCAATGTCCCCGAAGGAAGAAAGTTTCCAGTCAACCAATTAGCTAGAGTTTTGCTATGCCATCGTCCAACTCAAGGAAGAGAAAGGCACCAGAATGGAACACAAGATGTGCCAACAAGATGATCGTCACTGGTACAGAGTTTACTCCCAAAGATGCGGAGAAGATTCCCCGACGCCTAAGAAAGAATACTTTTCGTGGTGCATGTCAGCTAACCCGACATCTCAGGCTTCATGGACCACCCAAGCCAGAGGGTGATGAGTCAAACGAGGTATCCTCTGACGAGGAGGAAGCAATCCTTGAAAACTTCAGTGAAAAAGAAATGAGGCTCAAAGCATGTACTCGATATGGAGAAGTTGGACACACGGTGAGCATGTGCAACCACACCTGCCTTTGTGGTAACGACACCCATGTACCAGAAGAATGCCCCATGAGCAAGGACACATGTTTCTTGTGTGAGGGAACAGACCATGTGCCCAAGAGCTATCGGTTGAATTCGGTTCTAACCAAAAACGAGAAAGACCATGGGACAACCCGACAGTGTGTCGGTCCACTTGTGGTTGGTACCATCCATGGCGATGATGCTCCTGGTCATCAACCAACTCCAACCTCTGTGAAGACCACCAGCAGTAACAAAGGCATAGAAAACAAGGCTCGCAAGCCAGTGCACATTTCAGTTCCAGTTGTGAGTCTGCAGACCCAGACGAGTGCACACCATGATAAAATGGATCTGATTTGTTTCAACTGTTGCAATCCAGGACATTATTCCAACAAATGTCCCTTTTCAAGGCTAGCAAAAGATGCTCGTCGTTGCTTCAACTGTAGGGAAATAAGACACGTACACGGAAGATGTCCAATGCACAAGCGCCACCATCCTTTAAGTACCGGCGCTGTCTGCAACACCATTATTCCGCAAGCTGTTTCAGTTCCAGCGCTGCAGGGTCCAATCCAACCAAAAGGCGCCCGTCAGCCCAAGGATAACAGTCATCGCCTGTGCATGAAATCTCCACTATGGCGTGTTGTCGTTAATAGCACCAGTAAATGCTCTAAGGGTCACCCGCAAACCTACCCCCAAGTTACAGATCCAACAACAGAAGGGAAAGTAGTGCCAAGGCAGTAGTGATCCACCCCAACTGGGAAAGAACGATACTCTCCTTCAGCAGAGATCGCAGCGATTGTCGCCAACACCAAGTCATGAGGTTACCGTAAAGACTAGCAAGGCGCCCGTGTTGCCTCAGCCCAGATGCTTAGCAATCCACCGAACAAGAGTAACACCCCAAGCAAGAAGGTCCTACCTACTGCAGCTACCAAGGAGGCAGAAGTGTCTGCATGTGAAGCAGTGTTCCTATTGGAACACCAGTTTGTAAGCAAGGACCAATCAAGTCAACCCGGCCAGAAGCACAGGAGTAAAGATCACACTGGTCAAGACGTCTGCTAGTCAAACAGACAACAGTCTACAAGTGTGTCATCCTTAAGGAAGTTTATGCTTGTACATAGAAGTTTCATGACAAGTTATGTAATAGTAGGGATTGTGGAATAAAGATTGAGATGCACAGTCTCTCTCATGTTATGATTCATCTCGGACATCCCAAAAGGAAGCTAGCTTGTGTGACTGCTAATGTTATATGAAACCTAGAGTTTCACTCTCCGCGCTGGTTCCAGTTTCGGTTAGGCCTCAAGACAAAATTGCTAACAACAAAAAGTAAATGGTTGATCGAGGATGTGTGAATGGTTAGATCATTGAAACCTTTAACCTCAGGAGATACATCAAAAGGGCCGTATAATGGATACCCGAAGAGTATGGGAAGGTGCACAAAATGTTTGAGTGGAACATTATATAAGGATTACTGGAATCCCATAACCTTTAAAGTCGTAAAGATGTGGGGATTGGCATTAGCACCTTAGTGGTGCGAACACGGATCAAGTAAATGCGAAGGTTCAGACCACAATAATATTTAGCTGATGCGACCTCCTTAAAAGACAGAATTAGTAGCATCCCAAGGAAAAGGGAAGAATGATGAAAGTTTGGTAATGACATCATGGAAGAAACGTTCGCACTCTCAATCTTGTAAGTTTCACCAGAAAGCATGAAGTGTAGCGGCACCCTAGCGGTGAGTATGGATCAGGAATGGCTATCCTCAGTTCAAGGCCACCATTCCAGACCTTGGAAACCACCTCGATGTTTCCTAGAAGACATCAGAAAAACTCCCCGTCACCCTGTGCAGAAGCAAATGGATCCAAATGTCAGGCCAGAACATCCAGCCACCCAAGTATGCTATGGAAAATTTGTCTCGGCAAGCCACCCCTACTCAAGGGTTGAAAGTGAACTTGTGAACCCGACAATAGGAACCCTTGATTTCTTCAAAGACAGTTCTCGACAGTTCATTAGTTTCATCAAAGTTTGGGGACCTATCAACATTCAAAGTTAGAAAATGACACGAGAACCAATGAAATAAGAATTTGCTAGAGCACCATTTTGATGAGGTTTGATAAGTAGCTAGTGTTTGTTCTACAGACCAAACGCTAAGCAATTCAAGCAGAAGATTGACCGCCCCTCGGAAAGCGAAGCGAAGAGTCATGTCGAAGTCACAACCGATGGGAAAGGTCAATCACAAGTCGGTATGCTCGTTAGTGGTATATAAGTCACCCTTTCGGAAGGATTCCCAATCATCGGTTGAGTGTTGAGGTCCAAAAGTCACTGGTTTAAAAGTGCGCAGTCGTTGCCTCTTTTGACCGACCAATGGAGTATCCCATTGTTTAAAGTCAATATTCTTAGTATATAAGAGAGATGAGGTACAACCTCAAGGATGGCAGTATGTTTGTTCTTGGTCAGGCGAAAGCAGGGCTACCTGTTATAAAGGTGAGCCGGAATCACTTTCACAAGGAACATCCCATCGTTAACTGGAAGGTGTATTCCAAGCCTTTCCCGGAGTAAAAGAACCTGGTCAGTACTTCATTTCGAGGGAATGACGAAGCGTAAGATCTATGGATCAAAGTTTCCCAGAAATCAGAGAGGCCAATTAGTCTCAAGGGCAGTAGCTTCATCAGTCACGGTCGGGCTAAAGCCTAACCACCTTGGTAAAGTGAGCGTGAAGACAAATTTGATTTACCCCATAACTGTTTTGCTCAGAGGTTCAACCCTATGAAGCAGGCAGGGTTGTAATCAAGGGAGTCAGTTGCAAGCCATTGTCAGAGCTACATCCATCCGCAGTTAACAAGCTCGAACCTAAGGCACACGCCAAGCAGTCATATCCGCAGTTTAGCCCAAAAGAAGCAATAACTCAAGGCACACGCAGTTCAAATAAAAGCAGATCAAGCAGCTCTTTGAAAAGCATGTGATCCAGTCCGAGCGAGTTCGAAGCGGAACTCGAGACCGTGGTTCTGAAAGAGAAATTCAAGGTTTCGAACAATTTCATCGGTTTCGAGTCGAATGAATTCCCAGATTGCGAAGAGGTTGTTGTCAAGTGTGTAGCCTAAGGGAGGAAATATCTTACCGCCTCGTAGCGATCAAGGTCGAGTGATCATGACCAGCTAGCGAAAGTGTTGGCAACGGCAGTAAAGCACAAAGTTTGGTGCCAGTAGGCTCAACTATCCGAGTTCGGTCAGTTCCCGTCAAGTGAGCCAAAAGGAAACCATAGAAGTTAGTCGGCCAACCAAATCCAACCAAACCCTCTCTCTTTCTAGCCCCGAATCTCGGGACGAGATTCCTGTAAGGGGGTAGATTTGTCACATCCCGATTTTCGTTCGGGATTAAAAATCATTAAGTAAATCATTTTTCAGAAATTAAATAAAAAGGAAAAATAAGTTATCAAGTGAAAGCATTAAGGAAATTCAAATTTCCTTTAAAAATCATGGCTGGAAATATTTTTGAAATATTCTCCATGCCGTAAAGTATTCTCTGAAATTTTCTGTAAAATTTTGGAGCTCCAGAAAATAATTTAAAATGCTACAAAGAGCACTCCAGTAATTATTTAATAAATAAATTGATCACTAAATGGTCTGGATATATTTTTATTAAATACTTTGAGTGTCCTTATATTTTCAAGAATTTTCTTGGAATTATTTGAGCATTGAAAGTATTGATAAAAATTCCAAAACCATTTATGTGATTAATTTAAAAGGAAAACAAATTAAAAATCCTTCTCCTGTTCCCGGGCTAGTTTCGGCCCAAACCCTTGAAAGTCTGTTTGACCTTCCTGCCCGCACGCGCCCTTTTCTCTCTCCTTCCCCGGGCCGGCCCAGAGGCTGCGGCCCGTCTCGCGCGCGCGCGCCCGCTAAGTCCATCCGTCCTACCTTCCTCTTCGAGCCGATGACGGTGGGGCCCACTGTCATCTCCTTCCTCACCCCGGCCGCCATTGCCGCCGCAAGCCGCGCCGCGCGCCACGATTCCGCGCATCCCCGCCGCTCCGCGCGTGCTTTGACTCCGCATTCAAGCCGCCGGCTATTCCCCTTAATTTCCCTAACCCCGCGCCATTAATCGCCCCATTTACCCGCGCCTTTACTCGTCGCCGGTCACCGCCTCTCCCCTCTGATCCCGCCGTGCACCGACCTCCCCCGCGCCTCCCCGGCCTATAAAAGTGATCGCCGCGCTCTCCTCTCTCATTTCCCTAAAGCGCCCGAGCTCACCGAGCCCCCTCCCACTCTCCCCGCGTTGCCCCTCTATCCGCCGCTCGTCGCCTCCCTCCGGTCGAGCGCCACCACTGCCTCAAGCGTCGCCGCCATTATCCAAGCCCGCCACCACGTTCGCCACCGTGCCGTGCTCCCCGGCCGCCGCTTCCCGCGCCCGGATCGCCGCCGGAGCGCCTTGCCGCCGTGAGACCTGAGCCGCCGCCGCCATAGCCGCCTCCGGCCGCCGCTTCCCGCCACCTCGCCGTTCCCCGAGCCGCGCTGTCCCCTCCATCGGCTCCGCCGCGTGCCCCCGTGCATCGGCCGCCCCTCGGCCGTCGCCGCCCGTGGCCGGACCGCCCTGCCGCCGTGCGCCCGGACGCCTACCGCCTCCTCCGCTCGCCGCCGATCGCTGCAACGCTTTTTCCCGTCGGCCGGTGAGTCCTCCCTCTTTCCGCCTCCTCCGTCGCCTTCCGCAGCTTGCCGCCGCGCGTGCCGTCGCCAGCGACCATCGGGCCACGTGCGTTGCCGCCGCGCCGTTGCCGGCCCTCGTCGGCCGTCACCGCCTCTCCGCCGCCCGATCCGCCTCGGGCGATCGTGGCCGTCCATCCGGCCGTCCACGTGGCTGCCGCGTGGTCGCCGCGTCGGTGCCGCGTGTGCGCCACGTGGCGCGCCCGCCCGTGCACCGCCGTGGACTTGGTCCACGGTGGACCGGCCCGTGGACCGCGCCGCTCCCGCGGCTGACGTCAGCCCTTGGCTGCTGACATCAACCCTAGCCGCTGACGTCAGCATCCGGTTTGCTGACGTCATGCCGCGCCCGTTCCCGCTGACGTCAGCCCTCGGCTGCTGACGTCAGCATCAGCCTTTTTCCTTTGAAAAATAATTAAAAATTGCGCAATAAATCTAATTAATTTCTAGAATTCATTTAAATGGTCCAAAACTTCTAAAATTCATATCTAATTCATTTAAACTCCAAATTGGGCCATTCAAATTGCAAAATTTATCTAAAATTGAGCTCTACATGTTGGTTTACTTTTCATGTACTGTTATTTGGTTTTTATTAGGGTTTTTTCTTGTTTTACGTGCCAGCGTGTAGTTTTCGTCGTTTCGGAGGTTCGCGGTCACGAAGAGTTCAGAAGTTGGTTGGATGAAGCAAGGCAAGCCACACTCCCCTTGAAGCATATTGGACCTATTTTACAAATGTTTTACTATTTGCAAATAAAATTGCATGTTTTGCGAATTACATAAAATGTTGGGTTTACCTATCTGTTTGCTTGTGCCTTACCCTTTTCATATCCGTCCTTTGTCAAACCTTGGGTGATAATTTGACTAGCTTTAGTCACTTACGTGACTTTTGCTAAAATTATATGTTTAGCCATGCTTAATTACCACTAGCTCACTAAATGGGTTAATCACATTATCCGATGAGCTGCTAGCTCGGAACACTGGTCATATCTTTTTGGTCATAATTATCCCAACTAAAATATGACTAAATGGTGGGTGTGGGTGCATGGTTTTGGCTTGTAGCACCCATGGCAATTAAGGACCGGTTCATGGGAAACCCGGAAGACATACGGTGCTTACCACAAGCAAGAATGGGCAAGCTTTGGATCCGTAGTATAGCTTTTCCCTAGCCGACGATCCGTGGCGAGGGTGGGCGTGATGGAGTTTCAGTCGGCCCCGGTATAAGGGTTGCTGGGCTGCCGGATTCACCGTGGCACTCGGGGGGCTGCCTACATCCCAGGAACCGGGAGTGGGGGCGAAACCTTGGTGTGGATTCGCTTGGTTAGGGGGAGTTATGCTATAGGTCTTGTCACGATTTCCCCCTTTGCAGTATCGTGGCGATACTTCGGGGCATGGCAACATGTGTGGAATCGTGTCTTGTGGGTAAAGTAGCGCACCTCTGATCAGAGTAAAACTATTCGAATAGCCGTGCCCACGGTTATGGGCGATCGACCGGCTTCACCATGATTAGTCCCACCCTTAATAAATAGGCTTACTAACTGGATTAGACCAGTGGGAATTGGTTGGGCCTATTCAACGTGGGGATAACGTTGTTCAGTGGGAGATTAATATTGACTTAACTACTCAACAGTCTTCCCAGTTTCCAAAATAAAGTGTTTTGCAACCGCCTTTCCGCAAAGTAACCCCAAGCCCTCCTTGCCTCCCCTCGCATGTCTGCATTCCTTGGTGTGGCTTGTTGAGTACGTGGTTGTACTCGCCTTGCATTTTCCCCCTTCGAAGTGCGGTGCTTCGAGTTGAAGACGGTGTTTGAGGACCAAGGCTCGGACCCCGGTTGAGTTTGCTCGTGGAGTGGAGCCGAAGCCCCGCTAGGATCGTCCTTCTTTTCCGCTGCTGTCCCCTTTTGGGTGTGAGGACTAAGTGTCTCTTTTGTAAGTATATATACGCTTTATTTATACGTATGGATCTGTGTACTGATTTGTCATTTTGTGTACCCTGGTTGATGCCTGGACAGGGATTAAATACACAGAATAGTCTGGAAATTCGGGTTTGAATTTCTGGGCGTGACACAAGCCTTGGTCGTTTAGAGGATGGGTAATCGACATGATCGGTCAGATCAATCTACCCTGAAGTAAAGGATATAAGTTCATATTGATGGAGACCAATTATTTTCATAAAGTGGGTGGAAGCAATTCCTTTGAAGAAAGTTGATTCTAGGGATGCAATCGAGTTTGTCAAAGAACACATCATTTACAGATTTATTGTCCCTCAAACCATCACAACCGATCAGGGATCTATCTTTGTCTCAGATGAGTTTGTCCAGTTTGCAGAAGGCATGGGAATCAAGCTTTTAAATCCTTCACCATATTATGCATAGGCTAATGGACAAGCAGAAGCATCCAATAAAAGTTTAATCAAGTTGATAAAGAGCAAGATCTCTGAATATCCAAAGCAATGGCACAGCCGATTCGCTGAATCATTGTGGTCCTATCGGATGGCCTGTCATGGATCAATCTAAGTACCTCCTTATAAATTAGTATATGGACATGAAGCTGTTATGCCATGGGAAAGCATCATCGGCTCACGGAGGATTCAATTGCAAGATGAGTTGACAGCCGATGATTATCATAATTTAATGATGGATGAATCGGAGGATTTGGTTTTATCAAGAATGCGTGCTTTGGAGAAGGTGACTATGGACAAAGAAAGAGTGGCTCGTCATTATAACAAGAAAGTTGTACCTAAATCTTTTGAATAAGGCGAGTTAGTCTGGAAATTGATACTGTCGATTGGTACAATAGATAATAAATTCGGCGAGTGGTCACCTAACTGGGAGGGGCCTTTCAAGATCCACAAATGCATCTCTAAAGGAGCCTACATGCTAGAAGGATTGAATGGAGAAGTATTTGGAAGGGCCTTAAAAGGAAAATATTTGAAGAAGTATTATCCCAGTATATGGATCAACTCATGATTCGGCTGTATTAAGCTGATACATGGTAGCTGATGTGCTTACATCATCTTGACATGGCCGATATGACTCATATCGCCTTTAGTCATTCTATTATTATCATAATCGGTTGTGTGCTGCCGATGTGTGATGGCCAATATAAGTTATATTGCCCTTAGTCATTTTATTGTTATCATGATCGGTTATGATTCAACGTATACATGTTGGCCAATTTTGTGTGTTGTCCTCGAGATGTAATTTTGTCAATGATCGACTCACATTGAAAAATTAGGGAGGCATATACATCTACAATTTCAGAATCAAGAGGACTTCAAAATTTGTGTGGACTTTGAAAAGGCTTTGAAAATTTTCAAGACAATGGAGATTTCAGAAATCGGCAGATATTACAGAAGTTTGCCGATTACAAAAGGAAAATATTACAAAGTGTTTTTCAAAGATAGAAGCTAGGCCTATCACAAAAGTCGGCTCAGTTGCCGATGAAGTCGTTGATGACCGATATCGCTCATTGCCAGATTTGCTCGATCTTGTCGATTGTCTCGGTGTCGGCTGAATCAGTTGGTGGATGCCTTGTGGAACGGTGCGTCGGCGCAAAAAGAACTTTGGGGTGACGACGACGTCTTGATCTGCAGCATGCATGCTTAAACCTTCACACCCGGCAGATGGAACATCATCCCTAGAGGCTACTACTACGAGGAATCGATGGAAAACTCGCTGGTTTGATAGAAATCGACGGTGGAAGCGCAATGGCAGGGTTGGAGAAGACGAGCTTGATCTCCCCACTTGTGGCGTCTTCGGCCAAGATTCTTGAGGGGTTTCGGAGAGCAGGTCGTGGTGATGATGGTGGCGCGGTGGCTTGGCCTGAGCTTCACCCGATCGACGGGAATGGCGATGATGTCGTGGCTGCGGCGCTCTGGACAGCGAGGGCCACACTCCAGCGATCTCGATCATAACAACCTTGGAAACAAAATGCATGGCTGAATCAGTCAGAGGAAGAGGATGGGTTGCAGCGAAGCTCACTAGATTGATCATGAAACCTATTGAAAACCTTCTGGTGATGGACATGTAGAGCTCGTTCCCAGTGATTCCGAGGTGTTCTCTCTCGTTTCTATTATGGAACGTGATGAGAAAAGGATGTAGAATGTGGTGGTGAGAGGTTTTTCAAATGGGAGAGGTTGAGCTGGTGCGGTGCGGCTTGGGCGGTCAGTTGTGGTGCTGGCGCGTGTCCTCGGCTTCTCTCCTCTGTTCTGGCAGCTCTGAAGCAGTGGGTCACTTTGTACTTGAGTGGAGCAAGCCCTAGTGGCTAGCAGGTGGGGTCACTGCATGGAGGGCTAGGCAAATGAGAGAGATATGGGTAGGAACTTTAGTGAAAGTGATTTTAACTATATTTTCGTAATTATTCCTCTTCCTAAATTTTGGAGCTCAATAACTTATTTTGTGGGCATGGTAAATTCACGAAATTTTTACTGGAGGTAGATGTGTTAGTGATATGCCCTAGAGGCAACATGGAGATGTTGGATATCATGGTCAATGTTTATGTATTTATGAATAAAGTGTTCCATGAAATAGACATCTTGTATTGATCAATAAGTACGTGACTTATTTATGAGACTCGATATGTATGAATCTATTTCTAAATGATCCCGATCATATATCATATTATTGGAACTAATATGATTCTAAGATCGGCATGTCTATTGATTGATGATCATGTCTCATAGATCATGGGTATGGAGATACCAAATCAATAAACATGGACACATGTGTTAGAGAACACATTGTTGGATAGACCCACCATGAGACACTACGGGAATTAATGTGTCATTAGTTGGTCTCGGGTAGTGTTGGTACAAAGTCCTTAGACCGAGATCACCATGGATTCCAACATATGTAGTAGCCTACTTTGGGACTACCAAACGCTATTCCGTAATCGGGTAGTTATAAAGGTAGTTTTCGGGTTTGCTATGAAACATGGAGTGGGATGTGAGTGATCAAGATGGAATTTGCCCCTCCTTTGGAGAGATATCTCTGGGCCCCTCGAGTTAATGGATTATGGAAATGCATGGCCATGCTAAGTTGATTGAGGAGTCAATCAACGGACGGATAATCCAATACGGTCGAGTGAATGGTTAAGCTATTGAAGGGATGGCACACATCTTGCCTATAGCTTAATTGGTATAATGAGGCAAAGGGATTTGTGTACACATTACAGGTTGAGCCGATATTATATTCTTGTATACTATGGTGTCAATATGTGCTTGCTAGGCACCGTGTGACCAATGTCGGCTGAGTTGAACTCGAGCCGACGATCGGCTAAGTTAGACTATAGCCGAAACCGAGTATACCTGAACCTACGGGGTCGCACTCTTAAGAGGATAAGAAAGGCATTCGAGTTGGACTCGAATACGGCTCGATCGGATAGGGATCCGATCGGATAGAGTGTTAGTGATATGCCGTAGAGGCAACATGGAGATGTTGGATATCACGTCAATGTTTATGTATAAATGAATAAAGTGTTATTCAGTTCCATGAAATAGACATCTTGTATTGATCAATAAGTACGTGACTTATTTATGAGACTCGATATGTATGAATCTATTTCTAAACGATCACGATCATATGTCATATTGTTGGAACAAATATGATTCTAAGATCGGCATGTTTATTGATTGATGATCATGTCTCATAGATCATGGGTATGGAGATACCAAATCAATAAACATGGACATATGTGTTAGAGAACACATTGTTGGATAGACCCACCATGAGACACTACGGGAATTAATGTGCCATTAGTTGGTCTCGGGTAGTGTTGGTACAAAGTCCTTAGACCTAAGATCACCATGGATTCCAACATGTGTAGTAGCCTACTTTGGGACTACCAAACGCTATTCCGTGCTGGATAGTTATAAAGGTAGTTTTCGGGTTTGCTATGAAACATGGAGTGGGATGTGAGTGATCAAGATGGAATTTGCCCCTCCTTTGGAGAGATATCTCTGGGCCCCTCGAGGTAATGGATTATGGAAATGCATGGCCATGCTAAGTTGATTGAGGAGTCAATCAACGGACGAAAATCCAATACGGTTCAAGTGAATGGTTAAGCTATTGAAGGGATGGCACACATCTTGCCTATAGCTTAAGCGGTATCGTGAGGCAAAGGGATTTGTGTACACATTACAGGTTCGAGCCGATATTATATTCTTGTATACTATGGTGTCAATATGTGCTGCTAGGCGCCGCTATTGACAGTCGGCTGAGTTGGACTCGAGCCGACGATCGGCTAAGTTAGACTATTGCCAAAACCAAGTATACTGAACCTACGTGGTCGCACGCTTAAGGGGATAAGAACGGGCATTCGAGTTGGACTCGAATACGGCTCGATCGGATAGGGATCCGATCGGATAGAGTCCTATAGGCTTACGACGTATGGGCGGCCAACTCTATGAGATACGGATGAGATCCGGTTCAAAAATAGAGTCTGATCGGCCACTAGTCCTAGTCGGCCAACTCTATATAAAGGAGGGAGGGGTGGAGAGCTGGGAGGCGTCAATTGCATCGCGTGCAACGAAGTCGCCGAGATCAATCTCCTCGGAAACCCTCCCCACTTTCGAGCCAAACCCTAGCCTTGCATTGCGTGCTAGCACACGGGTGTACGGCGTTCTGTCCCCGGACGTGTGGATACCGGTAGAGGCGCTGCTACGTTGCGCGCTCTTGATCGGCTTCGGATCGGCTGCAATCGAAGCGATCGGCTGTGGTGGAATCGGCTGCGGTCGAACGCATCGGAGCGAGGCGTGAGAAGGTGGAAGGTGGAAAATACGTAATGGGTGTCTAATGTTAAATTGTTTAACAATAGACATAGCATAAACATTGTGCTAAACTTTGCTTTTTCTGTTGTAGAATAAATGGCGGCTAATACTACACCCAGTACCTTTAATTTGCGATCTATTCTCGAAAAGGAAAAATTAAATGGAACAAACTTTATGGATTGGTATCGCAACTTGAGAATTGTTCTCAAGCAAGAGCGTAAGGAGTACGTTCTTGAAGTACCTTATCCGGAGGATTTGCCTAATAACGCCACTTTGCGCACGGAGGGCTTATGAGAAGCACACTAATGATGCCCTAGATATAAGCTGTCTCATGCTTGCTACAATGTCTCCGAGCTTCGAAGCAATATGAGAGCAGCGATGCTCACACTATTATTCGGGGACTGCGTGGCATGTTTGAGAACCAAGCTCGGGCCGAGAGGTTCAACACCTCAAAGTCCTTGTTTGCGTGCGAGCTTGTTGAGGGAATCCCGTCGATCCGCATGTGATAAAGATGATTGGCTATATCGAGAGTCGAAAAACTAGGTTTTCCCCTTAGCCAAGAGTTGGCTGCGATGTGATTCTCCGTCGCTCCCTCCGAGCTTCGAGCCATTCATATTGAATTATCACATGAACAATATGGATAGAACCTTGGCTGAATTGCATGGGATGCTAAAGACAGTGAGGAGAGTATCCGAGAAAAGGTAATCATGTGATGATGATGCGAAGGCAAAGCGCAAACCACTGTCAAGAAACTTTGCACCAAGAGGAAGTTAACTCCCGATGAGATCACGAGTGCCTCCAATGCAAAGAAGGGCAAGAAGGGGTCGGCGGCATCGATGCCATTTGCTTCTATTGCAAGGAGACAGGCCATTGGAAGAGGAACTGCAAGAAGTACATGGAGGATCTCAAAAAGAAGCAAAGTACGACTTACGCCGGGTATTAATGTTATAGACATTAATCTTGCTACTTCACCTACGACTCTTGGGTATTTGATACCGGATCGGTAGCTCATATTTGCAAATCGTTGCGGGAATGAGAAGAAGTAGAGGATTGAGAAGGGCGAGGTGAACTGCGCGTCGGCAATGGAGCAAGCGTTGCTACGATTCTTGTCGGCACGATACCACTTCATCTACCTTCGGGATTAGTTTTGGAATTAAATAATTGTTATTGTGTTCCAACACTATGTCAAAACGTTATTTCCGCTTCATGTTTGCAAGCGGAAGGATATGATTTTAGATCAATGAACAATGGTTGTTCAATATATCTCGAGAGATATGTTCTATTTTCATGCTCCATTGGTGAATGGATTGTACGTTTTGAATCTTGAAGCGTCTCCCATCTATAACATTAATACGAAAGGCAACTCTCTAATGATATAAACCCCACGTTTATCGGCATTGTCGCTTAGGCCATATAAATAAGAAACGCATGGAGAAGCTCCATAAGGATGGATTGCTTCACTCTTTTGATTTTGAATCATTTGAGACATGTGAGTCTTGTTTACTTGGTAAGATGACAAAGGCACCTTTCGGGGACACAGTGAAAGAGCAAGTGACTTGTTGGCACTCGTACATCGATGTATGTGGACCAATGAGCTCAACGGCCGGAGGTGGTTATCGTACTTCATTACCTTTACCAGATGACTTTAGTAGATATGGTTATATCTACTTAATGAGGCATAAGTCCGAATCCTTTGAAAAGTTCAAAGAATTCCAGAATGAAGTACAAAATCATTTAGGGAAAACAATCAAGTTTCTACGATCGGATCGTGGAGGGAATACTTGAGCCAAGAGTTTGGTAATCATCTCAAAAATTGTGGAATTGTTCCACAGTTGACTCCGCCGGGAACTCCACAATGGAATGGGGTGTCCAAACGGAGAAATCGCACCTTGTTGGACATGGTGCGGTCGATGATGAGCCAAAGTGATCTTCCGTTATCCTTACGGGATATGCTCTTGAAACAGCTGCGCTCACACTAAATAGAGTTCCATCTAAGTCGGTTGAAAAGACACCATATGAGATATGGACAGGGCAACCCCCTGGTTTGTCTTTTCTCAAAATTTGGGGATGTGAGGCTTATGTAAAACGTTTACAATCGACAAGCTCACACCCAAATCGACAAGTGCTTCTTTGTGGGATATCCTAAGGAAACTAAGGGATATTACTTTTATAATCGGGAACAAGGCAAAGTGTTTGTCGCCCGACATGGTGTCTTCTTGGAGAAAGAGTTTCTTTCAAGAAGGGTTAGTGGGAGCAGGGTGCATCTTGAAGAAGTTCAAGAAACACCGAAAACGTTTCGGCGACCACGAGAACCACAACGGGAGGAACAAAGTGTTGCGCCACCGGTTGTAGATACACCGGCCCACGGAGGTCGAAAGATCACGTCGTGCGCCGCAGTACAGTGCGGAACAACGTGATATATTGTTGTTGGACAACGATGAACCTAAGACCTATGAGGAAGCGATGGTGGGACCCGATTCCAACAAGTGGCTTGGAGCCATGAAATCCGAAATAGAATCCATGTACGACAATCAAGTTTGGAACTTGGTTGATCCACTGATGGTGTCAAAACCATTGAGTGTAAATGGGTTTTTAAGAAAAAGGCCGATATGGATTGAAATGTTCACATCTATAAGGCGCGATTGGTGGCGAAAGGTTTTAAACAGATTCAAGGAGTTGATTATGATGAAACCTTCTCGCCCGTCGCAATGCTTAAATCTATTCGGATTATCCTAGCGATTGCTGCATATTTCGATTATGAGATATGGCAAATGGATGTCAAAACGGCTTTCCTGAATGGAAACCTAAGCGAGGATATATACATGATACAACCTCGGGGTTTTGTCGATCCAGAATCGCCGGAAAGATATGCAAGCTACGAAATCCATTTATGGATTGAAGCAAGCTTCTCGGAGTTGGAATATTCGTTTTGATGAAGTAATCAAAGGGTTTGGTTTCATCAAAAATGAAGAAGAGGCCTGTGTTTACAAAAGGTCGGTGGGAGCGCAATTGTATTTCTAATCTTATATGTGGATGACATATTGCGATTGGAAATGATATCCCTATGCTAGAATCCGTCAAGTCTTCATTGAAAAATAGTTTTCCATGAAAGACTTAGGGAGGCAGCATACATATTAGCATTCGGATCTATAGAGATAGATCCAAGAGGCTAATTGGATTAAGCCAAAGTACATACATTGACAAGGTGTTGAAAAGGTTCAACATGCATGATTCCAAGAAAGGTTTCTTGCCTATGTCACATGGCATCAATCTTAGCAAGAATCGGTGTCCTCGGACACATGATGAGCGGAATAAGATGGGTATGGTTCCATATGCTTCGGCAATTGGATCCATCATGTATGCCATGCTTTGTACACGCCCGAGATGTCTCGTACGCTTTGAGTGCTACGAGCGGATACCGTCGAGATCGGTGAAGGTCACTGGATGCAGTAAAGAATATCCTTAAGTACTTGAGAAGAACTAAGGATATGTTCCTAGTCTATGGAGGTGAGGAAGAGCTCGTTGTAAGTGGTTACACCGATGCTAGCTTCCAAACGGACAAGGATGATTATAGATCGCAATGCGGGTTCGTGTTGCACTGAACGGAGGCGCGATCAGTGGAAGAGTTCCAAGCGGGATACGTTGCTGATTCTACAACGGAGGCCGAGTACATTGCTGCCGGAAGCTGCAAAGGAGGTTGTTTGGATCAAGAAATTCGTTTCGAGCTTGGTGTGATGACTAGTACGGCTGGTCCAATGTCTCTCTATTGTGACAATAGTGGAGCCATTGCGCAAGCCAAGGAGCCGAGGTCACATCGGAAGTCCAAACACATACTTCGGCGATATTATCTCATCCGCGAGATTGTGGACGAGAGGTGATGTCAAGATATGCAAAGTGCACACGGATCTCAACATAGCCGATCCGTTGACAAAACCTCTCCCTCGGCCGAAGCATGAGGCGCACACAAAGCAATGGGTATTAGATACTTACATGATTGACTCTAGTGCAAGTGGGAGATTGTTAGTGATATGCCCTAGAGGCAACATGGAGATGTTGGATATCACGTCAATGTTTATGTATAAATGAATAAAGTGTTATTCAGTTCCATGAAATAGACATCTTGTATTGATCAATAAGTACGTGACTTATTTATGAGACTCGATATGTATGAATCTATTTCTAAACGGTCACGATCATATGTCATATTGTTGGAACAAATATGATTCTAAGATCGGCATGTTTATTGATTGATGATCATGTCTCATAGATCATGGGTATGGAGATACCAAATCAATAAACATGGACATATGTGTTAGAGAACACATTGTTGGATAGACCCACCATGAGACACTACGGGAATTAATGTGCCATTAGTTGGTCTCGGGTAGTGTTGGTACAAAGTCCTTAGACACTGAGATCACCATGGATTCCAACATGTGTAGTAGCCTACTTTGGGACTACCAAACGCTATTAAAATGCTTGGATAGTTATAAAGGTAGTTTTCGGGTTTGCTATGAAACATGGAGTGGGATGTGAGTGATCAAGATGGAATTTGCCCCTCCTTTGGAGAGATATCTCTGGGCCTCGAGGTAATGGATTATGGAAATGCATGGCCATGCTAAGTTGATTGAGGAGTCAATCAACGGACGAGATAATCAATACGGTTCGAGTGAATGGTTAAGCTATTGAAGGGATGGCACACATCTTGCCTATAGCTTAAGCGGTATCGTGAGGCAAAGGGATTTGTGTACACATTACGGGTTCGAGCCGATATTATATTCTTGTATACTAGGGTGTCAATATGTGCTTGCTAGGCGCCGCTTTGAGAGTCGGCTGAGTTGGACTCGGCGACGATCGGCTAAGTTAGACTATAGCGAAGCAGTATACCTGAACCTACGGGGTCGCACGCTTAAGGGGATAAGAATAGGCATTCGAGTTGGACTCGCATACGGCTCGATCGGATAGGGATCCGATCGGATAGAGTCCTATGGGCTTACGACGTATGGGCGGCCAACTCTATGAGATACGGATGAGATCCGATTCAAAATAGAGTCTAATCGGCCACTAGTCCCAGTCGGCCAACTCTATATAAAGGAGGGAGGGGGAGAGCTGAATAGACATCAATTGCATCGCGTGCAACGAAGTCGCCGAGATCAATCTCCACGGAAACCCTCCCGCTTCGAGCCAAACCCTAGCCTTGCATCGCGTGCTAGCACACGGGTGTACGGCGTTACGTCCCCGGACGTGTGGATACCGTAGGCGGCTGCTACGTTGCGCGGCTGTTGATCGGCCCGGATCGTTGCAATCGGAGCGATCGAGGCGTGGTGGAATCGGGTGCGGTCGGGCGCATCGGAGCGAGGCGTGAGAACGCGGCCGGACGACTCGAATCGGCTGATTGGCGAATCGGCTGTCTCAGGAATCGGCTGCTTGTTCCGGATCGGATTGCCCGATTGGTTATTCATTTGCACTCTACTCCAATCGGTAACGATTTATCGGCCCTTACTTGCAAGTGTTCCTGGTTTGCGCGGTAAAAGTTTTTGTTTTTGGCTAGCGTAGCCTCCGCGTAACCCTTCAGGGACTACCGTGAGCCTCCGGGCAGTAGTTTTGATTGAATGACCAACCTTTATTACCCTGGTGCAGTGGCTTTCAGGCCACAATGAGGACAACATGAGGACCTTTGTATGCTCCTAGGAAGTGAGTCGTCGGGTCACAAAGAGCCTTTCTTGGGTCTTGGGCTATACCCAAGCCGAGAGGGCTAATGAAGGACACTTCCAAACGACTTGACCCTAGGCTTGGATGTGCCATCCGACCCTAGGCTTGAGGGCTACACTTGCCGGGTGTGTGCGGCACGGTGCACCTATAAAACAGGAATTCCCAAAACCTTGATAACCTACAAGGGACTAGCACCTTGGAAGGAAACTTGACCCTAAGGGCGAATGCACCATTCGCCCTTAGGCTCGAAACTACACACTGGCAGGTTCACTTGGGCCGGTGCACTTTGCCAAAACCTTGGCTCGATGCTTTGAGGATCCTTTGAAGATGGTGGCGAAGAAGAAACTCTGATCCTAAGGATGGATGTTCCATTCCTCCTTAGGGTTGGGGCTGCTATGGGGTGTCACCCTGGGGTACCCTATGGACCGGAATTTATGTCCCACCGAAGTGAAAACCGAGTGTCCTCGAGGCGTGGTCAATGGCTCGACCCCCTCTGCGGGGGTCGGACGTCCCGACCTTACCCCGAGTCCGACCTCGGTTCTCCTCTCTCGACCCCGTTAGCTACGGCCTGACCTCGACCATCCTCGGGATAAGACTTGGCACGCAAGAAGGAAGAAGGAGGAGCGAGCCCAGCAGGCGTCACCAGAGCGGCACAATACGGTATCTCAGACGGAGGAGGGATCCCAAGGTAAGATAGAGAGAGCACAAGATGCCCACGGTGTATAGGAACTAGCAGACCACATTGTACCTTTTTAGATGTGGTCTTGTACTCACCTTTTAGCACATAAGAGGTAGCTTTCTTGGACCCCAAGTTCACTTGTAATTGCCCCCCTTGAGCTATAAAAGGGAGGGCGGACCAAGGGGGCCGGGAGGAAGAAGGATTTGAGATTCCCGATTCGCCGGCCACTGCACTTAGGCGGCTCCCGGGCGGCATGCTTGGCCTCGACCTCATTTCTTGCCACCTCGGCCTTGGACCTTGCCACCTCGGATGCGACTAGCCAAGCCTCGGTTTCGACCTTTGCCGCCTTCGCCTGGGTCTTGCTCGACTCCAGCTCAGCCAACTTGATCTCAACGTACTTCCTCGCTGATTCGGCTTCAGACCTAGCTGCATCGGTGTCGACGGGTGGGAAGGCAGTCCTCAAAGGGGTACCCAAGGAGGTGAAAGAGAACGGTAGAGAAGTTGTCCTCCGATGGATCGATGATCGACTCGAGTCCTAAGGACGAGCCAAAGAGAAAAGACATAGAGAGTTATCTTGGTTCAGCCCTCCCAGAAGGATAATAGGCCTACGTCCAATGTTCTTTGTTGGGGTGTATGATGAACAAGAGTTACAAGGGAGTGAGAATGCAAGCTCGGGATCGGAATGTAGAAATCTCTCCCTCGTCTGTCCCCTTGGCCCCGTCGCCCTGCCCTCCCTTTTATAGCTCAAGGGGGTAGGAACAGAAGAGCTTGGGGGCCAAGAAAGCTATGACTAATATTCTAAAAGGTGAGTACAAACAACATCGAAAAGGTACAAGATGTGAGTGCTGGGTCCTATACACCGTGGGCATCTTGTGCTCTCTTTCTCTTGCCTTGGGATCCTTCCTCTGCTTGGAGATGTCTATGTTGTGTTGTCGGGTGACGTCGTCTCTGCCGGGCTATCCCCTCCCCCTTCCTCCTTGTGCGCCAAGTCTTGTCCGAAGATGGTCGAGGTCGGGTTGTGGAATCGGGATCGACGAGAGGAGAACCAAGGTCGGACTCGGAAAGGTCGGGACGTCAGCCCCACAAAAGGGTCGGGTCATCGACCACGTCCCAGGACTCTCGGTTTTGACTTCGATTGGACTTTGACTCCAGTCCATGAGGTACCCAGGGGTGACATCCCTCATGATCGGACGCCCAAAACTTCTTATCGGCCTCAGCCTTCGCGGCCTCCAACACCGTTGCCACAGCCCGACTTCTTTGCGGGCGAACTCTATGCCCCGGAGCATTCCACGGGTTGCATCTGCTGCGCTCGAGCCTCCTTGAGCAATCCGCGGCCTTCCAAGTGGTCTCCATATGCATTTTGGAGTAGGCCAAGGCCTCGTTGGCAACTATGCAAAGAAGACTTAGCTAATGGCAAAAGGGAAAGAATGAAAGGCGGGCGACAAACTCATCTTTGGGAAGCGTCGACCAACCGCACCTCTAGCTCTTGGACCTCCTCGGCAAGTGGCGAGGCGATTGGCGGATGCTTGCCACGAAGCGGCGAAGGCAGCATATGATTTGTTCCATTCGGACACCGCTCCGCCTCGTGGATAGGGCGCTCCCGATCACTAACCCGCCTTATGAGCTGGGTTGGTCCCGGTGTGCCTGTTTGCCAGCACTCCGGTACCCGGGGCAAGTCGCACCTCAGTCGCAACCTCGATCGGTTCGGTCCCAAGGGCCCGGGGCATGGTGCCGGAAGAGACTATGGGGAGGGTGAACAGGTCCTGATTGAACTCCGAAACCTTTTCCTCACCCAAGTCGTCCACCCCTATTTCCACCATCCCCATCACCTTCACCTCCAACCCCTCCAGGGAGCCCGCCTCGGTCGTCATTTTGGCCTCCTCTACGCCTCAGTGGGAGCTGCTACAGACTCCGCAGCGGCAGCCAGGGATGGTTCTGTCCCCTCTACCCTGGCCTGGACAGGTGATTCCACCACCCTAGGTGGCTCCTGATCATCAAGGTTGGCATCTTCCGATGGTCTATTAAACGCAACTTTTTAAAAAAGAGCTCAAAAGAAGCGGGGACAAGGAATCACAGGCGGCCTCATCACGCACCGGTTGACGTTGCAAACTCGAAGCTAATGAGCCTCGGCACCTTATTCGAGGTCTCGACGCCCCATGCTTTGAAGCTTCGCTCAACCCCGACGGTGGCGATACGGGCCTCGCGTCGCGTCTCCCAATACTTCCTTGTTCGATGAGGCATCCGGTTTCCTCTTGGCACCGCGAGGAGCCGGGCTCACTGGCGTTGTCCTTGGGTCGAGAAATTGACCAAGGGAACCGTATCCTTGGGACATTTTCCTTCGTCGCCGCCACCTCGGGATCGGCGGCGGCAACACATAAACAGAGACATCTCCTGCGAGTGTCGGCACAGCGAGTGAGATGTCAAAAAAAAGAAGAAGGGAGGAAAAAGAGAGAGAGTCGGACTCACCTCGATCGTGGGTTTGTGAGGCTGTAGGCAAGCCCCACTCCCACGCGAAGTCGGCAGAGGCGGAGAAGAACATCCCCAACCTGCCGCATGCAATCAAGGGAGGCTGGCCTCTGAGTTGGGTCTTGGCAGCCAGGACACTTGTAGGTGGCGTCTCCCTATACTTACAAGGCTGCAAACCCGGGAGCACAAAGTTATATGCCACCTTTGCTCCGGTCAAGCCACTGCTCCCTCGGGACCTCAACCTTGGCATTGGCTCTTCCACCTAGTCTAGCTCGGCGTTGGGGCGGGGCGACCGGGTGGTCACGGGATCGGCTCTGGTTGATCTCGGCGGAGATAGTCGGCTGAGGTTCTTGACGTAGAATCACTCGACATGCCATCCCTTGTTGGAAGACGTCGGGTCAACGAGAATATAGCGTTGGGACATCTTCGCCCAGAATTTAGTCCCGGCCCGCGACCACTCCACCAAGCCAGTCGCCGGAGGTAAGTAGTAACGAAATATGTTGAAATATGGATCTATCCCAAGATAGGCCTCAAAGAGATGGATGAAGAGAGATTTGAAGAATGGAATTGGGGTTGCGAGAGAGATGTCATAATAGTGGAGTAGGCCCGGACAAAGGGGTGGGCCGGTACTCCAAATCTGCGAAGGGAGAAGGAGGAGAAGACCACTAGCTCACCATAGTTGGGGGTTGGGAACGGCTCCCCCGAGCTAGACGCCACTCTGCGATCTCCCGCGGCTTGCATCAGATCCTCCAACATCTCGCTCCCAGCGCGTGAGGGGACGAAGGCCGAGCTCTGCTTGGTGCCTTCAACACCGCTGATTGAGCCCTTCCCACCTTCCTTCGAGATCTTTTTGATGGGTGCCATTGGCTTCGAGAAAACCATTGCTGACCCTTGCGGTAGCACACCACGCAACGACAGTGGAGGTGGCGGCCTTGTGCACTAAAGGAGCGAGGAGCCAGGAGGCGGAAGCGATGGCGCGAGTGCGAACAGTTTATGAATTTTGAGCGAAAAGGGGAGTGGAGGAAGAAGGCAAAATGGCGGGGCTTAAAAAGGGCAATGATGGGCTTAACAGTGCTATTTTTGGAAAGCGCGCAAAGCCATTAACGGCATGTGTGGGACATCCGAGACGCCGCGGCCATCCGGCTCCCAGAGCCGTCACATCATCCTAGCGGTTTATCTAAGTCGTTGGTTACCTCGAGCGATAACAGCACACGCGGGGGCATGTTATGCGCCCTGGTGAAGTCACCACCAGGCCCGCCACTCCACCCGAGCGACAAACCTCGGCCGTCGGATCCGTGAACTGTTGGGGATAAGTGGGAAACTTGACATGTGAGCAGCCGTTTCATGACCTCGGTCTTGATGGCCTTAATGAGACGTGACTGGAGCACAGTTCAAATTGTCAGCGGCCCACGTGCATAGCACGCGCCCCGAGTCTAAGCAACTTCCTGACGACTAACCCCTCGAGACCTCCCTTTGGTCAAGCTAACCGCCATCAGCCTCCGGGCTATGGCATATCGATAGCCAGCCCCGTGCTATGACCTCGTGCCGATCGTCGTCAGCTTTCGGGCTATGGCATCTCGGCCAACAGCCTCCGTGCTATGGCATATCGGTCATCAGCCTCCGAGCTATGACCTCGAGCCAATTGTCGTCGCCTCCAGAGCTATGGCATCGGCCAGACGAGTCTCGGACTATGGCATATCGGTCATCGGCCTCGGGCTATGACCTCGGGCGATCACCATCGGCCTGCAGGCTGTGGCAAATCGGCCAACGGCCAGCTTGGGTTGTGGCATCTTGGGCATCGGCCTCGAGCTATGGCAACTCGGCCATCGGCGGAGTGATGGCCTCGGGTCGATCCCCATTGGCCTTCAATGCGAAGTGCCTCGGCCATCGCCATCGGCCCACAGGCGATGGCCACTTGTCGACCGCCATCGGCCCTAGGCGATAGCTCTCCGATCCACCAAATGCCACCGATTTGAAGACAACGCCACAGAAGGTATCCCGATGGTGATGTTTCGAGACTTAACCTAGGCCTTGATGTACCATCCAACCCCAGGGCTCGGTTTGCACTGCGGTGCTCTGGTGCACACACTGCCAAAGCAGGCTTAGGATGTCACGAAAACATTACCCATGATCTCGACCAGGAGGAATTTGGACCCTAGGCCCAGATGTCCCATCCGACTCCGGAGCTCGAGGCCACGGCAGTGCACACCGGACGGTGTACTGCCAAGCGATCAAAAGACCCTCAAAAGCTGGCTATTGGACCTGACTAGGAAGAACTCAAACCCTAAAGGTGAATATTCTATTCACCCCTAGGCTCAAGAACTGCTGTGGGGGGTATCACCCCGGGGTAGCCCACAGAGCGGAGTTAAGATCAGCTGAAGTCGGACTGGTAGTCCTCGGGAGGGGGGTCAGGAGCCCGACCGCTTCTTGGGATCGGGAGCCTAGACCTCCTGACTGTCCCAAGTCTAGTGTTCTATCGCGACTACGACTCATCAGCCCAATCCTATGTCTCCTCGGAAGGGAGGCGTGCTTTGCAAGGATCATAGAGGAGACAAGGAGAGGACAACCCAGCAAAGATGATGTCACCCGATAGGACTGCGCAGAAGGTACCTGCAGAAGATGGATCCCAAGACAAGATGGAGCACGAGATACCCACGACGCACAGGACCCAGGGGATCTCTATGTACTTTTCAGATGTTGTTTATACTTGCTTTTTAACCTTTAGTGGCCCCCAAGTCCTCTTGTAACTACCCTCCTTGAGCTATAAAAGGGGAGGGCGGGGCCGCGAGCGAGGGGGATTGGTTCTTTAGAAGCTAGATCTAATCTTTAGAGCTCTAAGAAATCACACCATTGTACTTTGATTCATAAACCATCCCAACAAAGAACACAGGATGTAGGCTTGTTATCCTCCGGGAGGGCCGAACCTTTCTAAAAATCCTTGGCTCGCATTTTGTTCGAGTCGACCATCATATCCTTTCGATAGACGTTCCCGATCATTCTTTCACCTCCTCGGATAGCCCTCTTGGAGGACTGATCAACCACCCGTTGACAAAACTTTATGCATAAAAATTTTAAAACAAATAAAAACATGCTTAAAAATACTATATTGCATTTGGACCATGAGCACATGTTAATAGACCAAGAAAAAAAGAAAACGGGCTAAGCCCACAAAGAAAAGGCCACGCGTTTAGATAGCCAAAAATAGAAACTCTTACCACTGGATCGAAAAGGGTCCAACCACGAGCCGAAGAGGTATGGGCGGATACGGCCACGCGGATTGGGCGGGCACGCCGATAGCCCATTATCCTTTTTGGTTCCCTTTGCACACAATATGTCATTGTGTGATCGCTCTCCCACGTGCGAACTTCTCAGGATCGGTGCCATCTGCCCCTACACAATCACTCTCCACGCTCATGAACTTTGAGGGATCAGCGGAATGTGTGCTCTGCACATGCAAACTTTTAGGGATCAGCGGAATGGAAGCCTAGGGTCTTCCTGATTGAGGTTCTAGATTAGAGATATCTTGTTAGAGATATAGTTTTGTATCCTATATCTTGATAGTTTTCATTGATTCTCTCTCGATTTTGTTTCTATAAGTTGGTTGTAGAGATAAGAAAGTACCATGCTTATAAGTACTCGTGGTCCGTAATAAACCGAATTATCACGTTGACTCAATTAAGCTTTCATGTTATCATATGCTTTTCCTAGCTTCTACCTAAAACCCTAGCCGCGTGCCGCTCTCTCTCTCTCTGCACGCACCGCTTTTCTCCACCACGCGTTGCCTCTCCCTCACCGTGTGCATGTCCGACCTTCCCTCTCCTTCACGGAGGCCGTGACACCATGTTTTCTATCGTTGCGATGCGGTTTGTGTGCACCTTCCAATCTCCGCGATCTTCTCTCCACCTGATTTCGACATCAAGTCCACCTCGGCGACAAATGCCACCAACTCCGTGGCTGGCGTGCCCTACGCACGCGGACTTCTAGGGATCAGCAGAATGGAAGCCTAGGATCTTCCCGATTGAGATTTTGTCATCACCGATGCGGTTCACGCGAGCCTTCCAATCTATTGCCGATTCCAACATTGAGTCCACCTCAATGACCCATGCCGTTGTTTCCATGGCTACTACGGCGTCCACGGCCACACTGAAAGGCCCTCCTTCCTTCCTCGCCAACTTCCTACCTCCCAAGAACTCACGGCCCTTCTCCATGTCGGTGAACTCGACGATGGCGGCGACCCTCTTGTCAACATCATTGGCCACGGCCTCCATGGTCATCTCCACCACCATCGGCATGTCTACCTCGACTCCATCCAGTCATCTTCTGTGGAATTAGGGTGGGCATTCGGTTTAAACCGGGGTTCAGTTCGGTTCGGCTCGGTTACACATAGTTCAATTTTCGAAGGAACAAAAACCGATTGGTTGTTCAAAATCAGAAACCGCAGGGTTCGGTTTCCGTTTTTAGTTCGGTTTCTTGGTAAAAACCGTACCGACTGAGGGACCCCATCGCCATCGCCTCAATATTGGCGCGACCCACGGCGGGTGGGAAAGGCGCGGAGGGCTACGCCGGAGGTGCGGAAGAGGCGAGGCCGGTGGCGCGCGGAGGGGATCGGGCGGCGCGGCGAGAGGGGGCGGCGGCGCGCCGTGGAGGGACCAGGGCGGCGCGGCGCGGAGAGGCGTCAACGTCACGGTGCGGCCGCGAGAGTGAGGCCGAGCAATTTTTACTTTTGGCTTTTTAAAAAAGATTATCACAAATAGCCCATTGGCAGTTTTAATTTGAAAAATGGACCCCAAGCTGGCGCCATTGTTATTGACGCCGAGCTTACACATCTCGGCGCCGTCGATATTGGCACGGCCGGCTCGGCACCGTTGTTATTGGCGCCGAGCTTGGCGCCATAGATCTTGGCGCTGACCTATACTAAAACAAATAACTTGCGGTATATGGCGTTCTTTAATGTTCTTTATGTCACTAAGAGCTCGGCGCCAATATCAACGGCGCCGAGCTCGGGGTCCATTTTCCGAATTAAAACTATGAAAGGCCTATTTATGATAATCTTTTCAAAAAAAGATTAAAAAGTAAAAAAGTCGGGGCTGAGGCGGTGCCGTTTTCGGGGATCGGTTTTCATACAAGAAAAACCAAAACCGTGCCGAATTATTCAGTTTATGCTAATCTACGAACCGAAACCAAACCGAATTGCGAAAAACCGTAAAATTCGGTTCAGTGTCGTTTTCGGTGTTCTTTTTCTTTTGCCAGCCCTACGTGGCATCTCGCACGTCTACCTCGACTCCATCCAGCCATCTTCCCGTGGCATCTCCTCCGACGATGTCGCCGGAACTTGCAGCTATCTTCACCGCCCAATTCTTCGGTCATACTGCCGTCAATGGTGGAGACCCTCCTACGACGCGCCATTTTCCTATGTCGTGTCGCCGCCGCCCAGCTTTGGCCCCGGCGATCCAATTTTTTCTTGAAAACTCCAACATTTCATGATTGGAATTTGGAAATAGTATTTTGTATCTCTTTAAGCATGCTCTAATAAGAAAAAGTAACTTAGCCTCACTATTTGGCATATGACATACATTGCTCATGCCATTAGGCCTTAATTAATTAACTAATTTTAACAAAGGTGCGTGTAACTGGACTTGCAACCAAAGATAGTAGTAAAAATATAACATTAAATCATTCACGTTAATGCTAAGGGAGCACAAGAATAGTATCAAGCTTGGAGGAAACGTGTAAAACCAATCCAGGCATTCAAAACAAGAACAGGATTCAGGAAAACCTGACAATTATAATCAGGATTCAAGGATGTTTGATAAATTTGTTGTTTCTCAAACTAAGGTGGATAATATGTACAATTTCATGTACACAGAAAAATGATGAAGTGTTATTTGCATTTTATCCTTACATGGTTATTGTCGCACAGCTTAGAAACCTTGCAAGTGAAGCAGAGATGGAATGTGGCGTATGTACACTAGTCTTGCGGGATAAAGAAAAGGAAAAAAGGATTCTGCCATATTGTTTCAGGCCTCAACCTCTTCAGGTACTTGTTCATCTGTTGCCGAAACGAACTCTTCTGTTATGCTCGTATCTGGGTTGGCATCCTCCATGTTTCTATCTGGATGGGACTCCTGTTGCACTATGCTTTCCTTTATCATCGACGTCAGAGATTCCAGGACATCCTTGTTTTCAGCGAGATAACATTTAAGAGCATCCTTTCCATGGAATTTTTGCCCGTTCATGTGATAGAATACTCCTGATTTTGTTATCAACTTGTGTTTGCAGCCTAATTCAATAATCTCCAATTCACGAATCAGGCCCTTACCAAACTCAAGCTCAAGGTGTACAGTCTTAAATGGGGGTGCATGCTTGTTCTTGACAATTTTGACCTGAATTTGCGTGCCTACAACCTGTTGGATTGAAACTGGATCGAGGTTATATAATAATGCAAGAATTGAACATGAAACATCTACAAAATTACATAACCTATTATTAATAAATTCAATATTTATTTTTGTTACCTTGGGACACTACATAGACAGCAAATATAATTGATACGATCCATTAGCGGACCTAGGATTTTAGGTTTAGGTGGGCCGAGGACGACGATGGCGAGGCGAGGGTCAGCTAGGGTGGTTCGAGTCGAAAAAATAACATGCCACATATATAATGACCAATATATATGTATAAAATTTACTAAAAGACACCAACAAGAAGTATTATCATGAAATATATATATATGTATATGTATATATATATATGTATATGTATATATATATATATATATGACATAAAGACATGTCTCCCTAGATTAGCATGCACAAACAAATTCAGTACATCATGATGACACGCATTCTTATACTACTATATAGTTTAGATTATATTGTACTGTTGTTGAAACTCCTTGAATTAATGCATGGGATCGACCGGAACCTGATCAACGACAACTAGTGTTTTGTTCTCCCTCAATTGGCTCATGTTCTATTGGCTCATGAAAATGGAAATTGCAGCAGGGGGTCCGGGTGGGCCTCCTTTTGGGTGGGTCACAGCCCACCTGGACCACCCCATAGGTCCGCCAGCGATGATCGTGTTACCTCTTCTGACTTTTTATAAGACCAATCCTTTTGGTGTTCAAGCGGACAGAAGCATAGAACTTTAAGGCATTCCCTCCACAGGTTACTTCTGCTGGTGCTCGAATCCACTAAATGTGCTTAACTTCGATCTTACCTGTACACATACCCAGAAATGATCAGTCTGTTACCTCTAAATAAACATCAAAAGTTCTTTTGAACTAAGTGATTAGGCTAAACAAATTAGGCTCAGTTAGAATTACAATACTGGACATAATACTAACCCATAATACACCCTGCAAACGCACCCAAAAAAACATCATATCACAACAAGGATACAACTCCACTGAACTATTTCATATCTTAATTTGCACACATGGTTGGAGGATAATTTGAGTTCCTTGTCTTTGTTCTTCATTATAGTGTTAATACATAGTATATAATTTTCATGACCAGCGTCAACCTGAAAAATGTCCAAAGCCAAATTTGGCTATGGGAGTTTTCTTAAAAAGCAAAACTCAGGTTTTTCTTCACACATTTGACATTTATAATATAATAGGGTGGTGTTTTTATAATATAATAGGGTGGTGTTTTAGGAGTGCTGGAACTAGAGTTATCAAGCCTGGTCCAGCCATCAACTTTCTGGAGGTCTAGTTCACATGTCCAACAGCTGGGTATTTATTTAAATATTTAAAAAAATTAATGGGAGGAAATGACAGTTTATACTTAGCGTAAGGACTTAAAATTTCACTACAAATATTGTTTATCCAGAAGCTTGGATGGCCAGCATTACTCAATGAATTAAACAAAAGGCAAACCTGATTAATAAACACCAACATTGTCCTGGAGTGAGAAAGAGAATGGCTCAACTTGCGAAGTGCTTGACTCATAAGCCTTGCTTGAAGTGCAACATGGGCATCTCCCATCTCACCATCCAGTTCAGTTTTGGAACAAGAGCTGCTACCTGTACATATAAAGATATACAAATATGCTGCATGTGTCAATACTCAGTAGTGACCAAAATGTAACAATAATAGCTGCTATGTAAGTTAGTTACTTTATGCAGTGTGCAGCACCAAAAAGAGTACATTTTAGAGTATAAATTAACAATGATTGCTAAAAAGGGAGCACTAAATCTTTAAAAATCAAGCTCAGGGAGCAATTCATATAAGGCATTCATTTTAAAATAGAATTCTCACATGTATGATAAAATATTATCGATATCTTTACAGAAGTTGACAACCAGGAGGCAGAAAGGCAAAAGCGAAGCATGAAGATAGCTGAAGGTACTAACTTTCTACGTACACTGTCCACAACCACAACATCAATAGAGCCACTTCGGATTAAGATATCAGCAAGACCAAGGGCCTGTTCACCACAGTCTGGTTGGGATAATAACAGATGTTCTGCCTTAACACCTATAGATTCTGCTAATGTTGGATCCAGGGCATGCTCAGCATCAATAAAAGCACAATATCCTGAAACAACAAAATCAAATTATAACATAAAGGATTTTTTTGCTAACAGGTTGGATAGATATTGAAATCTGAAGGACCATGCTTTTCACGGAAAATGTCTACACTGAATAGTATGATATTTTGTTCTAGCAGCAAGAGATTGCACTCTAACTTTCTTACTATTACTTCTGAAACTAAAGCCTATTTGTGGATAACAAAGTGGAAATACCAATTGTATGTTCATTGTTCAAAGTACCCATATTTGCATGCTGAAATAACCAACCAGTCCACACTTTCTTTCACTTTTCATAGCTCACTGTAATGGCCACTGGCCAGGACAGACTTGAAATGGTTGACTGACTCAGATAAATGAAATTAAAGAATTTCTCAGTTACTGTACAAATTTACAGGTAAGCTAGCTAATTTATTAAGATTTTGCATTACTAATGCGGTCTTAGACTTTTTCCCTTCACAGCTCAACCTGAACCCATCAAAATTAGATTATTAATGATGTCCATCGTTTTGCTTATAGTTTTCAAGTACATGGTGTTAGGCATAGAGGTTAGCACTAAAAACTTGGTCATTGGCATCCAGTACTTATTTTACTAGCTTCATCTAAAAAAAGAACAAAGTCATCCTTTAAGAACTCAAAACCACTATATTGACATCTTAATTCACTTTTCGCATTGTTAGTCATGGAAACTAGTTCACAGGGAGATCAGATGTATACTCGAAACAATTATTTTACCTCCATTCCTCTGTGCTTCAGCTATGGTATGAAGTGCCAAAGTGGTTTTTCCTGATGCCTCCGGACCATAAATTTCAACAACCCTTCCCTACTGATAAATGCAAAAGTCAATGAAGTGCAAAAGAACAAAGAGCAGAAGATAATTATGAAGAAGTCTATCATATAATTTGCTAAATGGAAACTCACTTAGAATTTTATCAGTTAACCAACAATGTAGAATGCTATAACCAGAATGTACTACGCTTTTTAATCAATGTTTTGTTTATGCATTATTTAACATACATCTCTTAACATAAGTGAGTTTCAGATTTCCACGTAATTACTAAATCATACCAAGCAACCCTACAGAAGCAGTTCTTTTTTCTGCTCAAACACGCAGGTGAGCTGCGTATTCATTAATTAAGAAGAAAGGGTAGAAAACCCTGAGTACACACACATTCACACCCTTAGTTCTTAGTGTTCATGCGCGCCTATACCCTACAGAGGCAGTTATAATGGAACAATAGAACTATCAGAAAAAGAAGGCAACTCTATCTGACATGCTGGCAATTGCGATAAACAGGTCAGTAATGTTTAAAGGATTAAATTGCATTGGAACTTCCCAAATGTTGATTGACCTAGAACCTTAAACTTCCATTTTGCTTGCTTGCGTCCCTAAACTTGCATCCATTTGCAGTTAGGTTCAGATTATTCTGTTAGCAAATGGGGAACAAATGACCTGTGATGCAAATGGGTCCAAGTTCAAAGAGCCTAGAAAGCAAAAGTCAGCTCAGGGAGCTAGGTGAGATAAGTCCACAAATTTGGGGAGCTCTGATTCAACTTATTCTTTTTAAAAGAAAATAAGTTGTCATTAAACTTCCAAAAGCAGAAAGTCATTTACTCGTCCCAAATAGAGCATGCATCTGTGATCCTGGATACTAGAATATAACAATTACTAAACAAAAGAATTAATACCTTAACTCACCTTTGGGAGCCCACCAATTCCTAAAGCCATGTCCAATGTGAAGGATCCAGTAGATATGACAGGAACTTCTTTAGGACCATAAGAGTGATTTAGCCACATGATTGACTCCTCACCAAATGCAGACTTAATTTGGTCCAAAGCTTGTTGTAGCGCAAAGTCCTTCTTAATGTTTGCCTCACTGTAACTATCTTCACTTGATTTTGTCTGGTCTTTCCCTAACAAATAAATGATATATAGAGTCAGTGATAAATCTGGATATATACAATGAACAAATTCACCACTAAACTTTACAAATAAGAACGGTATTGTTATTCAGGAATAGAATTTTCAAGTTATCTGGAATCTGGAAACAAACTCAAGATGCAATCATGTCAAAAAATTTCCAGAATAGGGAACGCACTAACGATGATTAGTATTGCACATAAAAACATAGGGCACATGAATATTTACTGAATTAGAAAAATATTTTTGCCTGTAATGATAATTAGCTAAAACTGTATGACATTTCCATTGAGATAACTGATAAAACAAATATTTCTTTCTCTTGCGTGCTGTACACATGCCAGCTAGATTCTGATGAAGATGTTCCAACTAAACTAACAGGATATAGCCATTCAACAAATCTAGAAACAAAAAAGCAGGTCTGTCATAGGAAAGAAGTACCACGGTAAACATAAGTCATGAGGAACAAAATGCCCACCAAGGAGGTATCATCAACCCAGCACAAATGTCACTGCATTGGAGTGAAAAAAGAAAAGTAGGCAGTTGTGCACCTTCTGCAGAGAATCTCCTCAACTGAACTCTTGGTGACACATTTCTATTGCAGGATTCCTTCAAAAACAAAATAGAAGGCAATAATTATGGCCTGAATGTTGATTTTTGTGTTGAGTCATAGAAATTCTTTTTCACCGTTGTAGGAGAAAACAAGCAGGCTAGATTAAAAGCAGATAAAAAGCCAATCCATGCAGATAAAAAGCAGCTATAATTGACCTTACTGCCTTCATTATCATGGTAATTGGTACACAAGGCCAAGGGCTTGCAGTTCTAGGGGATAACGACAATCAAAACCTTAAAAGACTTCAAAACTAGTGGACAATGCATGCTCATCGTCACCAATCCATCACATCAGGTTCAGAAACTTGTTATACCCATATAATTTCCACTGCATCATCAACTTTGCTAGGAAAAATCAAAGGCCTTCAACTCAAAGCGATTTCCCCGTTTTGTAAACCCACTAACCTAGCAACAATAAAAACAATCGAACCACTAATCTAATAAGGATACAACTAAAGCAAAAAAAATAGAAGAAAAAGAATCGATTCGCATGGGATGGCTCGAGGCGCACGAGATAACTTCCGGACCACGCGGCCATGGCCCAAACTACGAGCCTACGGTGGCCGCGCAGCCACGGCCCCGCCTTGGCTCCCGAAATTTCTCCCCGCAACATGGGGCGCCCAGCTGTCCGTCCGGCAGTTGTGAGAGCACTATCCCCGCGGCTGGACGCCTTGACCGTGGGGTTGCGAAAAAAGGAAGGGGAAGAAGGGGGCCGACTCGAAGAGTTGAGCCTCGACGGGGTTGGAGACGACGAACCAGTACGGAGGAGGCGGGAAGCGGGGGTGGCCGCAGGAGGCGGCGGAGGAGGAGGACCCTGGCCATGGCCGCCGGAGGAGGCTCTCCGGTTGCTTCTTCCGCTTCCCGAGTTCGGCCGATGACCGTGGGGCCCGCGCGCCGGCCAACTTTCGGCTGGGTGCGGTGCGGTGCGGTGCGGTGCGGGTAGTGAAGGCCAAACGGGCGGCCCACAGTCCGGTGCACGTCCGGCGTTATAACGGCATTTACTGACCAGACGTGCTCGCAAGTGTTCAACCCGCGTGCCTCGTCTCGCCCAAGCGCGGTCCACGGGAGGTAAAGGGCCACGCCTGCGCCTACATTTCAAGTACGCCGTAACAGGGGCCCATGGGCCAAGGCCGAGCCCATGGGAGCCAAAACCAACCCGGCACCACACCATAAAAAGGAAAAAAAACCCTAACCTAATACACCGGTCGCGACGACCCTCTCCTCTCTCTCTCTCCTCGCCTGCATTTGTCGAGTCCGACCGCGCCGACGCTGCCGATCTTGCCCGCTCACATGCCGTCGACTCCGCGCCGGCGCATGCCGCGCCGCCGCCGCGCCGTCGCGCTCGCGCCGAGCCTCGGCCAACCCAGCCTCGCACCACCGCCAACCTCCGCGTTACGCCGCCGCCACACCTCCGCCAGCTGCGCTCTGGCTGCGTCGATCTCCACGCCGTACGCCGCACCGCCGCAGACCTCCATGCCGGGCCGCGCGCAGATCACATGGCTAAACCACAACCACTTCTCTGTGCCGTGCTTGAGCCGAGACCGGCCGTGCGTCTGCCCATGCTTTGATCTACGCACGGTGGCCGTGACATGCCGTGCTTAGCCCCACGGGCTTGGCAGTAGCTTGAGGCACGGCACGGCTAGTCGTGCAGTCGCTGTGGCCGGCCGTTTCTCTTCGTGCCGTGCGGAGTCCCCATAGTACCACGCGTGCCGTCTTGGCCCTTCGACCCGGCCCGTTTTATTGGCCATCTATAGGTGCGGCGCGTCTTTGTGGGTGGGGTGTCTCGTGGGTGATCGATGCGATGTGGCTTTCTGGCCGGCCGGTCGCTGGGTCCGGTCTGTCGGATTGACTTTGTGGGACCGAGGATTACCATTCTATCCTATATTATGAGCCTGTTTGGGACTGCTCCGCTCTCTGTTTTTTTAGCTCTGCTCCATGTTTTTTAGCCAAACGGGTTCAGCTCCACACATGCAGCTCCAGAAAAAAAGGGGAGTTGTGAGAGCACCTAAAGAGGTACTCCCCAAACTCCATTTTTAGAAGCGCTCCACGGTGAAGTTTGTGGAGCGAGTTCGTGAGGCGATCTCAAACAGGGCCTATAAATAAAAAATTAAATTCTTGTTGAAAAAAATAATTTTAATTAGTTCAACGAGATTTTTCGACTTAAATAGAAAAGAAAAATAACATGTTTAGAAAATTTAAAAGCTCCGGCCTATAAAATACATACAGACAGACTACTTCTCCAATTTCATAATTTCTGACAATGACTTTGACATTTTTATTATAATATATAATATATATATATATTTATTTTATTATAGTATTTTGAAAGACAAATTCATATATATTATTGTATTTTTAATTAAATATTTTTAAAGCCATCACTAGTCAAAGTTACAAAAGTTTAACTTTAATATTTTTAAAACGGTAAGAATTACGAAATCAGAAGAAATTCGTCAAAAATTACGGAAGAAGTATATGTAGGATCCATGTGCTACAAAAGAGTCATATGCTGTATAAGAGCAGGTTTAATAAAAAAATATTAGCTAGCTATAAGATAACCACACGTCATCATAAAAGCATCAAATAAATAGACTTTTATAGTAATGGAATACAACACACATACTCTAATGCTATGCATTCATTTTTATTAGGTAGAGGGAGGGCCTATAATTGTTTATCTTATCCAATGGTAATGGGTGAGAGTAAATGGCTGATTAACACCATTGGTTGTGCTTCATATAAGATCTTGTGCCGGTGCTGGCTCTTGCTTAAGTGCTCGCTCCTTCCCATCAGATAGTGCTGAGCTGAACAGGCTTATAGCTAAACTGAACCGTTCCTATTATACTTGGTCTAAAGAGTAAGATTATAATTGACCTGTGTAACCCGTATGTTAATGAGCTGATAGCAACTCGTCACTGTCACTATTTTTTCTAGTATAATAGTATAATACAGGTGCATATATACTCCGTATAATTTTTTTCGTAGAAAGCATTTCAAACTCCGAAAAACGTCCATGTTTGAATTATTGAATATATTCAATTTGATATGGACGTTGAACCAGGCAAGTCAGTCAAGCAACTTTCCTTAGCTCCAGTATAAGGCTGATGTGTAAAAAGAAAGAGAAACAAATATTGGGTGGGTGTACAAGATATTGTCAAAGACAGAGAAGAGAGGAAATATATACTATCTTTGGCTTTTAATATATAGTGTGGTTGATTTTTCGAAGGTCCATCACAAATAGATCCTAAATTTCTACTTTACCCTTCTTAATATAAAACTTTTTTGCAAGGTAATATAAAACATTTTCATCGTATATTGATTAGAACTCGAATAAAACAGCACCTCTAGACTTCTATTATTTTGTTGGGAGGGATCTCCATTTCATTTTATCAGCCTAGGTTGATTGATTAGATTTTTTAGTGATTCAGGTTCAATCTAGACTTGACACGTATATCTATATTTACGGTTAATTTAACGGTATACAACAGGTACATGGGATGACTTCATTAATATATATCGGTTTAGCCCTTAAAATATGCTCATAGAGGTAGGATGTGTGCATGTATATAAATAAAGATGAGTGTTGCATGCGAGCGTATATTTCTGTACTATATTCTAGAAAAGAATCCATATTTCCAACGTCGTCATGTCGGTATAATGGGCTTGTTTAATTTGTTGTCAAAATTTTAACATTACAATGTTGGAGAAATGGAAACTAGGGTATCCTTTTTCAGTACTTAAGGTAACATTTGCCACATCAAATACATTTTTGGCTTAAGCAAAATTCATTGCCAGGTCAGAAACATGAACCTGACAGACTAGTAGAGCATTGGGGCTGGGGCCCGCTTCGGTCGAGGCCTTGGGACGTCCATGACCTTTATGGTTACACGCTCTTATGTTAAAAAGATTGTGAAAACTTATAAGAACTATATTTATAAGGTTCGTTTGGGATCTGTTTTGGTTGAGGCCCGGGGACACATGTCGTTATGGTTACACACTCTTATGTTAAAAAGAGTATGAAAACTTATCTACACTTATAAGGTGTGTCCAGGGCCTGCTCTAGCTGTAGCCCTAGGGTATCCATGTCCTTTACAGTTACATAAACTTATGTTAAAAAGAGTGTGGAAACCTATAAGATCTATATCTATAAGGCGTGACTGGGCCCGCTCCTACCGAGGCTCGGGGCACCCATGCCCTTGCTGACACACTCTTATATCAAGAAGGATGTGGAAACCTATAAGATTACATTTCCAAGATAGGTTCATCATGAACTTTTTCATCAACGACATCTTTAAGAAGCACGTTCAACATAATAAGAACTTTTATGAAAAGGCATGGGAACATGGCTGAGGCAAAGGCACGACCAGGGGACCCAGGCACGTGCCCCAGGAATGAAACACAGCCTGACAACATAACAGTCCGAGGGATTGACATTACCTCAGTGTAGGAACAAATTGCACGATAACTGTCACGCCCAAAAATTTAGCCAAATTTCCAAACCATTTGTATATTAAATCCCTGTCCAGGAATCAACCAGGGTACACAAAATGACAAATCAATAAATAGACCCAAACGTAAATTAAAGCCTAAAATACTTACAGCAGAGACACTTACTCCTCACACCCAAAAGAAAGCAGCAACGGAAAAAGGACGATCCTAGCGACGCTTCAGCTCCACTTCGCAGGCAAACTCAACTAGGGTCTAAACCTTGGTCTTCTAACACCGTCTTCGACTCATAAGCACTACACTTCTAGAAAAGGAGAAAAATAGCAAGGCTGAGTACAACCACTGTACTCAACAAAGCCATGACGAGGATGCAGATGTGCAAGAGAAAAGAAAGAGGGGCTTGAGGCTATTTGCATAAAAGCGGTTGTAAACCTTTTTAGTTTAAAAACAGAAAAAAGTTGATTTATTAAGTCAATATTAGTTATCCATTGAACAATGCTAAACTACGTTGAACAGGCCCAACCATTTCACCTGAACTACACCAGTTTATTAAGTCAAATTATTAAGGATGAGACTAATCACGGTGAATCTGGTCGATAGCCCATAACCGCGGGCACAGCTATTCGAATAAGGTGTACAACTGTACCCACAAGACACAATCCATCATATGTCCATGTGTCTGGCCGGACACATCACCATACGAGTGATCGTGATAAGACCCTTCACATAACTTCCCCTGACCAAGCGATACCGCACTGCAGGTTTCGCCCCTACCCCTAAATTCAGGGTAGGCATCCCTCCTTGTGCCGCGGTGAATCCGGAAGCTGATCAACCGGATGCCTCGGCCGACTCAACTCTAGCACGCCCACCCTTGCCTGGATACGTCAGCCAGAGAAAAGCTACAATATAAGTCCAGTAGTTGCCCAGTCTTACTTGTGGTAAGTACGATAACTCTTTCAGGGTTTCTCGTGAACCGGTCTTTAATTGCCATGGGTACGACAAGCAACACCATGCACCCACAACCCATCATCAAGTCACATTTTAGTGGGATAATTATGGCCAATAAATCATGGCCTGATGTCTCGAACTCACGGCTCAACAAGGTAATTAATATAATTAATGTGATTATCCCATTCGGTGAGCTAGTGGTAATTAAGCATGGCTAAGCATATGTAATTCTAGTAAAGTCAACATAAGTGGCTTAAGCTAGTAAAATATCATCCAAGTTTGACAAAGGAATGGGTATCAAGTAAACACAACACAAGCAAGCAGATAGTTAAATCCCTAATCCCATATAATTAGCGGTATCAAGTAAACACAACAC
The DNA here is from genome assembly GCA_019925245.2 of Oryza australiensis. Taxonomy (NCBI): domain Eukaryota; kingdom Viridiplantae; phylum Streptophyta; class Magnoliopsida; order Poales; family Poaceae; genus Oryza; species Oryza australiensis. Next base: position 85,037 of record JAIFGZ020000801.1, read on the forward strand.
AAGCAAGCGAGATAGTTAAATCCCTAATCCCATATAATTAGCCAAACATGCAATTTTATTTGCAAATGGTAAAACATTTTATAAAGTGGGATCAATATGTTGTTGACGAGAAATTTCTCTCACGCGCTGGCTTGGGAGATCTGCTTAGCTCTAGTGCAGGTCCTTCTCGGCTGCCTGTGCAGTACAGGGCGTGCCGGTTGGTTTGATCTGTTAACCAATAAGAAAAACAAAGACATGCATTAAGTGTTAGGTTAGATCCCCACTGGATCGGCTGAGGGAATCCACGAGCATATATATGCTATCCCAATTAAGCCAAGCGACTAGAATGGATCGGCTATACCGAGACAGCATCAGCCGCTTAACCCAAATACAGTAAAGGATAATAAATATATGTATTGATAACCTAGCCGATACTGGAAAGCTAACTATGGATCGGCTAGTACTCCGATGATTCTTATGAAAAGATATCATTCTCGAACCAGATATGCTTAGCCTGGGAAATCGGCCGTCGGCTGTTGATAGCAGGCCGATTTCGGCTTATGATGTTCGACAAGAATGAGATCTTAATATAAGAGGCAGTCCTAACATAAATCTAGCAATAAATATACTACAAATATATTAGGGCGAGATAAGGCCAGTGAACCCCAAGCCTTGTCTCTAAACATATAAATCTAACCAAACGAGATCATTGGAAGTTCTAAAAATGACTTAATAGTTCAATGTTGATGTAGCATTAAGTATAAAAAGAACAACCTGATCTGTTGTGGCTGATTTATACCTCTCGAGATGGTGGATACCGCATATAAACTAATCCAACCTTTGGATCTAGCCCTATCGGCTACGGTTTCTTGATAGAACTGGCCGATGGCAGGATAGATCTAAACATTGCTCCAGTTTATATGCGATATATGGTAAATAGCGCAGTATAAACCCCTAAATCTAATGTGTCATTACGATGGAAGCACTAGAATCAGCAGAACATACCACTAATGACAAGCATTTATCTGGATTTGGTGATCGAAACAATGCAGCCCGTAGCCAAATCAATTGCTCGTTTGAAGAAAAGGTTTGGCGATGCGCCGAAGGTTGTTTGATTGATTGATTGATTGAATATCCTTTTACAGGGGGTCTCGGGTCCTATTTATACCCAAGATAACATTATCTGTACAGACCCTAGACTCTATCTAAACTACTATTTAAAATACGACGATATCGCAGGAAGGACCCACGTCGCATTATAATAAACAGTTTAAACAAACTCCTAATTTACAGATACAACTGCCATTACAGGACTCTATCCATAGATGATAATATCTTTTAACGCACAAACTGATAATCGAATCTTCTATTTATCTTCAAACATCTGCACCAGAAACGGTTTTATCTTCTCTGAACCCAGAATTGGCTATCGACCGCTCTTTGTCCGATTCAACCTTAGCCGACTGGCTTCACAGCCGATCGATTCTCGGCCGATGCGGCCTCTGTTTCTCCGTCAAACCAGCCGATCCGATTATGCTTCATCCTTGCCTGGACTTAGGGATTCAATTACCAAATTTAGGTGTTAACACATGCCCCCCAAGTCCGTGATACGAAGTGTTGCGGATTTGTTGCCTGTTCAAACTCCCGCTCTTTTCTGACCTAAACCCTTTCGGCTGCCCCAAATGCCCTTTAAATAGTCTTTTGCCTCGATCGAAACGATCACGCCTTCAAAGCGCACTCAAAACACTTCGCAAACAAGCTTTCTCTTCCTCTCTCCTCTCCGGCGATTCACCGCGCCCTTCATCACATCCCGTCGATCCTCGCGAACCAGGACCCAGCTCCGTCTCCGACGACTCCAATGGCTTCCAACACAGCCGTCGCATCGAGCGCCGCCGTCGCACCGGCCGTCGCCGTCGCACCGGCCGCCGCCGCCGTCGAGTTCCCCGAGGTACGCCCGTCGGTTCAAAACTCTTTTTCTTCAGATTTCCTTTCCAGCCATGCCTCCTAGCGTTGTTGCGTTCATCATGCCCTCAGCTACTCTTGATTAGCAATTTCTTTTTTTCCAAACTGTAGCACCTGTCACATCAAGTGGTCATCCCAAGTTTGACCCAGGAAAAGAGGTACTCTCTCGGCCCCATCGGCAACACTGACCTAGCCGATGTAATCATAGCCGAAACTAATAGAATCCCCTACAACACTAGGAAGCCATCCCTAGCCCACTGGAATGGGACTTTCAAATCATGGCCGACCACAGACGCAGCTTGGATCGAATGGTATAAGAGGGTGTGATCGGCCAAGTACGCTCAGTGAGAGGAAATCAGGATAGCCCAGTGCTTGGCCTTGTCCGTCGCCAGCATGGAGAAAGATGAGCCGCTTATGTCGGCTGCGACGTACTTTTGGAATGACAGCTTCAACGCCTTCATATGCCGGCAAGGGCCGATGACGATCACATTGGCCGACGTATACATGATGACCGGACTGGACATCCTGGTGTCGGCTAACCCTGGAAACATGAACCGAAAGGGGCAACACCAATTCAAAACCAAAGCCATCGGCGGGTGGAGCGGCTTCATTGCTCAAAACATGAAGGATGGATTGGTCGGCCACAGGGAACACGCCGCATTCCTCATGATGTGGCTAGAAAAGTTCTTGTTCTGTGGATCGAGCTGCGGGCCGACCACCAACTGGCAGGTCATAGCCGAACTCCTGGCCGATAGGAACAAGCTCGCAGGGAAATACCTACTCGACTACTGTACCGAATCTTGCATCAAGCGCCGCAAAGATAGCCGCCAACGCCCCTATCAACACCGGCGGCCTGGTGGTTCCTACAAATATGGTGTGGCGACCCAGAAAATAGTGGTCGGCTCTCCCTGACTGAAGCCGCTTTCCCAAGATTGGAGCCGATCGAAGACGAAGACGACAACGAGATCACCACCACCAGATGCATGAGCTATGGAGAAGCAGCGGCTGCTCATGCGGGCTCAAAGCAATCGGCCAGCCTGATGGCCGAATGGTTCATCGTTATGTACGATGGGCTGTCGCGCGAGAACCACACCTTCTACTTTTACCGGGATCAAGCATTGTTCGAGTTGCCGGCCGATTTCAACTGGGAAGACATCAACTCAGCCGACAACCCTAGGTGCAGGGAGTTGTTCATCGCCTCTCTGACCCCCTGCATCCTGCCGACCGGGATCCACTAGGGCCGATCAGTGGCCAAAAGTTATAAATTTTACTACCCGGCGTCGGCTGCGAGGCAGTTTGGTCTTGGGCAGCTGCCCGTCGGCTTCTATTACGTTGAAAAGATTGAGACGAGGGGAGTTGTGAACCAAGAACTGATAATGCATCGGCTGCTGAACATAGCCAGCCCTCCCCTCGGCAGCATCGGCGAGATGATCCTGGCGCTCAAGAAAAGCGCAGCCTACGACCAATGGTGGGCCGAAATCAAGTGACACATCTTCCACAAGCGGTCATCTTATTACGTCGACTGCTCCTGCACAAAGAGATCCCCTCGGTAAGCTTTAAACTCCAAATGATTTTTCTTTTCTTTTCATCGGCCAATGTAGCCGATTAACACTTGCCCTCTGGTTTGCAGGACACCGAGACGGAACGGCCAACGGTGAGCGACTCCGGGATCCCCATCGAATACCGCCTAGGTGTTCTGGATGGGGGCGGTCTTGCTCCATCGGCGATCGGCTGGAACGTGCCAAAATTGGCGTCCCTATTGCGTGGGCAAGTGTGCGAGCCGATCGCTCACAAGAAAAGGGTCACGCCTCCCGCACAGCCATCAGCCGTGCCTGCCCCCAAGAAGCGAAGGAGAAGAAGCCGATCGCGCCGGTCGATAGCCTTCCCCTTGGACCCGAGCGTCACGCGGTTTCTTGACGCCGTCGCTAGCGAGAGATGCCTCGGCGGCTGTTGGAGCGGCGGGCTGAACCCTAGAGCTTGAGCCAAGAATCCATCAACGCTCCAGCCGACGTCCCGCCAGTTCTGAGTCCCCCGCGAAAAATCAGCCGGTAAGCTCTTGTCTCATCAAATTCGGCCTTATGACGATATCACTTGCATCTGACCGGAAAATCCTTCCCAGGTCAAGAAATTGGCTGGCCGCACTCTGCGTCACACGCCATCGGTAACCATCCCTTGCAACTTGATTTATAAAACTTAGCCGACTTGACCGCTAACCCTTTCTTTTGCAGCCCCCACGATCTCCGTCGGCTGCCCCCTAGGCATCCAGTGAGCACATTGTGACTGCCGCGGGCGGCGGCAATGGCGCCGATGATGAGGCCCCGTCGGCTGCAGGCGACGAACCAGCCGAGCCAGTTGCTCCGACCCTGTTGCCCAAGGTAAGCCAACTGAATTTTATGATCGGTTCCGCCAACTCAACATTTTCTAATCATCTTTTCTCTGCAGAATATAGCCGATCTCCTCAACTTTGACTTGTCGGAGTTCGAGGAGTCGGCGAATCGAGGAGGAGGCGGCGGTGACGCCGGCGGAGGACTGAGGGCCAGCCTAGCCGACATCGGCAATCGGCTGGAGGCTTCGCTGGACGCGCTGGTGGTCGACAGCGGCTCGATGCGCGCACGCTTCAGGGAGATCCAAGGCCATCTGTCGGAAGCTCTAGCCGATGCCATCGTGCCGGCCACCTTCTTGGAAGCCCACCAACTCAAATACGAGTGGGCACGGCAGCGAATAGCCGACCATCGTGAAAACCAGATGCGGTCGGCAACCCTCCAGTCGACCAAGGAAGCCATCGAGAGCCAGAAGGTCGCCTTCGACCGCCTGAAAACCGAACCGGCAGCCAAACTCGAGCAGCTCCTCTCACGCCAGGACCAGCTGATGGCCGATCTAGTTCAAGTTACGAACGAGATCGACGTCCACAAGGAGTACATGGCCAGCCTGCCAGCCGAAATCGACGCTCAACGTAAAAGTATCAAGGCGCCCGTGGCGCATCTCCGGGACTTGGTGAAAGGCATTCGGCCAGTGGCTAGGTCCGAGGTCGACGACATCAAGGCCATCGAGGAGGTGGACCAGATCAGGCGGACGGCGCTGTCAGCTATAGCCGATTTCTTGAAGAAATGAACTTGTAATATTTTAGTATTCTGAAATCGGCTATTGCTTCATGTAATATATTCGTTGAACTTTTGTAGTGGGCTTTAACTCTCATCAACTGCTCAAATTTTGTAATCGGCTCTGGCTCTTGTTTAATATAGCCTGTCAATTTTTTGCAACTGTGCTTGTGGATGAGATCGGCTCCGGCCGCATGTACTATCTTGGTATGACTGTCAATTCTAAATTGCTTACGCTGAAATTGGCCCTAGCCGTCCATGTTACGTCATGTTTGCCGATTCGAAACCACACCATGACCGTCGACCTTAACACCTGAATTATGGCTGCCGATCCCAATCTCTTAAAACGCCTTTATATCGAAGCTTAAAAAATTTAAAATTTCCTGACACCCAATTTTGTAATCGGCTCATGTATGTATATGCCCCCCAAATTTTGTTGATAGCTTCGGTGTCGGCAAAATTGTGAATCAAGCCATTTGCACCTCATTGCCATCGCTATCGGCAACTAGTTGGCCGACCAGAGTAGAAAAGCCGAGGGAAAAAGGTTGCATAAAAATGCCTAAAGGTGATGCCTTATTGAAAACAAGACATCGGCTGTAACAAATCGGCTAAGCAACCAGAGCCGAATCATGAGTTGATCCATACACTTGGGTAGTATTTCTTCAGGTATTTTCCATTAAGAGCCCTTTCAAATATTTCTCCGTCTAACCACTGCTAGCATGTAAGCTCCTTTAGAGACGCATTTGTGGATCTTGAAAAGGCCCTTCCCAATTTGGTGACCACTTGCCGAATTTGTTATCCCTAGATCCAATCGGCAGTATCAATTTCCAAACGAGTTTGCCTTCCTCTAAAGATTTAGGCACCACTTTTTTATTATAATGTCTGGCTACTCGTTCTTTATCCCTTGGTAACTTTTTCCAAGGCCCTCATCCTGGATAAAACCAAGTCTTCTGATTCGTCCATCATCAAATGATAATAATCGTTGGCTGTGAGTTGATCCTGTAGTTGAATGCGTCTTGAGCCGATGACGCTTTCCCATGGTAAGACCGCCTCATGCCCGTAAACCAGCTTGTACGGAGGGACTTGAATCGATCCGTGGCATGCCATCCGATACGTCCACAATGATTTGGCTAATCGGCTGTGCCATTGTTTGGGGTACTCAGAGATCTTTCTTTTAATCAATTTAATCAAACTTTTATTTGAAGCTTTGGCTTGCCCGTTGGCTTTGTGCGTAGTACGACAAAGAATTAAGTAGCTTGATCCCCATCTTGTCGACAAACTGAACAAACTCATCCGATACGAAGATAGATCCTTGGTCTGTTGTTATTGTTTGCGGGATGTCAAATTGGTAGATAATATGTTCTTTGACAAACTCGATTGCGTCCTTAGAATCCACTTTCTTCAAGGAACTGCCTCCACCCATTTTGTGAAATAATCTATCGCCACCAGAATAAATTTATGCCCTTTGCTTGAGGGTGGATTGATCTGGCCGATCATATCGATGCCCCATCATCTGAACGGCCAAGGCTTGATAATTGGGTTCATAGCCGACGCTGGTGCTCGTTGTATGGAGCCACATTTCTGACAATCCTGGTAACCTTTGTAATATTTGAAACAATCCTCCAGCATTGTCGGCCAGAAATATCCTGCTCGGCGAAGCAGCCACTTCATTTTGTGGGCCGATTGATGCGCGCCACAGATCCCTTCATGCACTTCTCCGATGGCCACTTTGGCCTGATCGGCTCCCAAACACTTGAGTAGCACACCATCAATCGTCCGATAATACATATCTTCATCGAGCAAAACGTATCTTAACGTCTTGTATCGTAATTTCCTTGTAGCCGATTGAGAGGAGTTTTTGAGATAGCTGTAAACTACAAACCTCCAATCGTCGGCTGTAATGGCGGCAACCTCTATGTCAATCTCTTTCAACATCGGCCGATAGCCCGATGCCCCTTGAGCTAAATCATTGGCTTCTGTGTTTCAAAGTAACTAGCCAAAAACCGTCCATTAGTTCCCGACATTGCTGATAATAGACCATTAGCGCATCGTTTTTGCATTCGTATTCTCTTGATAATTGGCTGATGACCAACAGTGAATCTCTCATTATTTCGATGGCGTCGGCTTCAACTTCCTTGAGTAGATGTAATCCTTTAAGGATGGCTTCGTATTCGGCTTGGTTGTTTATAGCGTGGGGGTTGATAGCGAAAGCAAATTCGAAACTTGCCTCCTTGGGTGAAATAATGACTAAGCCAATGCCGCAGCCGTTGGTGTAAACCGAGCCATCGAATATCAAAGTCCAAGGCATAATTTCCACGGAGCCGATTGAGTCATTTCTGTGCTCCACGATAAAATCGGCTATGCCTGTCATTTGACTGCCCTGGGTGCCTAATACCTCAAATAAAACTCTGTTAGTGCAAAAATCCACTTCCCAATTCTTCCTTTCAACACTAGAGTCGATAGCATGTACTTAACTACATCGGCTTTGTATTTATTGTGCACTCGTTGGATAGCAGATAATGTCTTAATTTTGTACATGAAAAATAGAGGGCATAGGCATAGCTTCTCCACAGACAAATAACTTGTTTCTGCGTCTAGTAACCGTCGGCTGAGATAGAAGATGGCTTTTTCTTTGCCCTCAACTTCTTGGATTAAAACGAAACCGATTGACTTGTCGTCGGCTGATAGGTACAGCTTAAACGGTATCCCTTTTGTGGAGGCATTAGAACTGGAGGGGAACTCAGATAATCCTTGAACTGGAGGTGTGAACGGCTCCATCTTTTCTGAGAGATTGGCTATGAACCGCCTGATGAAATTTATCTTGCCGATCAACGACTGGAGTTGTTTCTTGTCCTTCAGAGGCTAAATTGTCTTGATAGCATTTATGCTCCTTGGTGTAACCTCAATCCCTCTTTCATGAACAAGAAATCCCAAGAACTGCCCAGCCGATACGCCGAACGCGCACTTTAGTAGATTCATCTTCAGGCCATATTTCCTCGTCCGCTCTAACACTTGTCTCAAATTGGCTATATGACCCTCTATTTTCCCGGACTTGACAACTACGTCATCAATGTAGATCTCTACTAGTGAGCCAATCATGTCATGGAAAATGTAGTTCATGGCCTGTTGATATGTTGCCCCAGCATTCTTCAGGCCGAATGTCATTACGACCCATTCGTACAAGCCGATTGCGCCAGGACACCGAAAAGCAGTCTTCTGGATGTCTTCGTCGGCCATAAATATCTGATTATAATCTGCATTGTCATCCATAAAACTAATAATTTTGTGGCCTGAAGCAGCATCGACGAGCAAATTGGCTATTGGCATTGGGTATTCATCCTTAGGGGTGGCCTTGTTTAGATCCCTGAAATCGATGCATACCCTTAGTTTACCGTTTTTCTTCAACATTGGGACAATGTTTGAGACCCACTCAGCGTATCGGCAAGGCCGAACGAATCCCACATCGTATAGCCGAGTGATTTTGGCTTTGATTGCATCGTACATGTCGGCCTTAAACCTCCTAGGAGGCTGTTTGAACGGCTGATAGCTTGCCTTAATCGCCAGTTGATGGACCACTATCGATCGGCTAAGGCCAGGCATCTCGAAGTACTCCCAAGCAAAACAATCTTTATATTCTTTTAACAAATCAATAAGCTAGGATCTATAATGAGGAGATAGATTTTTGCTAATATACGTCGGCCTCGGCTTGTCACCGAGCCGATGTTAATTTCTTCTAATTCGTCGCCGACGTGAAACCTTGCCCTAGCTTGCCATCGTCTTCATCTGTGGTGTCCATGCCAAAGACGCTTGAGCCGTCCACCATGTCTTGTTCAAAGCAGCAGCTACGGCTCGTCATCTCCAATCGGCTGTATTGTGGAATTAGACACATTTAGAAAATCGGGTTGCCAGATTTTCCCAGACAAACAATCGATGCCTTCGATTTCCCAAAGCGGCAAATCGGCACTGATGACGCTAACTGACCTGTCGGTTGGTACGATCTCAATCTTGTCGATGTCCCATTGGATCAGGCTCTGATGCATTGTAGAAGGAACGCAACAATTAGCGTGTATCCAGTCCCTTCCGAGCAGCAGGCTGTAAGACCCCTTCCCGTCGATGACAAAGAATGTTGTGGGCACGGTCTTATTGCTGATGGTCAGTTCAACGTTCAGGACGTCCTTGGTTTCTAATGGGTTGCCGCCGAAGTCTTTTGAGCATCATATTGGTCTTTATCAGGTCTTCGGCTCCTTTCCCTAGTTTTCTGAATGTTGCGTAGAGCATGAGATTGACTACGGCTCCCCCATCAACTAGCATCTTGGACATCGGCTTGCCATTGACGAATCCTTTAACGTACAACGACTTCAAGTGCCAATTTTCGGTCCCCTCGAGTTTGTCGAAAATAGCTTGGTCCGGTGAGATTGCTAGTTTCACCAAGTCGTTCTCAATGGTGTCTGCATCGGCTTCAGGAGCACTGAATTCGGCTGGCAATATGAACACCATGTTGACCGATGCAGAAACTTTGCCTTTCCCTTTGGCTGCCCTCCTGGCTTGATCGGCTAGACTCTCCTGGGCTTCCTCCTCGTCGGCTGTGGCGGTTTTCTCTTTGGGAACCCATCGCCTTTTGATCTTACCCAGCCGACGGCGTTGTTCTTGGATCATTTGCCGAACTTCATCTTCTCTCCCTTCACGCTTAAGTCGTTGAACTCTTCTTTTTTGTGTCTTTGTGAAGAGATCGGACGGGCACCATTGAGGATTGGTCAATTCCTCGTCGTTGGCCTCTTCGTCGTCGCGGTTGTTGTCATTGTTGTCTTCATCGACGAAGAAGTCCTGATGGATCAGGCCGAGCCGATCATGGACGGACCGCCGCCTCTGATTTAGCCGCATGGCTCTAGGGATGAACCGGGTTGGGCTTACAGTCAATGAGTTCCTGTGTTCGTCGTTGCGGCGATCATTGCATGCCGGGCAGTCGTCCAGTGTCGGCAACCTCATGCTGGATTCGTAGCAGTACTTGAAAAAATCGCAATGCCAATGCGGATCGACACTGTTGTGGTTTACCTCGTATCAACGGCTTTGGGTTTTTGGCTCGCACCGACGAGGTGCTTCATCGCGAGCTTCTTCCCGCCAAGACCGGTGCTGAGGACGGCGTCGGCTGTCGTCACGGACTGGCCGTCGGTCAGCTGATCTGATAACGGGGCGCACCATGTTGATTGGTGCGGCGTGATGTCCAGTCGGCTCGCCTTCTGCCCTGGCCCCGATTGATGTGTTGACTAAGCCGTGTGTCATTCTGTTCTGTCGATCAGCTCGCCTGGGGCCGGTTTGAACTGTGTTGACCGGGAAAGGGTTGCTTTGTCTACCTTCATCGGCCGACTTGAATCGGCAAACTTCAATTTCCCGGCCTCAATTGCCATTGGTTCTGCCTGAAGACCTTGCGATCGTTAGTGGCATGGGATGTGGAGTTGTGCCACTTGCAATATTTCTTCTTCTTTAGTTCCTCGGCCGATGGAATCACATGATTTTCAGGGAGCTGGATCTGTTTCTCCTTGAGCAGTAAGTCAAAAATCATATCGGCTTTAGTGATGTCGAAGTCATATCTTTCTTCTTTGGCCGTCTTCAGCAGCCATTGGTAGATGATGGCTTTTTTGTTCTTGGCCCATTCGGCTGCCGCCACCTCTGCGTCATCGTCATTGGAATCGGAATCTGACTCAACGACGACTTGAGTTATGTTCTTGACGACCTTCCTGGTGTCTTGGAATCGCTGCTCGTGGGCCGTCACCTTCTACGCCAAGTGAGCTAGGCTGTTGAAGTCCTGTGCAGAGAACCGCTCTCGGATCAGCGCGATCAAGCCATGAAAGGCCAAATCGGCCAACTGGGCATCCGATAGCACCAGGCTGTAGCATCGGTTCCTCATCTCTCTGAAGCGTTGAATGTATTCTTGAACCGATTCGTTGTGCTTTTGCCTGATACTGGTGAGGTTCGACAACTTCATTTCATGGTTGCCGGAGTAAAAGTAGCTGTGAAATTGCTTTTCGAGATCAGCCCAGCTCTGAATTGAGTTGTAAGGCAATGAGGAGAACCAGGTAAAAGCCGATCCTGAAAGAGATAGAGGGAACAACCGGACCCTCAAGGCGTCTGTAGCCGATGCTTCGCCGCACTGCGCCAAGAATCGGCTAACATGCTCATAGGTTGATACATTGTCTTGCCCTGAGAACTTCGAAAAATCTGGGATCTTGTATTGGTTGGGCAACGGACTCCGCTCGAAATGCTCTGGATAGGGATACCGATACATGTTCCCTGAGTCCTTTGGCTTGAGACCGAATTGATCGCGCATGACATCTGCAATCAGATTGGCCCAAATCCGGTTGTCCTGTTGTATCGGCTCATATGGTCATATGGCGCGGGTGCTTGTCGATACAGCGGTGGTGGCGTCCGAGGCCTGTAGTGATGATCTTGACGGCCTCCTTGATACTGGTAGTGGAGTGGATGATCAGCGGGAGGTGGCTGATGCACCGGTGGTGGCGTTGGTGGTCCCGGGAATAGTTGTCGGCCATCGGCGTTGTACCGTTTGTCCAGGTCAATCTGGGCAATCGGCTCTGACTGTCGATTATCGTTGAACATGTTAGTGATCTGATCCTGGGGCAGTGGTTACTGTCGGTTCAGCATGGTAATCACTGGCCTTGTAGCTGATTCAGTTAGGTTCGGCTAGCCGAGGACCCCTCTGGTGGCCTTGGTTGTGTTGGCGGTGGGATCGGCCGATTCAGGTGACCAACGTCTGTAACGAGGCGGCCGTCCGTGAAGTACGTCGGCCCCCGTTGCAGCTGGTCGGCTATCTTGGCGTCGACCACGGTAGCGATCATGTTGTTGAGAGTGTTGACAAGGATGCTACTCTGGTTGACCAGCGCGTGATGGACAGCCGAATCGATCTGGTCTTGCAAGGTATGTAGGGCCGAATCATCTTGCTCCTGAATCGGCTCCTCCACCTTTTGTTTGCCTTTTGATCCACTGGAGGAGGATGCCTTGAGTTCGTCCATGCTAAACTTGTACTTTTGATGTACAGCCCTGGATCTAGTCTTGGTGAACGATTGCAAGTAGTTGGCCTGAAGCTCTTCTACCATCTTCTTGTAATCGGCTTGCTGCTCAGCCGATAACTGCTCCATCTTCACAGGCACGATGTTGTCCTGAGAAACATTGGAGCTCTTGGAGTCGACCATCTTGTCAACTGAGTCGATGCGTCCTAGCCGAGCCGGCAGAGAAGGTCCCACTGGGCGTGCCAAGAAGCGTGTTGACGAGAAATTTCTCTCACGCGCTGGCCTGGGAGATTTGCTTAGCTCCAGTGCAGGTCCTTCTCGGCTGCCTGTGTAGTACAGGACGTGCCAGTTGGTTTGATCTGTTAACCAACAAGAAAAAACAAAGACATACATTAAGTGTTAGGTTAGATCCCATTGGATCGACTGAGGGAATCCACGAACATATATATGCTATCCCAAAATATATTTAAGCCAAGCGACTAGAATGGATCGGCTATACCGAGACAGCATCAGCTGCTTAACCCAAATACAGTAAAGGATAATAAATATATGTATTGATAACCTAGCCGATACTGAAAAGCTAACTATGGATCGGCTAGTACTCCGATGATTCTTATGAAAAGATATCATTCTCAAACCAGATATGCTTAGCCTGGGAAATCGGCCGTCGGCTGTTGATAGCAGGCCGATTTTGGCTTATGATGTCCGACAAGAATGGGATCTTAATATAAGAGGCAGTCCTAACATAAATCTAGCAATAAATATACTAAAAATATATTAGGGCAGATAAGGCCGACTGAAACCCCAGCACTGTCTCTAAACATATAAATCTAACCGAACAGATCATTGGAAGTTCTAAAACGACTTAATAGTTCAACGTTGATGCAGCATTAAGTATAACAAGAACAACTGATCTGTTGTGGCTGATTTATACCTCTCGAGAAGGTGGATACCGCATATAAACTAGTCCAACCTTTGGATCTAGCCCTATCGGCTATGGGTTCTTGATAGAAGCGGCCGATGGCGGGATAGATCTAAACATTGCTCCGGTTATATGCAATATATGGTAAATAGCGCAGTATAAACCCCTGAATCTAATGTGTCATTACAACGGAAGCACTAGAATCAGCGGAACATACCACTAATGACAAGCATTTACCTGGATTTGGGGATCGAAACGATGCAGCCCGTAGCCAAATATATTGCTCGTCTGAAGAAAAGATTTGACGATGCGCCGAAGGTTGTTTGATTGATTGATTGATTGAATATCCTTTTACAGGGGGTCTCGGGTCCTATTTATACCCAAGATAACATTATCTGTACAGACCCTGGACTCTATCTAAACTACTATTTAAAATACGACGATATCCCGGAAAGGACCCACGTCGCATTATAATAAACAGTTTAAACAAACTCCTAATTTACAGATACAATTGCCGTTATAGGACTCTATCCATAGATGGCAATATCTTTTAACGCACAAACTGATAACCGAATATTCTATTTATCTTCAAACATCCAGAAACGGTTTTATCTTCTCTGAACCCAGAATCGGCTATCGGCTGCTCTTTGTCCGATTCAACCTTAGCCGACTAGCTTCACAGCTGATCACTTCTCAGCCGATGCTGCCTCTGTTTCTCCGTCAAACCAGCCGATCCGATTCTGCTTCATCCTTGCCAGGACTTAGGGATTCAATTACCAAATTTAGGTGTTAACATATGCTTAAAGGAGAAATGTGACTTGCCTTGCTTCTTCAAACGATCTTTTGAACTCTTTTCCTCATGAGCACGAACTTCCAAAACGGTAGAATCTATACGCTGGCACGTAAAATGAGTAAAAACCCTAATAAAAACCAAGTAAACAGTACATGAAAAGTAAACAAACATGTAGAGCTCAATTTTAGATGAATTTTGCAATTTGAATAACCCATTTGGAGTTCGTATGAATTAGATATGAATTTTATAAGTTTTGGGCCATTTAAATGAATTCGGAAATTAAATCGATTTATTGCGCAACTATTAATTATTTTTACAAAGGAAAAGGATAGGGTTGACGTCACCAAGGAAGAGGGCGACGTGAGCGGCTTAGGGCGCTGGTCCATGGTGGACCAAGTCCACAAGACCGGGGAGGTGCGGTGCACCACGTGGCGCACACGTGGCAGCGACGCGGCGTCTACATGGCGGCCACGTGGCGTCGACGTGGCGGCCACGTGGCTGCCACGCAGCGGCCGAGATGGGCGGCCCCGATCGTCTCTCGGCAGGTGGATGGCTGCGGATGGGCGCGAGCGCGGCGTGGCCTAGCCATGGTGCACGCGGCGTCCGCGATCGACCCGCAGCGAGCGGCGGTGGCGGTGCGCGGCGCGGAGGCGTCGCGCGGGGGCGTAATCGCGCGCACGAGAGGCGGTGGCATGCACACGGAAGCGAGAGAGAGAGGGGGAGGGCTCATCGGAGCGTGATCGACGCGAAGACGCGATGACGGTTGGCAGCATCGGGCGAGGGACGGTAACGCGGACAAGCGGACGACAGAGAGCGCGGTCGCATGAAACCGACGGCGGTGGTGTCGGCGCTCGGCGAGCGGTGGCGGAGAGGGCGCACGGCGGCGGAGAGAGGCTAGGGCACACGGGATCAAGCGGTGGAAAGGGGAAAGAGAGAGAGGGGATGCGACTGAGATATAAAGGGGCATGACGAGCTCAGAAACGACCAGGAGGGGTGTGAATCGCTCGTCGAAATTAAGATCAGAGAGAGAAACTGATGGCCGGGGATTAAATCCGGCCATTACTCGGGTGCAGTGCGTGTGGGACGGGGCAGGGAAGGCGGGCGGCGTGATGGCGGCATTAAAACATGCACGGGAGTGGCGGGGGAGCGTGGGATTCGCGACGGCGAGGTGGTGCGGGGTCAACGGCGGCGCGACCGGAGGTAGGGGATGGGCCCGACAGGTGGGCCCCACCTATCGGTGACCCGGAGAGCGAGGGAGGAATCCCAGACTTTTGGGCGGGGCACGCGCGGGATGGTGGGCCGTGGCCTTCGGGCCGGCCCACGGAAGAGAGAGGGAAATCGGGCGCGCGCAGGAAAGGAGGTGAGGGAGTGGGCCAAGTGGGACAAGGAGGATGGAAGGCAAGGAGGCCGACCCAAGGGGGAAAAGGGCGCGCGGGCCGGGGAGAGAAGAGAGAGAAGGGAGGGACAATTGACTTTTAGGAATGGGCCGAAAACAACCCAAAAATAGGAACAAGAACTTTAATTTGTTTTTATTTAATTGCATAAATAAACTTTGTATTACTAAAATTATTTTGGAGCTCCAAAATTTCACGGAAAATTTCGGAGAATACTTTAGGGCATGGAGAATATTTCAAAAATATTTCCAGCCATGATTTTAAAGGAAATTTTAATTTTCTTATTAATTTCACTTGATAATTTACTTTGTCTTTTTATTTAATTTTTAGAAAAAATGAATTATTTAATTATTTTTAATCTCGAACAAAAATCGGGCGTGACAATAACTCTAACAAGGAGCCGCATGGTATTGGCGGCCCAGGCACTTCACGAAGATCTCCGCCTAGGAGTTATTATCTCAAGGCAAAGGTTGTGTGCGCTACCGGTGTCTAAGCAGGATGGTGGGCCCAACGACCTGGTCGAGTGCAACATCATCATGCCAATTGCATTGCGGCGCTCAGAAAATTACAAATCGATATTACAGCTCGGTCACATGCAACCAGGTGGTGACGAGGTTTGAAGCCACCAGCGAAGTTGCGTCACCTAAAGCATCGGGGGCGAAACAATGTGTTGCATCTTGGTGGTAATCTACGACTTCATCGCCAAGCAAAGGGAATCAACGGCAGTTCTATCGTGACTTGGCTTGGGCCCCACCAAGTTTGGTTTCGAACAGGTGGCAAAAGGAGCAAGACACAGCTGCCTCGGGGCCTCTTAGCAGAGTGCCTGGGGCAAGATAAAAACAAGCTTGTTGTGGTAATTCCACCATTAAGTCGAGGATGTCAGGGAAGACAATGACAAGATGTAGCATAGACAGTCCCTATGTGATAATGACGCTGTAACCCCCTAGGGCAAGGTAAAAACAAGCTTGTTGTGGTAATTCCACCATTAAGTCGAGGATGTCAGGGGTGACAATTACAAGATGTAACATAGACATTTTCTATGTGATAACGATGCTGTAACCCCCTCCTTGTACTATAAAAGGAGGAGGTTATGCCACTTAGAAATGATCAGATATGGGGAAACCCTAGAAAGTGTAACCACTCATTTATAATTTGGTATTGCATACTCTAGCATCCTCATAGTCCTAGACAGAGGAGTAGGGTATTACGCTTCCGAGCGGCTGAACCCATATATTTGTTGTGTTAATCTTTGTTACTTTTATGTATTTTTATATATCACATACGTCACGAGCTCGATCCCCACTCGCCTCCTGACTGAATCTTTAAAGGAGCGTTTTCTTTTCCTCATTGTGGGAATATAGCACTCCGACAACTAAAGTTTGACACACCTTGATGTTATCAAATTTTAGTAACTGAAATGTATTTGGTTTGTAGCCTCACCAAATTTTAGTAGTGTTTTTATGGGAGAAACTTTTAGAAATACCAAATTCTCTTATAGTGACAATACCAAGATGATGTTTAATTATCGCTATAAAATAGTAGAAACTGAACAAATCCAACATCCATTTGTTTTTTCATTTTGCAATCTCATTGTTTCATACACATAGTTGATTATAAGCCATAATCCTTATTAAAAATTACTTTATAAGTAAAATTTTTACATATATTTTTAATGAGTTAAAACCAAAAATAAACTACTCATTCGTGTCAAAATATAAAAACAATAAGATACATATAGTCTGGGAATTGGACATAGAATACTGTATTCTTATATTTTTGAAATGACGACAGTAAGAAAACGTCAATTAAAAATTAAGTTTTCAAAATTTAAATTTTAGCTACTCTCATAAACTAAAGAGGTAGCTGTCCAATCAAAAGACAAAACCCGCATTTACTCCAGCAAAAAGAGCGACTGCATCATCCAAAGGTGGTCACGCGTAGAGCAAATACTGATGACATCTAAACACTTTTTAAAAAAATAATCTAAGAAATCATGTACATTCATATGATAAAATAGAGAAAAAGAGAGAAAGAATTATCTCTCATAAAAAAATAATCTTTACAAACTTAAAAAAAAGAAAAAGAAAAATAATTAGATAAACAAATAAAATGATAATATTAGAGTTAGCGTGTTAGATTTAGGATAGATGTGATTTATTGTACGTATTAACTTTTCATTATTTAAAGGGATAAAATGGTGACATCAACACTTCAACTGTATAGGACGTAGGCTGTCATCTCACTATAGATGACAAGATGGGTCAGGCCGAAGTAAGCCGGCATGAGCACAGAGGATCCTGCAGATGACACGATACGACACGGCTCGAAGGCGAAACGGGCCGGGCCGGCATGACCTGATTGGTCGTGTCGTGCTTGGGCTACCGGCCGAGCCCATGGGCTGATACGACACGTCTCGATACTGTAGCAAACATTGTAGCAGGATAAAAGCAGCCCGTAAGCCTTTAACAAGCAAATACACTGCTTAGACAGTGAAAATATCACAAACCAATCTCGATCCATGGGCCTTTAAGGAGTCCATGCCAATATAGCACGGTCCGGTCATCCCTTAAGCCATGCTTGGACCGAGAAATTGATACGTGGATCATCTCGCCCCGCTACGAGAGCCATGCCATGAGCGTGCCAGGACCAAACGGCCCGTTTGTCCATCCATACACCTCACGAGCCACCCCGTCCCATCACGGCCCTCTCGCGCCTCCGCCGCCTCGCGACCTCCACCCACAACCCCGGCGACCTCATCCCGTCCTCCACGTGTCCTCCCTCTCCATCTCCACCGTCCGCTCCACCACCCTCCTCGGAAGTCGTGCCGCTCCACCCACCCCGCAAAACCCCCTCCCCCTTCGTTGCCTCCGCCATCCCCCACTTCACCCACACTCTCTCTCTCACTATCTCGCCGGAGAAGCCGAGGACACCGCACGCGAACGCCGGAGCGTTCGCCGGTAGGTCGGTCGTGCCCCACCATGGGGCGCTGCCCGTCGAAGAAGCTGGCCAGGCGGCCGCGGGCTGCGGCGCGTGGTGATCAGGAGGAGGGGACGGGAAAGAGGTGGAGGTGGAGGAGGAGAAGGATGATGAGGCGCTCCTGTTCCCGGTCGGCGCGGAGGTAGAGGTTGGGAACGACGATCCGGGCTTCGCCGGCTCCTTCTACGAGGGCACCGTCGAGGCCCACCTCCCGGGCGGCGACGGCTACGTCGTGGCCTACACCACGCTGGAGGAGGGCGGCGCGGGGCCGTCGTCGTCGGCGGCGCCGCCGCTGCGGGAGGAGGTCCGCGCCCGCGACGTGCGCCCCCTGCCGCCGCCGGTGGCGGGGCCGGGGCCCGAGGGGTTCGCGATGCACGACATGGTCGAGGCTTTCCACAACGAGGGGTGGTGGTCGGGCGTGGTCACCGGCCTGCCGCTGCCGCTGGACGTGGCCCCCGTCGACCCCCGCCGGAGGGTGTACACGGTGGCGTTCCCGACGTCGCGAGAGGTGATGGAGTTCGCGGAGGCGGCGCTGCGGCCGCACCGCTTGTTCCGCCGCCGCAGCTGGGTCCCGGCCGCTAATGTGGTAATAAGCTCAGCTATATGGCCTTGTGTGGTCCATCGCGTTTTAGGGATAGTCTTCTTTTTAATGTACAGATTTGGGCAGTAGATGATAATGTGCAATACTTATTTTTTAACAGCAGTGTATAGTGGAAATTTGAGACTAAAATCATTTTTTTGGTAGTGTAAATCTGCGGCTATGCACTTTTCCTTATAATTTGACAAGAGTTCTAATCATTTTGTCCTTTTGATGTGTTATTACTCCAAAAGTATAGCAATCTACATGTCATGCTGTTCGACTAAAAGTGATTGGTAACTGGGAGTAAGTAGGAGATAGCATGCTATTTTTTACACTTACAATGTTTCAATTCTACAATTTGTACAAAATGGTTGGGTGTAACTCAACTAATCAAGTAACATTTTTGCATGTAT
Source organism: Oryza australiensis (assembly GCA_019925245.2). Classification (NCBI taxonomy): domain Eukaryota; kingdom Viridiplantae; phylum Streptophyta; class Magnoliopsida; order Poales; family Poaceae; genus Oryza; species Oryza australiensis. The sequence goes on from JAIFGZ020000801.1 coordinate 104,176, forward strand.
TCTACATTTCTTAGCCATACGTCTCTTTTTATAAATTAGGAAATAAAATCAGATGAGATATAGTGAAAGAAACCAGCCCTAGCAAAGAAGTATTCCCTCCGTTTTTTAATGTATGACGTTGTTGACTTTTGACATGACGTTTGACCATTTGTTTTATTCAAAAAATATATAAATATCATTTTTTTGTGACGTATTTTATCATCAAAGAAACTATAATCTTAACTTATACTTTTACATATTTATACTAAATTTTAAATAAGACGAATGGTAAAAAATTATGTGGTAAGTCAATGGCGTCATACATAAAAAATAGAGGTAGTATCAGTCAATTTGTTGTCCGTGGTAAAAAAGAATAATAAATATGTACGTTTTCTTTTGTTTGTAGTATTTTATAATCGTCTCTCTTTTTTTTAAAAAAACAAACATAAAGCTTTCAATGTGTTTCTGTGTGCCAAGTTGACATGTCAATGAGTGTGTCTTGACAATCAAACATGGAAGTATAGGAATCTTACATGGCATCTAGTGTCAACATGGTCGCTATGGTTGCTTTGTGAAATGGTTGCTAAGCATGGTCGCTATGGTTGCTTTGTAAAATGGTTGCTAAGTCAGCTATTATTAAGAATTCGAATCATAATGGGTACAGTTGTTAGCCATTAGGCTCAATGGACCCAAGTGAGATGGGTTTGGAGAGGACTATAAGGTTGAGAATTTCATATGCAAGTCAAAGATGTTTTAGGTCTGCAATCGCTCATGTATCAATGTATTAAGTTTGTGCACCACTTCTCCATGATCTTGAAATAAGTTTGTGGATAACTTCACAGAATTTTTAGCGCCACTACATGTTGAATAAAGCCTTTGTAAACAAACAAGATTTATTTGAGGTAAACAAACAAGATTGTAAAGATATAGCTTTGATATCATCATTATGTGGAATAGGTCATAGTCTATGAATCTTGTGGATAATCCATTTTCATTATTTTAATGTAAATCTGGTGATGGTTGTGTGAATGAGTTGAATTATCACAAACGAAAACAAACCTTTTTATCATAAAAAAGGAAGATCAAGTAACCTTTTGTGTTACAGTGTGGTGCAATATTTAATCCCATGGATCTATGCTTTTGTTATGTGCAGGACAATGGAGGTACAGCATTCAGAGAGGGAAGCCTAGTTGAAGTGAGTCAATCTGCAGAAAGCTTTGGCGAGTCTTGGAATCCAGCTACTATTTTGAAAGTGATTGGTTCTACAAATTTCTTAGTACAATATAGACATGTTGGAGATGATGGGGAGCTGGTCACTGAGATTGTTGATGCTCAGTATATTCGGCCAGCACGCTCAATCATTCGTATGGACTCGAAATACAGATTTTCTCCGTCTTCTCATGTAGAGGTCTTTCATGAAGGTAGCTGGTGGCCTGGAATTATTTTGGAGACTTCAAGTAGTGTATTTGGCAAGATGTATGTTGTTAAACTGAAGAGTTACACAACAAGCATGGATAATGTGGATGGCGTGGATAAGTTGACAGTTGAAAATACAAAACTGAGACCACGGTTTGACTGGGATGGTAGAAAATGGATGCGCTGCATGACAAAGAAAAAGGTTACAAAGGCAAAGGTAGTACATATTATCTGGTTTTTTTTAAAAAAAGATACTTCTCCTGTGTGTTTTACTTCGATGATGATGGAATGCTTAAAGTTCTGGCTTTTATGTGCATCGTATAACAATTGTAAGTAGTTATGTCATGAAGATGTAGTTGTTTGTGCACTGTTTGCCGACTGCTTGCAGTATAATCCTGTTATTCTCTGTATGCATTGTTATTTCTATGCCTGTGCAAATATTGATGCACATGAAACACAAAACACCTAGACATGCATTTGAAATATGTAGGATTTACTTTAATTTTAGTTAGTCTGCACTCTTTCTCTGTTTTACATAATAGTCTTAGACAATATTAACTTGAAGATTGTAGACCTAATAACAATATAAAGAAAAGACTGTCAGTTTCCTACTACTATGGTATCTGCTCTGTTTATTTTTCTCCATATTTGATCTTTTGGATTAAAATCATCTCTATATAATGTGATACTTTTTCCATTTCAGAAGCCTGTCATTAGAGGGTCTCAATTAACCTCTCGAAAAAATCCAATTTCTGCTGACTTGGCATCATGTAGTGACAGTGATGAAATCAGAGATAAACCAGGCTCTGATAAAATGTTGAAGCCTGCAGATGTAGTACAACGACCTAAAGAAACTATGAAGCAACAAAATGCAGTGCTGGCATTAGCATCTCAGATAACACTTCCTTTACAGTCATCAATGACAGGATCTGGTCATTTGAAATATGATTCTTCACTTATTTTACGTAGTCCTATTGAATTATCATCTTCTCCGATGGATGTCATGCCCTCTGTGCCGCAAACTGCAGGGTTGCAGGCTTCACTGTTTGGGGTGTTTGGGCAACTAAGACCTATCCCACATGATCCACTTTTAATAATGCAATCACCTCATCCAGATCTCAGCAGAACTGAAGGATCAAAGGCATCGACTGATCAAGAAAAGCAATCAACTGATGAAGGCTGTTATCTGATTTCAAGTGCTGCAAATAGCTGCAACTTTGGGTCATTTGCTGGAGTTGATGTGTCCAGAAAAAGAAAAGAATGTGTTTCTTTTCAAGCACCTGAGGAACTAGGGGTGAATCCTAAAACTTTGAGTTCATTTGACATTCAGGAGGTTCTGTTAACTCTTCTAAACCTACTTCTGAGCACTGAATTATCTTTTTTCTTGATTACCTTTACACTTCAAATGCAGACGAAGAAAAACAGAGTTGATGAAACAATTGAGGGAACCCACAATATTGCATCTATCTCTGAAGAACGTAAGTTTATACTAAACCACGATACAGTCTCCACAAAAAAATAGGAAAAAACATGATATGATACAGAAAACTCAAAACAAGTTGCTAACTAACAAAATGTTGCAGAGACCAAGCTGCTTTTTAAAGATGAACATGACGAACTGCCTACCAATGTTATTGCTGGTTCTGCAATTCCTTCAGAAAAAAATACAATTAGTCGTATTGACTCAACTCCACTTGAGGACAATAAAGGTATGTGTTTCATTACTGAAAAACGAGTCATATTTACTATTTTGCTAATGGCTATATTTTGATGCCTTATACTGATTCAGGTCCACAAGAAAGTAGCATTGTTGATATAATCAGCTTGAGTGGTATAGACGATATTCGCCAAGACGATAGCCTTATACATCCTGCAACTTCGACATTAGATAATTCTGGTGATGTGAATTTGTTATCTTCTGATTCTTCAACTGAAAACCAGAACAAAATATCCAAATGTGAAGGGTGTGAAATACGTGTGGATGAAGACTCCGGTGAAGAATTTTGTCGGAGCTTGTTGGTTATGCCTGATGATACTAGAATGGATCAATTTCCTTCAGCAAAGAGTGGTGAAGCTACCAGTCATGTTGACCTTGTTTGCAAGGAAAACTTGGGAGCCATAGTTGAGTGCGTGACGAATACTCCAACTGAGAATTTGTCTTTTTTGTCTCCAGCTATGTTCGATGATGGGGTGCCGAACCAGTCATCAGTTGAGAATTGTCAGGATAACAAACAAGATGGCATGGACAAGGTGGATCATGGAGCAAATGTGGTGGAGTTAGCCAGTATTATTCCTGAAACTCAGCATGCCAGCGTTGGTGGTCCATTGTCAACCACATCTTTAGCTGCACTCAGGGGTGAAATAGTCCTTTCACATAGTTCAACCTGGGAGTCTGCGCTTACTGAACAATCTGGAGTTTCACAACAGGATCACAGTTCAGCCATGGTAGAGTCACAACTAGAATGTGTTGCTGAAAGTAGCCAGTCCATCGATGATTCAACAATAACTCAGTTATGTTCTTTTGATACGAGCCAAGGTATTGATACTGAACTTGGTAACAGCTTGGTCGTTTCAAACAACATTCAGGATACACCAATATCCAAGTATGTCGCAAGAACGAAGAACTCTTCCTGCCCCTTGATGCAGAAATTTCTTCATGTGCATGAGAATATTATGGTTGATCAACCTTCAGAATCCTTGGCTATTGTTGAACTTCCGTTTGTGAAGACCTCCCCGATGTGGGCACAGATTGAGGCAATGCAAGTATTTAGTAAAGTGCCACAACGACCAAATTTTCATCAGTTACAGCAGCATCCTCCAGAGTTCCGTGAAGGGATGGCATTGGGTTTGATGTACTCTTTCACCAATTTATCAGAAAGCATAAACATGCTGAATGTCCATGACGATAATGCAGTATTTGAACATAAGATGACGTGCATTTCTGTGTTGGAAGCAGACGGCTTTGATGTCAGGCACCTGCGATCTCGTTTGGAAACTCTGCTCAGTTTAAAAAACAGCTGGTCCAAAATACAGGATATGTTGAAACGTTCGGAAAATAAGATTGCTCAAGAAGAAATCGATGATCAACAGCATTGTGCAGAAATTAATATGCTAAGTATGTTTGTCCGTCAGCTCGAACAACATGCTCATCTCTTCCGTTGCATAAAGAACCGTGCTATTTCACAGCAGATGAGCCGTGCCATGGAGAAATCAAGACTCAAAGTAGAAGCAAACGAACTTAAGCAATCATCTCTGTCCACCGAGCAGGACTTCAGTAGTGTCATTGCTGCGCCGTGGTAAGTTTCGTGCAAACTAATCAGTATGCTGATGTATTTAGTTACTGATGGTATGTGAATATTGCTATATGTTGTGTAAGTGGCTACTAATGCTGTCGTGGAGCTGGTAGTGCTGCTGAATCTCTTTTTGTTTATGTGATGGTTTCTTTTGGTATGTGGAGAACACCCAGCGTATGTAATTGGTCGTTGTTGCCCTTTATGTAAAACATCTTTTGCTTATATACAATGACTACTGATGTACATATAGAATGCTCAGATGTAATTTGTGTTTTTGTTGTGTTTGTCTCTCTGTTCAGCTTCAGCTTACACCATAGAATGGGCAGGGCGGCAGCTGGACAAGCATCAGAGGCCTGTGTAGCTCCCATGCAAGCCATCTGCCCTGTCATTCAGTTCTTGTCCTCCTCTTTTGAGGTTTAGCCATCTAAACAAAATATTTGCCTCTGATTTCTATGTTGAAAGAAGTTCTCATCGATTCTGTCATGGCCCTTCAACCATCAGCAGATGCCAAATGAAATGAGCTGTTCACAATTGCATGACACTGAGTTCATACTACCTGTCTGTCTGCAGGCTGTGTCACTACACACACTTTCTGTTGTTATAATGTTATTCATGTCATATTCACCTTCCGGCCGTTTTTATTATCTAAACTACAAGACTAAAACTGCAGACACATGTTTGCCCGATATTTCAGATCTTTCATCAAGCTATGTCATATCTGTTGTCTGCTGAGTTTTGACTATCTGTCCACGATCAATGCAAAAATAATAAAAAAAAGACTATATACACTACAAGTTATTGGTAAATATTTCTGGTTGTTACGTACTAACACTAGCTCGGGTTGCAACACCCGGAGGGATGTCTGCTTTGTGATCAAAGAAACCATTCAACATCTCTGTCAAATGTGTTTTATCCCGGCAAGTTTGCTTTTTATCCTCGAGAAGATTGGAAGAGCAGCTGCAGCACCTCAGCCCTCTTCTCAACTCGTTTCCCTAAAAGCATCTCTAAATCTCACTCTCCAAATATCTTCACGTTCTAAATATCTGTTTAGCCAGTTTGCTGTTTAGCACAGTTTGCCAAACCAAATGGCTAGTCTAATTTACATTTCACTCCAACGTCTTTATTATACTATCCAATCTAAACGTGGGTCTCACCTGTCGCCTCGAACTATTTCACCTCCTTCTCCTTCACCCTCTCCTCTCTCTCCTTCTTCTCCCCTCTCTCCTCTTCTCTGCCGCACGTATGCACCACAAGCGAATCCGCGTGGGGCCAGCGACGACGGCGGCTCGGTAGGGGAGGAGGGAGGGGAGCCGGCTTCAGCAGGGAGGCTGGGGCGGCCTCGGCAGGGAGAGGGGGGCGGCGGCGTTGGCAGGGGACGACGACACACCCTCGTGGCGTGGCAGGCGATGACGTCGCACTCGGCGAGAGGGCCGAAGGGGGAGAACGCCATTACGAGCGCGGGGATGTCGGCGTGCGGGGGCAAGCCATGGACGAAGAGGCTACGGTGGGAGGGGGATGCGTCGGCGGTGGCGCGGATGCGGGCGAGGAGCGTGGGGTCGTTGGCTCCCGCTCCCACCGTGGCGGCGTCCACGAGGAGCGCGAGAAGGCGGGGCTTGGAGTAGGGGTCAGCGTTGGCGAAGCAGGGAGATCGAGGAGGACGGTGGCGAGCAGTCAGGGGAATGGGGATTCGCCATCTCTGGGTGGCAACGAAATGGAATGACAGTGTTTGGGAGGAGAAATGTATATGGGGTCCACCGTTGGCCAGTGACTTTGGCTGACCAAGTTTAGCCAGTGGAGGGAGGGTTTTGGCCAACCGGATGGCTTGACCATCTAGTTAGAGAGGATGTTGGAGGCCTATTTTTTTGCTAAAATGACTAAAATTTGATTTGAAGAGTCATTTGAAGAGACTGTTGGAGATGCTCTACCCTCTTTCACTCGTTTCTCTAATTGATTGTTTGAAGCCATCCAAAATGTCTCTAAGGAGGAGAAGGGCTTCAGTTCCTTGTTTATCCTATGGATCGCTGGAGCAAAAGGACTCCATGAGTCGCTAACTCTGATGGTTAGCTAGTCCCTTTAAAAGGGCAATCAGATACCCTCATGGCAATCAGATACACAAGCTTGCCATGAGGGTATCCGATTGCCATAATCTCCACAGTAGCCCCCGAGACCTTCGCAGTCGACGAGATAACTTTGCCTCGAACCAAAGCAACACATAGCCGAATGATTCCCTGGCCGAGTGCTTCTGTTGCCGAGTGGTTCTGTCATCCCTGCCTGAATCTCCTGAGTGGTTCCAAAGACTGTGAAGGGCTGGAAAACATCCCAAAAATTCTCAAAAAATAAATATCTAGGTGCATCTCCTGATGCACCTAATTAGGTGTAGCCCCCGACTATGTGGTTAGTCAAAAACAGACTAAGCATATAGTCAAGAACTATAAAAAAATCATACTTATATAAATGCTTAGCTCAAACTAAAGCAATCATAAAAACCACATCACTCGGCAAGCTCATGCTTATCCGAGTTAATTTGCCCGAGTCATCTCGGAACAAATAATTTAATTAGCCCTCATGGGTAAGAAATCAATTCACTCGGCAAGCTCATGCTTATCCGAGTTAACTTGCCCGAGTCATCTCGGAACAAATAATTTAATCGACCCTTATGGGTAAACAAATTTTTTAGTCATTTGAAAAATATGACCAAAATATTAAATAGCTCCTGCCATAATTTTAGTCTTAATCTAAAAAGATCTTCACCAAGGTGAAAAAATAGCATTGATATAATCATTTAATCAAATGCTTAAAAACCAAATAGTCCCTGTCATCAGGACAACCATAAAAAGCTTAACTATTTGTCATCTTTCAAATTGCATCGTGCCAACTTCTCATGAAGTTACGCAAACTGCGGTATGAAAGGATTTTAAAGGTATTGGGCAATTAGACACGTGCATATTGCCAGGGCAAATCTGCTTAAGTCCATCCACTTAAGTCCTTAAGGACACGCGTCAGGCCACACCTTAGCTGGGCTGTAAATCTCTCATGGGCTCGGCCCAATCGCGAGATAACTTAACAAAATCCCTCAAGTCCTTTTACGAAGCCTCGAGGTCATCCCCGCCACTTCGTCTTCCCCAAAAATTTCCTCTTTCGCAACACTGTTCACAAGCTCTTCGCAGAAAACCCTAAACTCACTCGCGCCCAAATCCATCGATCTAGGAGCTCTCGTTCCACCATAAGCCGTCTTTCGCATCTAGCCTCCAAGATTTCTTTGACAAAACCCCATCACCCGTGCCAGATCCGTTCTCCCCCGAATCGCATCCATGACAGAAGAGAAAGAAATCCCCTTCGAGCAATGGGCGACCTCAGACGTCAAGGAATCAACTCTCCGAGAGATGGTGAAGAATGGAGTTCTTCCGCCCAAAGAGATTATCGGCTGGCGTGCGGTAGCTGGTGAGGAGTTCCCCACTCCAAATACCGGTGAGATCATCGTTTTTACTTCTTTTTCTCTTGTGGTTTCGGCCTTCCCACCTCGATTTCTTTCGGGGCCTTCTTGAATATTACGGTCTTCAACTCTATCATTTGAATACCAACTCCATTCTCCATATCGCAATCTTTATTAGCGTCTGTGAAGCCTTCCTTGGCATCCTCCCCCACTTCCAGCTTTTCCGGCGCATGTTTTATCTTAAGCCACATCCAAACAAGGATGAACCCTGCATCGTGGGTGGGGCTGGCTTTCAACTCCGCAGAACTCTCCGCAAAGATTATTTCTCTCTCTCCTTGAAATCTTTCAACAAAGGCTGGCACGCGAACTGATTCTATATCTCAAATCTTGAACCCAGCTTGCCCAACTTTATCGGCCTTCCACCAGTTCCGAGGCCTAACTGGAGCACTGTGCCGGTAGCCCAAGATTGAGATGAAGCCAACAAGCTCTTGGCCAAGATCCTTGAAATGAAGAAAAAGGGCCTTCGAGGAGAACAAATCACTGGGCACTTCATCAAGAACCGACTGGCACCTATCAAAGAAAGATCCAAGCCTGCGTTTGAGTACGAGGGTGAAAGGGACCCTAATCAGGAAGACCGCGATTCCTTGAGCTACGAGACCCTGAAGATTCGTATGTACAAAATCTTTTCTTCTGGGATTGCGGTCGAGCGCAGCCTCATGTTGCCTGTTCTCCCATTCAGCTTGTACCGTCCTCCTCCTCCGGTAAGCTGACTTAACTTTTTTAATGTCTTTCAATCTTAATATTGCATCTCTTAGTGTATAAAAAATCTCCCTTGCAGGAAAATGCTTTCATCATCTCTAAGCCGCACAAGGTGCATCACGACGATGCGCCAGCTCGGCATGCCAAGAAGCCAGCTAACGGTGTCAAGATCAGGAGTGATCCTGTCGGCAAGAGGGCTGCTGCTGATGAGGATATCAGCAAGCGGGCGAGTAAAAGGAGGCTGGTGATTGATGATTCGGATGATGATGTTCCAGCTCCTCAAGCTGAAGTGAACCCTCCGAGGCCATCCCCCAAATCCGCATCTAAAATTCGCCGATCAACCAGGTGTGTCTCATAATTGAAATCATGTCCTTGTTGAAAATCTTTCTGCCTTTGTCCCGATTGTTCCGATCTTTTTCTTTGTAGGAGGCCTCAGAACATAGACCCCACTGGGCAGAGTGAGGGCCCAAAGTCATCTGCAGCGGCTGAAGCAACAAAGCCTGCAGAACAAGAATCTCAGGGCCCTCTCCCGAGTGAAAGCGCTCCGAGTGAGAAGCCCCCACCTCCCAGTGAAGATACCCCAATGAAGGAGCCCCCGACTGCCAGCCATGAAGCCCTTGCTGGAAACCAGTCGGCCGAAGAGAAGATCCCGACTGCCGCTCAAGACGCCCCGACTGAGAGCCAGTCGGGTGTGAACCAAGAAGAAAAAGGCAGCCGGGAGGTACCAGTCGAGGAATCGGCCACCGATGCTGGTAAGCTTCAAAGCAATCTTTTGATTTTAGCCTTCAATCTGTCCTTCCTTTGTCTTCATTTGTCTTCTTTAAATCGATCAGCAAAAGAGGAGGAGATCCCCAGGCTGCAATCTTCAGAGACCTGGATCCCTCCGATCAAAATAGAGTGGCACGACTCCGAAGGCTTGAAGCAAGGCATTATCTTAAACAAGCAGAAAGAGAACGAAGAAAGAGACATGCTTGTTGACAGCCTCAATGAAGCTACCCGGCTGCTAAATGTAAGCATCGCTCTTCTCTGCATAACCTTACGGTTTCTTTTAGTCGACTAACTCTGAACCCGCGTGCAGAGAGTATATTGCCGATCAATGGCCAAGTCTGATGCCCTCGAGAAGCTGGTCCCCCACTTAAATTCCCTGGAGAACATTCAGCAAGAACTCAAGGCCACTCGGGAAGAGGCAGCATCAAGAGAGGCTGCCTTGCGGAGAGAGATTGCCGCGCTCCGAGAAGAGAACCTTGACCTCCGGGGTTCAGTCGAGAGTAAGTTTAATCCTCTCGGTCTCTTTATGCCTCTATTTGTAACCTGTCTTGATCTTGACGTCAGCAAATTTTCTTGTTGCAGAGAACTCGTCAGAAGTCCATATACTCCAGACCCAGCTGGAAGAAGCTAACGTTAACAAAGCCGAGCTGGAATCTGAGTTCGAAGGTAAATTCTCTTAAGATAGCATTCTTCATATTGCTTCATCTTCGAGTGTCTGGGTAATCATATGTCCCTTGCAGCTTATAAAGTTAAAACCCGAGCACAATTTGATGTCTTTGTCGAAAGGGTTCGAAGAGCCGAAAGCGTAAGGGACGATATTGCCAGTGCGGCCACGTCGATCCTCTTGTCGCTGTTCCAGCACGGGCTCGGATTAGCTCACTAGATGCCGTCGAAATCTTTGACAAGCTCAGGAGGGCCTCGGAGAAGTACGCAGCCAATATCTCAGAAGTGGCCACCATGGGGAGCAGGCCTCGCTCTTGCGCAGGCCAAGTCACTCTATCCTCGGATAGATGTTGACTCAGTCAGGGAAGGCTTCGCCGACGGCACTTCAGACGAGCGAGCCTTAGAGTTGATCAGCGAAGCACAGGAGTCGACCAAGAAAGTAGCTGTTGATGTAGTTGACAACTTTCGATCTTGATGACTTTGTAAATGTTGTTTATAAACTCTGGTGTGAACTTGTAAATATATAGCTTATTTATGTTAATGCCTTGATCCGAGTCTTTATGTCAAATTTCTTAAGTAATTTTCGTCCAACTGTCACCAAGCCTAAGCTTGATTAGGTCATCAAAAAATTCTCAGTCCTTATCTATTGAACTCGAATCAAAACATTAAACAATGATAAACCAAATATAAACAAGTTGTCGAAGAGAACCATTCTTTATTGACACATGTATAGCCCGCGACTGTCAACTCAAGAAGTCATCTTGCTTGAGGTTGGCAGTCGAGAATAACATGGAACTTAAAATAATTTAAACATAGTATCGTTGAAGATGTTCGATATTCCAAGAGTTCTCCACCATGGATCCATCTTCACGCTTTAGTCGATATGCTCCTGGCCGAGTCACCTCAGCGATTATGTATAGTCCTTCCCATAGTGGAGATAATTTGTGACGGTCTTTGGTGGTTTGGATCTTGTGTAGAACCAAATCGCTGACAATGAAAGCTCGCGCCCGAACATTGCGACTATGGTATCGTCTAAGTCCTTGAAGATATCTTGCCAACTGGATCAAGGCTACCTCACGGGCCTCTTCTAGTCGGGTTAGGTCATCCACTCGGTCTTGATCATAGCGCTCATCGTTAAAACTTCAGACTCGAAGAGATTCATACTCCATTTCATTCGGCAACATGGCTTCTGCCCCGTAAACCAAGAAGAAACGAGTTTGGCCGGTAGCCCGACTGGGCGTAGTCCGCAGTGACCATAGGACCGAAGGTAATTCTTGAATCCATCTGCCGGCATAAGGTTTAAGCCTGTCAAACACTCGGGCCTTGATGCCTTGGAGAACCATGCCATTGGTGCGCTCAACCTGTCCGTTGCTTTTGGGGTGCGCGACTGATGCGTAGTAGATTTTGATACCAAAATCTTCACAGAATTCCATGAAAATGCCTTCAGTGAATTGAGTCCCATTGTCGGTTATAATTCTATTTGGGACGGCAAACCAATGCAAGATGTGGAGGATGAAGTCTCGTGCTTTGTCAGCAGTGATCGTAGCAACCGGTTTAGCCTCGATCCATTTAGAAAACTTGTCAATCGCGACGAACAGATGTGTGAATCCACCTGGAGCCTTCTTGAAAGGGTCGACCATATCCAAGCCCCATACCGCAAACGACCAAGATAATGGAATCGTTTGTAGCTCTTGGGCTGGAACATGGCTCTGCCGAGCAAAGAACTGACAACCTTCACATGTGCGAACCACTTTGTCAGCGTCGAAGACCGCCGTGAGCCAGAAGAAACCTTGTCTATAGGCTTTGCCTACCAAGGTGCGTGTCGCCGTGTGACTTCCGCATAAACCCGAGTGGATATCTTGGAGTAGTTGCCGTCCTTCCTCAGGCGTGATACATCTCATTAGAACTCCAGAGGGGCTTCTCTTGTATAATTCGGAGCCAACCATGACATAGCCCTGACAACGGCGTCGGACTCGTTCCGCCTTATCCCGGTCTTCCGGCAGCTCTTGCTGAGTTAAAAATTTGATGAGCGGTGTCCTCCAGTCGGCGTTGAGCATGGCGACTTGGTTTGCAGCTTGCTCGTTGGGAGTTGGTTTTGCTACAACAGTCGGCTCTTAGAGATGCTCTACGAAAACGTCTGTTGGAGCGGCTTCTCGCTTGGACCCAAACTGAGCCAACTCGTCGGCTGCCTCATTATTCTGTCTCAAGACATAGGATAGCTTCAGTCCATCAAACCTGTCTTCAAGTTTGCGATCTTCTTGCCGATAGGCTTCCATGGTGTCGTTTGGACAGGACCAGTCTTTCATCACTTGGTTGACAACCAGTTGGGAATCTCCTTTCACAGCCAACCGTCGAATCCCGAATGAAACAGCAAGTCGTAGGCCATGCAGCAGGGCTTCGTACTCGACGACATTGTGTGAGGCGGAGAAATGAATATGAAAGAACATATTGCAGCCTTTCTCCAGTCGGGGAGATCAGCACGACTCCCGCTCCCAAGCCAGTGATCCTCTTGGATCCGTCAAAGTGCATGGTCCAGTATTGTAGGTCTTCCCTAGGTACGTCTTCTTGTTGTTCGGTCCACTCGGCTAGGAAATCTGCCAGGGCTTGTGACTTTATAGATGTCCTCACCTTGAAAGTTAAGTCCAGCGGCATAACTTCCAGGGCCCACTTTGCGATGCGCCCAGTCGTCTCCTGGTTGTGGATGACATTGCCGAGTAGAAAAGAAGTGACGACGGTGACCGAGTGACTAAAAATAGTGCGCCAATTTCCTCGCGGTTATCAGAACACCATACATAATTTTTGTACCTAGGGGTAGCGAATTTTGGCTCCTGTCAGCACTTCACTAACAAAGTAGATTGGCCTTTGAATCTTCTGGACTCGTCCTTCTTCCTCACGCTCGACAACGAGAACTGTGCTGACCACCTAGTGAGTTGCTGAGACATACAATAGTAGGGGTTCCTGAGGCTGAGGTGAGGCTAGGACGGGCGACGTCGTGAGGAACTCTTTGAAATCTTCAAAGGCTTTGTGGGATTCCGCGGTCCATTGGAAGTCATCGATTTTCTTTAATAACCTAAAAAAAAGGCATGCCTCGCTCGCCAAGTCAAGAGATGAAGGCTTAGCGCCGCCATGCAGCCAGTGAGCTTCTGGACATCTTTTTGGTTACTCGGGGGCTTCATATTCAAAATAGTGTTGATTTTCTCTAGGTTAGCTTCGATGCCGCGATGGGACACCATGAAGCCGAGCAGTTTGCCTGATGGCATGCTGAATTTGCATTTCTCCGGGTTCAACTTCATTCTGAAGGCCCAAATGTTTGCGAAGGTTTCTTCTAAGTCGGCAATCAGGTCTTCCTTCTGCTTGGTCTTGATGACGACATCGTCGACGTAATCTTTCATGTTTTTCCCGATCTGCGTCGAAAGCATCTACGGATCATGCGCTGGTACATGGCTCCGGCATTCTTAGACCAAAGGGCATCGTGATGTGTAAGCTCCAAACGGCGTGATGAATGATATTTTGGGCGGTCGGATTCGTTCATGCTGATCGATGGTAGCCGAGTAACATTGATCCGAAAACTCGGGAGGCTGGCGGCCGGCTGTTGAATCTACGACTTGGTTGATGCGAGGCAATCCGAATGGATCTTTAGGGCATGCTTTGTTGAGATCGGTGTAGTCAACGCACATGCGCCATTGCCCTGTCTTTTCGGACCGGGGCCAGGGTTAGCCGCCGGTCGGGATGGTAAACCTCTTTGATGAACCCAGTGCTAAGAGTTTTGTGAGTTCTTCCTTGATAGCATCTTTCCGATCCTGAGCAAAACGGCGTAATCGTTGTTTAATAGGTTTCGCGTCATCTTTGACGTGTAAAGAGTGCTCGATCACCTCCCAAGGAATACCAGGCATATCAGATGGTTTCCAAGCAAAAACATCTTTATTATTTTGGAGGAAGGTGACGAGCGTGCTTTCCTATTTAGGATCTAGCTCAGCGCCGATTACAGCGGTTTTGGAAGGATCAGACGGATCAAGAGAGATTTTCTTCATTTTGGCGTCGCCTTGTCCTGACTTGGCTATCTTCTTCATGGGGATTTTGCCCTCTTCAGATGTTGATGCAGCCAGTCGGATTTCTTCCTGGCCACGTGATCTCTCACGAGATTGGGCCATATCGCAACTTTCTTTGTCGCAGGTGAAGGCTTGTTATCGTTGGGACCGGACATCTCCATGCAGAGGTAGGTGTAGTGTGGTATCGCCATGAACTTGGGGAGTGCAGGCCTTCCAATGATTGTTGTTAGTGATATGCCCTAGAGGCAACATGGAGATATTGGATATCACGTCAATGTTTATGTATTTATGAATAAAGTGTTATTCAGTTCCATGAAATAGACATCTTGTATTGATCAATAAGTACGTGACTTATTTATGAGACTCTTTATGTATGAATCTATTTCTAAACAATCCACGATCATATGTCATATTGTTGGAACAAATATGATTCTAAGATCGGCATGTTTATTGATTGATGATCATGTCTCATAGATCATGGGTATGAAGATACCAAATCAATAAACATGGACATATGTGTTGGAGAACACATTGTTGGATAGACCCACCATGAGACACTACGGGAATTAATGTGCCATTAGTTGGTCTCGGGTAGTGTTGACCTGAGATCACCATGGATTCCAACATGTGTAGTAGCCTACTTTGGGACTACCAAATGCTATTAAATGCGGGTAGTTATAAAGGTAGTTTTCGGGTTTTCTATGAAACATGGAGTGGGATGTGAGTGATCAAGATGGAATTTGCCCCTCCTTTGGAGAGATATCTCTGGGCCCCTCGAGGTAATGGATTATGGAAATGCATGGCCATGCTAAGTTGATTGAGGAGTCAATCAACGGACGGATAATCCAATACGGATCGAGTGAATGGTTAAGCTATTGAAGGGATGGCACACATCTTGCCTATAGCTTAACGGTATCGTGAGGCAAAGGGATTTGTGTACACATTACAGGTTCGAGCCGATATTATATTCTTGTATACTATGGTGTCAATATGTGCTGCTAGGCGCCGCTATTGACAGTCGGTGAGTTGGACTCGAGCCGACGGTCGGCTAAGTTGGACTATAGCCGAAACCGAGTACTGAACCTACAGTGGTCGCACGCTTAAGGGGATAAGAACAGGCATTCGAGTTGGACTCGGATACGGCTCGATCGGATAGGGATCCGATCGGATAGAGTTTTATGGGCTTACGACGTATGGGCAGCCAACTCTGTGAGATTCGGATAGGATCCGATTCAAAATAGAGTCCCGATCGGCCACTAGTTCCGGTCGGCCAACTCTATATAAAGGAGGGAGGGTGGAGAGCGGGCACGTCAATTGCATCGCGTGCAACGAAGTCGCCGAGATCAATCTCCACGGAAACCCTCCCACTTTCGAGCCAAACCCTAGCCTTGCATCGCGTGCTAGCACACGGGTGTACGGCGTTTTGTCCCCGGACGTGTGGATACCGGTAGAGGCGCTGCTACGTTGCGCGCTGTTGATCGGCTTCGGATCGGCTACGGCATGCGAATCGGGCGATTGGCGAATTGGCGTCCTCGGGGTGTCGGCTTGCGAGAATCGGCTACACTGTTCGGATCGGATAGCCCCGATTGGTTGTTTCCGCTGCACACTCCAATCGGTAACGATCTATCGGCCCTTACTTGCAAGTGTTCTGGTTTGCGCGGTAGAAAATTTTGTTTTCGGCTAGCGTAGCTTCCGCATAACCCTTCGGTGGTATCGAGCTAATCTTGCTTAGTTCGGGTTTTAGATTGGATCTAGAACAAGTTTTGCGCACGGATTGATTAGATCAATCGGTTTTACGGGATCGTTGAGGAGAGTTAATGGTAATTGCGTTCCTTGATAGTGTATCGGAACGGCGTAATGTGATTACGTCGAAGCAATTTCCATATAACTCGGTTTGAGTTGGAGTTCGAGATAGCGTTCCTTGATAGTGTTATCGGAACGGTATAATGTGATTATGCCGAAGCTATCTCGTAGTCCGATCTTGTTAGCTGCCTCGCGCCTACGCAAACCATTTCCCTTGATAGTGTATCGGGACGGCATAATATGATTATGCCGACATGGTTTCGTAAGCGAATTCATAGATTGGATCTATGAATTTCTTGTGGTGTACCCCGCCCGCTAACCGGCTAGCGGGACCGCCGTGTGCGTACCCCCTTATAGGTCGTCTCGATGCCGTAGCTCGCGATAAGTAGAAAATGTTTCTACGCCTAACTTGTTTTTGCGAGAGAATGCTTTGAGATGGTATGGCCCTATTGTATGTATGAGATGTATGAGATGCATGTGATGCATGTAATATTCTTTCATATGTGCAATCCCCTGTAATATTCTTTCATACATGCAATGCTTGTAATATTCTTTCATGACCTGCGAGTCGATGTAATCTTCAATTAGAGCTTCTATAGTAGTAGCTTAGTTTGAAGAAATCAAGCATTCGACACTCGAAAGAACGGTGATGAAGATGGAGATCCTGTACACCGGCATGGAGATGGAGATCACCATGTGAAGGGGGCCATACTATTTCACTATATGCTATTCTTCTTGCTTTCATATGTGATATGTTTGTTTGATAGGATAGCATCCTCGCAAAATTAAGTAGGATGCCCTTCCAAATGTTGCACCGTCACCGTTATGCTCGTCAATGGTGGGTGCGCAAAGCGAGTGCCATTCTCTATCATAACACGAGGGGTATATGTCGACATATACATGCGGGAGCATTTGGTTTACTTAACAAGGCTATCAAAACAGTTTTGGGCCTTGGGGCATAGGTTGGCGCCGGGGCATGGAGATGCCACACCAACAAAAAGAGTCACATAGAGATGTGATTAGCAAGGTGTTGCTTACCGATGTTACTAATTTTCTAGCAGTGATGCCAAAGCTCACTAGAAAATTAATTAACATGTGGATCTTGACCCAATACGTAACCTAGAGGGAAGGTGGAAAATATGTAATGGGAGTCTAATGTTAAATTGTTTAACAATAGACATAGCATAAACATTGTGCTAAACTTTGCTTTTTACGTTGTAGAATAAATGGCGGCTAATACTACACCCAGTACCTTTAATTTGCGATCTATTCTCGAAAAGGAAAAATTAAATGGAACAAACTTTATGGATTAGTATCGCAACTTGAGAATTGTTCTCAAGCAAGAGCGTAAGGAGTACGTTCTTGAAGTACCCTATCTGAGGATTTGCCAAATAATGCCACTTGCAACTGCACGGAGAGCTTACGAGAAGCACACTAATGATGCCCTAGATATAAGCTATCTCATGCTTGCTACAATGTCCCCCGAGCTTGAAGCAATATGAGAGCAGCGATGCTCACACTATTATTCGGGGCTGCGTGGCATGTTTGAGAACCAAGCTCGGGCCGAGAGGTTCAACACCTCAAAGTCCTTGTTTGCGTGCGAGCTTGTTGAGGGAATACCGTCGTCCGCATGTGATAAAGATGATTGGCTTTATCGAGAGTCCGGAAAAACTAGGTTTTCCCCTTAGCCAAGAGTTGGCTGCGATGTGATTCTCCGGTCGCTCCCTCAGGAGCTTCGAGCCATTCATATTAAACTATCACATGAACAATATGGATAGAACCTTGGCTGAATTGCATGGGATGCTAAAGACAGTGAGGAGAGTATCCGGAAAAACGGTCATCATGTGATGATGATGCGAAGGCAAAGCGCAAACCACTGTCAAGAAACTTTGCACCAAGAGGAAGTTAACTCCCGATGAGATCGCGAGTGCCTCCAATGCAAAGAAGGGCAAGAAGGGGTCGGCGGCATCGGATGCCGTTTGCTTCTATTGCAAGGAGACAGGCCATTGGAAGAGGAACTGCAAGAAGTACATGGAGGATCTCAAAAAGAAGCAAAGTACGACTTACGCCAGGTATTAATGTTATAGACATTAATCTTGCTACTTCACCTCACGACTCTTGGGTATTTGATACCGGATCGGTAGCTCATATTTGCCAATCGTTGCGGGGAATGAGAAGAAGTAGAGGATTGAGAAGGGGCGAGGTGAACCTGCGCGTCGGCAATGGAGCAAGCATTGCTACGATTCTTTGTCGGCACATACCACTTCATCTACCTTCGGGATTAGTTTTGGAATTGAATAATTGTTATTGTGTTCCAACACTATGTCAAAACGTTATTTCCGCTTCATGTTTGCAAGCGGAAGGATATGATTTTAGATCAATGGACAATGGTTTTTCAATATATCTCGAGATATGTTCTATTTTCATGCTCCATTGGTGAATGGATTATACGTTTTGAATCTTGAAGCGTCTCCCATCTATAACATTAATACGAAAGAAAACTGTAATGATATAAACCCCACGTTTATCCGGCATTGTCGCTTAGGCCATATAAATAAGAAATGCATGGAGAAGCTCCATAAGGATGGATTGCTTCACTCTTTTGATTTTGAATCATTTGAGACATGTGAGTCTTGTTTACTTGGTAAGATGACAAAGGCACCTTTCACGGGGCACAGTGAGAGAACAAGTGACTTGTTGGCACTCGTACATACGATGTATGTGGACCAATGAGCTCAACGGCCAGAGGTGGTTATCGTACTTCATTACCTTTACCGATGACTTTAGTAGATATGGCTATATCTACTTAATGAGGCATAAGTCCGAATCCTTTGAAAAGTTCAAAGAATTCCGAATGAAGTAGAATCATTTAGGGAAAACAATCAAGTTTCTACGATCGGATCATGGAGGGAATACTTGAGCCAAGAGTTTGGTAATCATCGAAAAATTGTGGAATTGTTCCACGAGTTGACTCCGCCGGGAACTCCACAATGGAACGGAGTGTCCGAACGGAGAAATCGCACCTTGTTGGACATGGTGCGGTCGATGATGAGCCAAGCGATCTTCCGTTATCCTTCGGGGATATGCTCTTGAAACATTGCGCTCACACTAAATAGAGTTCCATCTAAGTCGGTTGAAAAGACACCATATGAGATATGGACGGGCAACC
The DNA here is from genome assembly GCA_019925245.2 of Oryza australiensis. Classification (NCBI taxonomy): domain Eukaryota; kingdom Viridiplantae; phylum Streptophyta; class Magnoliopsida; order Poales; family Poaceae; genus Oryza; species Oryza australiensis. Next base: position 123,508 of record JAIFGZ020000801.1, read on the forward strand.
CCTAGTTTGTCTTTTCTCAAAATTTGGGGATGTGAGGCTTATGTAAAACGTTTACGGTCGACAAGCTCACACCCAAATCGACAAGTGCTTCTTTGTGGGATATCCTAAGGAAACTAAGGGATATTACTTTTATAATCGGGAACAAGGCAAAGTGTTTGTCGCCCGACATGGTGTCTTCTTGGAGAAAGAGTTTCTTTCAAGAAGGGTTAGTGGGAGCGGGTGCATCTTGAAGAAGTTCAAGAAACACCGAGAAACGTTTCGCGACCATAGAACAACAACGGGAGGAACAAAGTGTTGCGCCACCGGTTGTAGATACACCGGCCACGGAGGTCGAAAGATCACGTCGTGCGCCCGCATACACAGTGCGGAACAACGTGATATATTGTTGTTGGACAACGATGAACCTAAGACCTATGAGGAAGCGATGGTGGGACCCGATTCCAACAAGTGGCTTGGAGCCATGAAATCCGAAATAGAATCCATGTACGACAATCAAGTTTGGAACTTGGTTGATCCACTGATGGTGTCAAAACCATTGAGTGTAAATGGGTTTTTAAGAAAAGGCCGATATGGATGGAAATGTTCACATCTATAAGGCGCGATTGGTGGCGAAAGGTTTTAAACAGATTCAAGGAGTTGATTATGATGAAACCTTCTCGCCCGTCGCAATGCTTAAATATATTCGGATTATCCTAGCGATTGCTGCATATTTCGATTATGAGATATGGCGAGATGGATGTCAAAACGGCTTTCCTAAATGGAAACCTAAGCGAGGATGTATACATGATACAACCTCGGGGTTTTGTCGATCCAGAATCACTGGAAAGATATGCAAGCTACGAAATCCATTTATGGATTGAAGCAAGCATCTCGGAGTTGGAATATTCGTTTTGATGAAGTAATCAAAGGGTTTGGTTTCATCAAAAATGAAGAAGAGGCTGTGTTTACAAAAAGGTCGAGTGGGAGCGTAATTGTATTTCTAATCTTATATGTGGATGACATATTACTGATTGGAAATGATATCCCTATGCTTGAATCCGTCAAGTCTTCATTGAAAAATAGTTTTTCCATGAAAGACTTAGGGGAGGCAACATATATATTAGGCATTCGGATCTATAGAGATAGATCCCGGAGGCTAATTGGATTAAGCCAAAGTACATACATTGACAAGGTGTTGAAAAGGTTCAACATGCATGATTCCAAGAAAGGTTTCTTGCCCATGTCACATGGCATTAATCTTAGCAAGAATCGGTGTCCTCGGACACATGATGAGCGGAATAAGATGGGTATGGTTCCATATGCTTCGGCAATTGGATCCATCATGTATGCCATGCTTTGTACATGCCCGAGATGTCTCATACGCTTTGAGTGCTACGAGCAGATACCAGTCGAGATCCAGGTGAAGGTCACTGGATGCCGTAAAGAATATCCTTAAGTACTTGAGAAGAACTAAGGATATGTTCCTAGTCTATGGAGGTGAAGAAGAGCTCGTTGTAAGTGGTTACACGATGCTAGCTTCCAAACAGGACAAGGATGATTATAGATCGCAATGCGGGTTCGTGTTACGCTGAACGGAGGCGCGATCGGTGGAAGAGTTCCAAGCGGGATACGTTGCTGATTCTACAACGGAGGCCGAGTACATTGCGCCGGAAGCGCAAAGGAGGCTGTTTGGATCAAGAAATTCGTTTCGAGCTTGGTGTGATGACTAGTACGATGGTCCAATGTCTCTCTATTGTGACAATAGTGGAGCCATTGCGCAAGCCAAGGAGCCGAGGTCACATCGGAAGTCCAAACACATACTTCGGCGATATCATCTCATCCGCGAGATTGTGGACGAGAGGTGATGTCAAGATATGCAAAGTGCACACGGATCTCAACATAGCCGATCCGCGACAAAACCTCTCCCTCCCGAAGCATGAGGCGCACACAAAGCAATGGGTATTAGATACTTACATGATTGACTCTAGTGCAAGTGGGAGATTGTTAGTGATATGCCCTAGAGGCAACATGGAGATGTTGGATATCACGTCAATGTTTATGTATTTATGAATAAAGTGTTATTCAGTTCCATGAAATAGACATCTTGTATTGATCAATAAGTACGTGACTTATTTATGAGACTCTTTATGTATGAATCTATTTCTAAACGATCCACGATCATATGTCATATTGTTGGAACAAATATGATTCTAAGATCGGCATGTTTATTGATTGATGATCATGTCTCATAGATCATGGGTATGAAGATACCAAATCAATAAACATGGACATATGTGTTGGAGAACACATTGTTGGATAGACCCACCATGAGACACTACGGGAATTAATGTGCCATTAGTTGGTCTCAAGTAGTGTTGGTACAAAGTCCTTAGACCTGAGATCACCATGGATTCCAACATGTGTAGTAGCCTAAATTGGGACTACCAAACGCTATTCCGAATGCGGGTAGTTATAAAGGTAGTTTTCGGGTTTGCTATGAAACATGGAGTGGGATGTGAGTGATCAAGATGGAATTTGCCCCTCCTTTGGAGAGATATCTCTGGGCCCCTCGAGGTAATGGATTATGGAAATGCATGGCCATGCTAAGTTGATTGAGGAGTCAATCAACGGACGAGATAATCCAATACGGTTCGAGTGAATGGTTAAGCTATTGAAGGGATGGCACACATCTTGCCTATAGCTTAAGCGGTATCGTGAGGCAAAGGGATTTGTGTACACATTACGGGTTTAGAGCCGATATTATATTCTTGTATACTATGGTGTCAATATGTGCTTGCTAGGCGCCGCTGTGAAGTCGGCTGAGTTGGACTCAAGCGACGGTCGGCTAAGTTAGACTATAGCCGAAACCGAGTATACTGAACCTATAGGGTCGCATGCTTAAGGGGATAAGAAGAGGCATTCGAGTTGGACTCGGATACGGCTCGATCGGATAGGGATCCGATCGGATAGAGTCCTATGGGCTTACGACGTATGGGCAGCCAACTCGTGAGATTCGGATAGGATCCGATTCAAAATAGAGTCTGATCGGCCACTAGTCCCGGTCGGCCAACTCTATATAAAGGAGGGAGGGTGGAGAGCTGTGGCACGTCAATTGCATCGCGTGTAACGAAGTCGCCGAGATCAATCTCCATGGAAACCCTCCCCACTTTCGAGCCAAACCCTAGCCTTGCATCGCGTGCTAGCACACGGGTGTACGGCGTTTTGTTCCGGACGTGTGGATACCGGTAGAGGCGCTGCTACGTTGCGCGGCTGTTGATCGGCTTCGGATCGGCTACGGCATCTGCGAATCGGGTGATTGGCGAATCGGTGTCCCCGGGTATCGGTGTCGGCTTGCAAGAATCGGCTACTTATTCGGATCGGATAGCCACGATTGGTTGTTTCCATTGCATACTCCAATCGGTAACGATCTATCGGCCCTTACTTGCAAGTGTTCCTGGTTTTTGCGGTAGAAAATTTTTGTTTTCGGCTAGCGTAGCTTCCGCGTAACCCTTCAGCGTGGTAGGCCGTTTTGAAGTCGGCTACCTCAAAGGTGATGTTCTCTGTGCGGAAATTCTCTCGAACTCCGAAGGTGACTAGGAGGGCGATGTGCCCGAGTGGCGTAGATGACAGCCCCGGGATAACTCCGTGGAAAGGGGGTGAGCTTGTCTTCAACTTGGATCTTGGGATCCGCATCTCGTCCGGGTCTTGGCGAATAGAATATTGAGGGCGCTGCCCCATCAATGAGGACACGCTTTAGCTTTATGTTTCGGACCACCGGGTCTAGTACCAGGGGATACCGCCCCGGGTGAACCACTCGGTCAGGGTGATCTGAGCGGTTGAACATGATGGCCACCTCCGAACACCATTGGTATTGTGGGACTTCGGGTTGTGCTGCGTTGACCTCGCGGTCAGTCAGCTTTTGCTTCCTCTTGGACTCATAAGCCTGCGATCCCCCGAAAATGTGATTCAGCTCGCCCACGGGGTCTTGAAAAGGCTCTGAGTTGCCAGTCTTCGGTGGCTTACGCCCAAACTTCCCGATCAGCAACTCATCGCGGACTCCCTTCTGGAAGGCAGCAATTATGATGTCGTCGGTGATGTTGGGGATCGTGTTGCGCTTTTCCGAGAAGCGCCGGATGTAGTCCTTCAGCGGCTCGTCTGGCTTCTGGATGACGTTGTAGAGATCAAAGTAGGTCCCGGGTCTTTCGAAAGTTCCCTAGAAATTGGCGATGAAGTGGTCCCGGAGTTCGCTCCACGAGCTAATTGAGCCTCTTGGCAAGCTCGTGAGCCGGTTCTGGCTGAGTTGGCGAGGTGACGGGCAAGTAATTGGCCATGGCCTTGTTGTCTCCTCTGTGTGCGGATGGCGAGGGTGTACACGGTCAGCCACGACTCGGGGTCGGTCTTTCCGTCGTACTTCTCGATTCTGTGGGCTTAAAACTACTCGGCCGTGCACTCGCGTAGGTCCCAAGTGAACGCAGGCACTCCGTCGTCGTTGTACTCGGGCGACCTCCTTCGGTCTTTGTAGGAGCGCTGTTCATGCTCTTGATGGCGCCGGTCAAGGACTTCCGCGAGATCACTCGGCGGGGTTCTTCGTAAGGTGCTACGGTAGTCGGAGTTGTAGCTGCGACGGATCCGGTCGTGGACGGGTGGTCATCCATGTCCTTTCTCGCGGGAGTCGGCCGATTGCTCTTGATGCCTCCATGTTGTCTCGTGGCGGGGGTCTCTTGACCTAGTGGCCGTCTTGGCTTGCTCGGGCCTCCTGTAGTCCTTCGACCGTAGCGGCGGAAGTCGGCTTCCGTCGGGTGTTTCGCGGCCGGCTCGGTCGGCCTTCACCACGAGGTGGAGGGAGAGCAATTGGTTGTAGCCGCGACGATGGTCTTGATCTTGTCCAGGATTGGTGTTACCGTAGCGGGTGCCGCTTCGATAGTGTTGTTGAGGAGGGTGAGGGCGGCAATGGCGTTCTGTTGAGGCGTCTGGAAGATGTTGGTGTTGTCAACTCGTGTTTGAAGTATGGCCTCTCAAGCGGATCACCCAGTCGCCCTCAGGTCTCGCTTCCTCCTGTCGGCTTCTTCCTTACGCCTATTCTCCTCCTCTGCTAGCTTGCGCTCCTGGTCAAGCCTGGCTTGTTCTTCTTCTGCGATTCTACGGGCCATGGCCGAGTCGGTCTCGGCCACCTCGCCATGAGAACATTGACGCACCTTGGATCGTAATCCTTGTCGAAGTCGAGTCGTTGGCCTCATCCGTGGAGATGCCGTAGAGTTCATCGAAATCGAAGAGCGAGGTACTCATCGAGCTTCGTGGATGAGCATGATCCAAACGGTTGAAGGATGACGACGATTTCCCTTGAGCCCGGATTGCTTGAATCGGATCATTCCGATCCGGGTCGTAGCTAGATGCCGATGGTTCTCCCGAGTGAGTTGATTTCGACTCGGGAGAAAGGAGATTGCAATAGATTTTAGCGGCGTTTGGTAACCCAAACGGCGCCGAGAGGGTTTCTCCTCCCAAGTGGATAGGTTCAGGCTCGGGGGTCGGAAGGTGGTGTAGATCTCGGCGGCGTTTGGTAATCCGAACGGCGCGAGCGGATTCCTCCTTCCAAGTGGATAGATTCCAACTCGGAAGTCGGAATGTTGTAGTAGATCTCAGCGTTGTTTGGTAGCCCGAACGGCGCCGAGCGGGTTCCCCCTCCCGGGCGGTCCGAATCGAAGTCGAGGAGGGAGACCTTGTCAATTCTTTTGGTGGCGAAGTTGTCGATGCCTGATGAAGATCCCATCGCGCTTGCCGACGAGATTGAAGAAGAAGTGTTGACCGGCCCCTACGGCGCGCCAATTGTCGAAACTTGGTTTCGGCAATAGAAATTTGGAGGTGCAGTCAAGATCGCCAAGCACAATAGGTTAAGTGGGAAAAAAGGGTTTAGACAGGTTCAGGCCCTCTCATGAGGTAATACCCTACTCCTGTTTTGGGGATTCGATCCGCCGAGTATTTTTATTGATCTCTTGATTTTGTGTATCGCCTATCAAATCTATTGCTCATGAATTTGATATCCCTCAAGGGACGCCTCCACCCCCCTTATATAGTCTCGAAGGGCGGGCTTACAAGTCGGAAACCCTATCATACTCTAAGTCGGTTTTCTCAATCTTACCAAGTTATGACTATAAGTCGTTGCCTTATCTGATCGGCAATGTAACACCCAAGTCATAGCCGGTTTACACAATCATTAGGTGTAACCTATCCCTATTACCAGTCGGACAAGCTTGCCATGAGGGTATCCGATTGCCATAATCTCCACAATATATATATATATATATATATATGACATCTCCATCTTTATTACTTGTTTTTCTTTTATACTAACTAGAAAGGTATCCCGCACGAATATGCGGGTATACATCTTATGTTGTGTTAGAAACTATAAGAGAAAAATATCAACTAGATTATCCATGCTACAGTTAAAAAATGATTCTCAAAACATTTTTCATTGGTATTGCTTTTGTTCTATATTTTTTCAAACTATTTGTTGTCTCTAATATTAATTTACCACTATAAGCAATTATATATAATGCTTAATCATCTTTAAAAGAAAAAGAAAAAGATAGCTTAGTTTGTTTTTGAAATAGGTTTCAAAAAATTAAGTGTAAATTAAAAGGAAGGTGTTTTCCTTTTTATACTTGATTGTTTAGAAGCTCTATGTTTTTAACGAATCTTAGAAATCAAGATATGCTTCATTTGTACTATCAAGCTATCGCCATATCGCTTTAATTATCGTCATATCGCTTTTAATTAGTTCATGCATACTTACAGCATATTTGTATGTAAGTATCTAAGCACTCATTGCATTATGCAAAGGTTATGGTAACGGGTATTTTAGGTGAAAGCTAAGAACCTATGTTTTTTCTAAGAATTTTATAAGGTTTTCTATAATTAGTTCACTTTGATTCCTTTTGATTCCTTTTGTATTTTCAATTTTATTTTATAGATTTCTTATTTTAAATTTATATTTTGTGAGTTTTAGTGATATGCCCTAGAGGCAACATGAAGATGTTGGATATCACGTCAATGTTTATGTATAAATGAATAAAGTGTTATTCAGTTCCATGAAATAGACATCTTGTATTGATCAATAAGTACGTGACTTATTTATGAGACTCTTTATATATGAATCTATTTCTAAACGATCCCTGATCATATGTCATATTGTTGGAACAAATATGATTCTAAGATCGGCAAGTTTATTGATTGATGATCATGTCTCATAGATCATGGGTATGGAGATACCATATCAATAAACATGGACACATGTGTTGGAGAACACATTGTTGGATAGACCCACCATGAGACACTACAGGAATTAATGTGCCATTAGTTGGTCTCAGGTAGTGTTGGTACAAAGTCCTTAGACCTGAGATCACCATGAATTCCAACATGTGTAGTAGCCTAGTTTGGGACTACCAAACGCTATTCCGCAACTGGGTAGTTATAAAGGTAGTTTTCGGGTTTGCTATGAAACATGGAGTGGGATGTGAAGTGATCAATATGGAATTTGCCCCTCCTTTGAAGAGATATCTCTGGGCCCCTCGATGTAATGGATTATGAAAATGCATGGCCATGCTAAGTTGATTGAGGAGTCAATCAACAGACAGATAATCCAATACGGTTCGAGTGAATGGTTAAGCTATTGAAGGGATGGCACACATCTTGCGTATAGCTTAATTGGTATCGTGAGGCAAAGGGATTTGTGTACACATTACAGGTTCAGAGCCGATATTATATTCTTGTATACTATGGTGTCAATACGTGCTTGGTAGGCGCCATTGTGTGGCAGTCGGCTGAGTTGGACTCGGCCAGACGGTCGGCTAAGTTAGACTATAGCCAAACCGAGTATACCTGAACCTACTGGGGTCGCACGCTTAAGGGGATAGAATAGATATTCGAGTTGGACTCGGATACGGCTCGATCGGATAGGGATCCGATCGGATAGAGTCCTATGGGCTTACGACGTGTGGAAGGCCAACTCTATGAGATACGGATGAGATCCGATTCAAAATAGAGTCCTAATTGGCCACTAGTCCTAGTCGGCCAACTCTATATAAAGGGGCGAGGGGTGGAGAGCTGCGACACATCAGTTGGATCGCGTTGAACCGAATCCACAACAAAAGTCGCCGAGATCAATCTCCACGGAAACCCTCCCCACTTTCGAGCCAAACCCTAGCCTTGCATCGCGTGCTAGCACACGGGTGTACGGCGTTTTGTCCCCGGACGTGTGGATACCGGTAGAGGCGCGCTACGTTGCGCGGCGTTGATCGGCTTCGAATCGGCTGCGGTCGGGCGCATCGGAGCGAGGCGAGAACACGGTCGGACGACTCAAATCGGCTGATTGGTGAATCGGCTGTCCCCAGGAATCGGCTGTCATCGGCTACACTGTTCCGGATCGGATAGCCCTGATTGGCTGTTTTCGCTGCACACTCCAATCGGTAACGATCTATCGACCCTTACTTGCAAGTGTTTCTGGTTTGCGCGGTAGAAAAATTTTTGTTTTCGGCTAGTGTAGCTTCCGCGTAACCCTTCAGTGGTATCAGAGCTAATCTTACTTAGTTCGGGTTTTAGATTGGATCTGGAACAGGTTTTGCGCATGGGTTGATTAGATCAATCGGTTTTACGGGATCTGTTGAGGAGAGTTGATGGTAATTGCGTTCCTTGATAGTGTATCGGAATGGCGTAATGTGATTACGTCGAGCAATATCCATAGAACTCGATTTGAGTCGGCTTCAAGATAGCGTTCCTTGATAGTGTATCGGAACGGTATAATGTGATTATGCCGAAGCTATCTCGTAATCCGATCTTGTTAGCTGTCTCGCGCCTACGCAAACCATCTCCCTTGATAGTGTATCGGGACGTCATAATGTAATTATGCCGACATGGTTTCCATAAGCGATTTCATAGATTGGATCTATGAATTTCGTGTGGTGTTTCGGGCGCTGCCCGGAAGCCCGCGAGGGGGCAGCTTCCCCCTCGACCCCCCGCCCTTGATAGTGTATCGGGACGGCATAATATGATTATGCCGATATGGTTTCCATAAGCGATTTCATAGATTGGATCTATGAATTTCGTGTGGTGTTCCGTGTGAATTTCGTGCCGGACCGCCGTGTGCGTACCCCCTTATAGGTCGTCTCGGTGCCGTATCTCTGCGATAGGTAGAAAACGTTTCTACGCCTAACTTGTTTTTGTAGAGAATGCTTTGAGATGGTATGGCCCTATTGTATGTATGAGATGCATGTGATGCATGTAATATTCTTTCATATGTGCAATCCCTGTAATATATTTCATACGTGCAATGCTTGTAATATTCTTTCACGACCTGCGAGTCGATGTAATCTTCAATTAGAGCTTCTATAGTAGTAGCTTAGTTTGAAGAAATCAAGCATCATGCACATTGGAAGATGGTGCCGAAGATGGACATCCTCAGCGTCGACATGGAGATGGAGATCACCATGTGAAGGGGGCCATACTATTTCATTATATGCTATTCTACCTGCTTTCATATATGTGATATGTTTGTTTGATAGGATAGCATCCCTCGCAAAATTAAGTAGTAATGATGCCCTTCCAAATGTTGCACCCGTCACCGTTATGCTCGTCAATGGTGGGTCTGCCAAAGCAGAGTGCCATTCTCTATCATAACACGAGGGGGTATATGTCGGACATATACAGCAGGAGCATTTGGTTTACTTAACAAGGCTATCAAAACAGTTTTGGGCCTTGGGGCATAGGTTGGGGCCGGGACATGGAGATGCCACACCAACAACAAGAGTCACATAGAGATGTGATTAGCAAGGAGTTGCTTACCGATGTTATTAGTTTTCTAGCAGTGATGCCAAAGCTCACTAGAAAATTAATTAACATGTGGATCTTGACCCAATACGTAACCTAGATGGAAGGTGGAAAATACGTAACGAGAGTCTAATGTTAAATTGTTTAACAATAGACATAGCATAAACATTGTGCTAAACTTTGCTTTTTCTGTTGTAGAATAAATGGCGGCTAATACTACACCCAGTACCTTTAATTTGCGATCTATTCTCGAAAAGGAAAAATAAATGGAACAAACTTTATGGATTGGTATCGCAATTTGAGAATTGTTCTCAAGTAAGAGCGTAAGGAGTACGTTCTTGAAGTACCCTATCCTGAGGATTTGCCAAATAATGCCACTGCAACGGCACGGAGGGCTTATGAGAAGCACACTAATGATGCCCGAGATATAAGCTGTCTCATGCTTGCTACAATGTCCCCTGAGCTTCAGAAGCAATATGAGAGCAGCGATGCTCACACTATTATTCAGGGACTGCGTGGCATGTTTGAGAACGAAGCACGGGCCGAGAGGTTCAACACCTCAAAGTCCTTGTTTGCGTGCAGGCTTGTTGAGGGGAATCCCGTCAGTCCACATGTGATAAAAATGATTGGCTACATTGAGAGTCGGAAAAACTAGGTTTTCCCTTAGCCAAGAGTTGGCTGCGATGTGATTCTCCGGTCGCTCCCTCCGAGCTTCGAGCCATTCATATTGAATTATCACATGAACAATATGGATAGGACCTTGGCTGAATTGCATGGGATGCTAAAGACGGTGAGGAGAGTATCCGAGAAAAATGGTCATCATGTGATGATGATGCGAAGGCTAAGCGCAAACCACCTATCAAGAAGCTTTGCACCAAGAGGAAGTTAACTCCCGATGAGATCGCGAGTGCCTCTAATGCAAAGAAGGGCAAGAAGGGTCGGCGGCATCGGATGCCGTTTGCTTCTCTGCAAGGAGACAGAGCCTTTGGAAAAGGAACTGCAAGAAGTACATGGAGGATCTCAAGAAGAAGCAAAGTACGACTTCTACTTCAGGTATTAATGTTATAGACATTAATCTTGCTACTTCACCTACGACTCTTGGGTATTTGATACCGGATCGGTAGCTCATATTTGCAAATCGTTGCGGGGAATGAGAAGAAGTAGAGGATTGAGAAGGGCGAGGTGAAACTGCGCGTCGGCAATGGAGCAAGCGTTGCTACGATTCTTGTCGGCACAATACCACTTCATCTACCTTCAGGATTAGTTTTGGAATTGAATAATTGTTATTGTGTTCCAACACTATGTCAAAACGTTATTTCCGCTTCATGTTTGCAAGCGGAAGGATATGATTTTAGATCAATGGACATTGGTTGTTCAATATATCTCAGAGATATGTTCTATTTTCATGCTCCATTGGTGAATGGATTATACGTTTTGAATCTTGAAGCATCTCCCATCTATAACATTAATACAGAAAGGCAACTCTCTAATGATATAAACCCCACGTTTATCTGGCATTGTCGCTTAGGCCATATAAATAAGAAACGCATGGAGAAGCTCCATAAGGATGGACTGCTTCACTCTTTTGATTTTGAATCATTTGAGACATGTGAGTCTTGTTTACTTGGTAAGATGACAAAGGCACCTTTCACGGGACATAGTGAGAGAGCAAGTGACTTATTGGCACTCGTACATGCGATGTATGTGGACCAATGAGCTCAACGGCCGAGGTGGTTATCGGTACTTCATTACCTTTACCGATGACTTTAGTAGATATGGCTATATCTACTTAATGAGGCATAAGTCCGAATCCTTTGAAAAGTTCAAAGAATTCCGGAATGAAGTACAGAATCATTTAGGAAAACAATCAAGTTTCTACGATCGGATCGTGGAGGAGAATACTTGAGCCAAGAGTTTAGTAATCATCGAAAGATTGTGGAATAAGATGGGTATGGTTCCATATGCTTCGGCAATTGGATCCATCATGTATGCCATGCTTTTTACATGCCCGAGATGTCTCGTACGCTTTTAGTGCTACGAGCGGATACCGATCGAGATCTAGGTGAAGGTCACTGGATGCCGTAAAGAATATCCTTAAGTACTTGAGAAGAACTAAGGATATGTTCCTAGTCTATGGAGGTGAAGAAGAGCTCGTTGTAAGTGGTTACACCGATGCTAGCTTCCAAAGCAGACAAGGATGATTATAGATCGCAATCGGGTTCGTGTTTTGCCGAACGGAGGCGCGATCACTGGAAGAGTTCTAAGCGGGATACGTTGCTGATTCTACAACGGAGGCCGAGTACATTGCTGCTTCGAAAGGTGCAAAGGAGGCTGTTTGGATCAAGAAATTCGTTTCGAGCTTGGTGTGATGACTAGTGCGATGGTCCAATGTCTATCTATTGTGATAATAGTGGAGCCATTGCGCAAGCCAAGGAGCCAAGGTCACATCAGAAGTCCAAACACATACTTCGGTGATATCATCTCATCCGCGAGATAGTGAACAGAGGTGATGTCAAGATATGCAAAGTGCACACGGATCTCAACATAGCCGATCCGCCGACAAAACCTCTCCCTCGGCCCGAAGCATGAGGCGCACACAAGAGCAATGGGTATTAGATACTTACATGATTGACTCTAGTGCAAGTGGGAGATTGTTAGTGATATGCCCTAGAGGCAACATGGAGATGTTGTATCACGTCAATGTTTATGTATAAATGAATAAAGTGTTATTCAGTTCCATGAAATAAACATCTTGTATTGATCAATAAGTACGTGACTTATTTATGAGACTCTTTATGTATGAATCTATTTCTAAACGATCCCTGATCATATGTCATATTGTTGGAACAAATATGATTCTAAGATCGGCATGTTTATTGATTGATGATCATGTCTCATAGATCATGGGTATGGAGATACCAAATCAATAAACATGGACATATGTGTTGGAGAACACATTGTTGGATAGACCCACCATGAGACACTACGAATTAATGTGCCATTAGTTGGTCTCGAGGTAGTGTTGGTACAAAGTCCTTAGACCGAGATTACCATGGATTCCAACATGTGTAGTAGCCTACTTTGGGACTACCAAACGCTATTCCGTAACTGGGTAGTTATAAAGGTAGTTTTCGGGTTTGCTACGAAACATGGAGTGGGATGTGAGTGATCAAGATGGAATTTGCCCCTCCTTTGAAGAGATATCTCTGGGCCCCTCGAGGTAATGGATTATGGAAATGCATGGCCATGCTAAGTTGATTGAGGAGTGAATCAACAGACGGATAATCCAATACGGTTCGAGTGAATGGTTAAGCTATTGAAGGGATGACACACATCTTGCCTATAGCTTAATTGGTATCGTGAGGCAAAGGGATTTGTGTACACATTACAGGTTCAGAGCTGATATTATATTCTTGTATACTATGGTGTCAATACGTGCCGCTAGGCGCCGTGACAAGGATGTGCTCGCTGAGTTGGACTCGAGCGACTGGTCTGGCTGTTAGACTATAGCCGAAACCGAGTATACCTGAACCTACTGTGGTCGCACGCTTAAGGGGATAGAATAGATATTTGAGTTGGACTCGGATACGTCTCGATCGGATAGGGATCCAGTCCTATGGGCTTACGACGTGTGGGCGGCCAACTCTATGAGATACGGATGAGATCCGATTCAAAATAGAGTCCTAATCGGCCACTAGTCCTAGTCGGCCAACTCTATATAAAGGGGCGAGGGGTGGAGAGCTGCGACACATCGGTTGGATCGCGTTGAACCGAATCCGCACAGAAGTCACCGAGATCAATCTCCACGGAAACCCTCCCCACTTTTGAGCCAAACCCTAGCCTTGCATCGCGTGCTAGCACACGGGTGTACGGCGTTTTGTCCCCGGATGTGTGGATACCGGTAGAGGCGCTGCTACGTTGCGCGCTGTTGATCGGCTTCGAATCGGGTGCGGTCGGGCGCATCGGAGCGAGGCGCGAGAACTCGGTCGACGACTCAAATCGGCGATTGGTGAATCGGTGTCCCTAGGAATCGGTGTCATCGGCTACACTTGTTTCGGATCGGATAGCCCGATTGGCTGTTTCCCGCACACTCCAATCGGTAACGATCTATCGGCCCTTACTTGCAAGTGTTCCTAGTTTGCGCGGTAGAAAAATTTTTGTTTTCGGCTAGCGTAGCTTCCGCGTAACCCTTCAGTGAGATGATAAAATTGTGATCAAGTATTACACCTTATATGTCAACCATTTTTTTTAAAAATGAATCGGTTTTTTATAAACATTTAAGACTAAAATAGGTTATCATTATTTATTTATTGATAGATTAGGGTGATTTGAGACTATATTAAATACACGTGCAGAGTCCAATTCTATTATACAGTGTAGAAAACTACCCATATAGGATCATTTTTTGCAAGTATATGAAGCTTCATATAGCCTAGCAATAATATGATTGGATGACCAAATATAACGGTAAAGACATCATTATTTTTGAATATGATTTTTTATGATTGTTTACATGATTTAAATTATGTCTGAAATTTGTAATTAAATATTAGGAATTATGTACTCGAAACTAACCTATCTACAAATATTTTGTTTAGCTAGTGCACTTGATGCAAATTAAGTACAATAAGATTATATAATTGTTTATATGATGCTTATAATGTCATTCCACTTATCATAATTATCATTATTTTCATGCTATATCAGTTAGAAAACATTGTTTATGATAATATTTTAAATAAAAAGCTAATTTTTATCGGCTTATGCCACTGAATTATTTATAAGTTAAAGGCCCATGTTAACTATATTTTGACTTCTAATATTTTGACTTCTAAAAGAAATATGTTATTTTGAATTATATTATGACTTTTTATATCATTAAAAATATTACAAAATATGAAAAAACAATGATATAGATTTTTGGCTGAAAATATTTTGGTGAATTTTATTCACATAATCACATCTACGTATCATGTAGGCTTATCATTGTGGGAATACCAACCAAATAGTTTCAAAAAATTTCAAACAATTTGAGAATCTTAATCCCATATGAATGAAAATTTAGATTAGATCAACTTGTGAAAATAACACAACTAAATTTCATTTTTTGTATTTTTACATATGTAGATTCAAATTAATGTTGTATATTTGTTAAGTTTTTGAATCCATAAAATATGAGGTGATTTTTTTCAAAAAGTTGTTATGGAATTAATAACTACATGTCAAATATTGTTTGTCGCATTGTATTTTGCACTAAAATATAGCCAACATAATTGATTAATGTAAACTCACAACAAAATAAGCGATAATAGATATGAGCAAAAGTGAATAGTGTAAAAAATAGAGGTAATATAAATATATTGTGTAAAAAATAAAAGGAGGTAAATGAGAAGGAAAAAGAGGAGTATGATACTTGCGTACGTATGTGCCAGGGAAAGGAGAGAGAGGGATTAAATTCTGCTTTTAATATAATCTAATCTAATGATCTAAAATAATGTACCCATAAATTTAAATAAAAATTAAGGGCTATATGTTTCTAATCTATTAAAACGTCACGTGGTGGTTTAGGAGCGTGTATAGGAATGCCACATGGTGGCATGAGAGTGCTTGTAGAAAGTTTAATGGACTTTTAGTATATAATAGATAATAGAAGATTGGAGGCTATGAAAGAATCCTCTCCTTAGAACGTGTGAATAATTCTATTAACAACCAAATTTGACACGAGGACAAATTGGTCATATTTGGAATAAACCGATGATTTCTCGAAAAGGCCCGTCTGACGGAGGGTGAACAACTGTCTGATCGCACGTATGCAGCCGGTCAGACTGGTAGCCCAAGGTCTGAGTCCAATTAAGACAACTCTCGTACTTTCTTACTTGGGTTCGAGGTTTCTTGAGTCCTAATTAATCTCTAAGCCTGATTGGATATGGAGAAAAAAGCCTGTGGAGGTAAGACCAACTCCTTTATAAAGGTTATGGCCGATTCAATTCTAACCCTTGACCATAACCTCTACATAATCGAATCATTCTTTTATCTTTACTTTTTTAGCCATGTTTTCTACTTTATCTTAGTTTCATCTATTTTTTGTCGATTTGCGTTGTAAATCGTCAGTCTTGACTGTGAGAGTATGATACTCTTTTGTAGATTTATACCATAAATCTTTTGATTCGTTTACAAAATGGGTGGTTATCTGTCACGCCCAAAAATTTCTTCCTGGAATTCTCGAAGCTGAATGTGTATTTAAATCCCTGTCCAGGACCAGCCATGGTACACAAACGACAAATTGTATATACAGATCCACGTCTTAAAAAAATATAAAAGTCTTACAATGCAGCGGAAAAGGAAAATAAACTGGCTAAACTAAACTTGACGCTTGCGGCGCCGTGACTCTACTCCACAGGCATCCCTTGACTGCAACGACAAGCCTACTCATTGACGAACTCAACTACAGCTTCATCCTCCAACTCTAAGGTGAGGGAAAGGAAGCAAGACTGAGTATATTCCACGGTACTCAGCAAGTCATACCAAAAGGAGGTATGATGCAGGATAAATCAAGGGGAGGCTAAGGGTTAACTTTTGCATAAAGGAAGCATTTCACAAGGATTAGTTGAAAGCGGTAAAACAATAATTATGTTTAATTAAGTAAGATTAATCATCTCTACTCAACGTTACACCACGTTGAGTCAGGCCCAATCCATCCAACTATGCTAACCAGTTCAATTTAGTCAAATTATTAACAGTGGGACTAATCACGGTGAATCTGGTTGACAACCCATAACCACGGGCACGACTACTCGAATAGTTTCTAACTCTGATCAGAGGTGTACGTCTGTACCCACAAGACACAACCCCACAACACGTTCCTATGCGTCGACATGCCACCACGACATATCGAAAAGGGGTCTGTGATAGGACCATTCGCATAACCCCACTGACCAAGCGACACCACACCTCAGGTTTCGCCCCTACCTTTTCGTCCAAGGTAGGCAGGCCCCTTTCGTGCCTAGGTGAATTCGAAAGCCGCATAGACCTTTCCCGGTCCATCCAAACTCCATCACGCCCACCGTTGCTTGGATGTGTCAGCCAGGAAAAGCTACACTACAAGCTCAGCCGTTGCCCATACTGGCTTGTGATACGCACTAATAATTCTTACAGGGTTTCCCGTGAACTGGTCCTTAACTGCCATATGTGCGTCTATCAAAATCGTGTACCCACTGCCCACCATTTGATCATATTTTATTTAACAGTTATCCTTTACCAAAGTAACTCAGGTCTGAGACTATCATTTCATGAGACTAAAAAGTAGTAACATAGTTCTCCCATTAATGACCTAGTTGAACTAAGCGAACTAAGCATGTCCTCACCTACAACTAGTAATATTAGTTCCCAGTCAATCAAAAAAATAGGGTAAATGACCTAGGCTGAGTAATATAGGTCCCATCCTGATGACATTATAAAACAATGCAATTTAATAGATAAAGCGAGAATAATTTGTAAAGTAGGTACAATATGATCAAAAGGTACATGACTTGCCTTGATCTTGCGCTTGCTGAACCTCTGCGACTACCTCAAAGTAAACGGGAGCGTCGGTGGAACCAGAACCTAATCGACAATCAAAGCACAACAAAAACAGGCTATAAGTCTACTGAAACAGACAATTATACTATTTTTAATGTGTTCTAGACATTTTTATGAGTCCACTGTAACTTGAACGGACTCAAACGGAGTTTGGATGAATTTTCTATGATTTTTTACAAGTTTCTGTGATTAACTAATAAAGAAAAAGAGAAAAAACATGATTTATGGTGCAAGTGCCGGCTAGGGCTGACGTCATCTGATGGCAGGCGACGGCACCGTAGGCGGGGCGCGTGGTCAGTGACGCAAGGGAGGGGGTGGCGCATGGTGGACTTAGTCCACCAGCCCGGGGAGGATGCGCGCCACCATGTGGCGCTTGCGTGGTGCCTATGAGGCAACCACGTGTGCAGCCACATGGGCGGCGGTGCCACGACGGCACGGGCGCGAGACAGACGACTTGGAGCCATCCATCAGATGGATCTGACGACCAAGAAAACGGGCGGTGTTCGCGATCGGAAGTGAAGCCACGGCACGACGACCGATGACGGAGCGACGGCGCACGGGACCCAATGGTTACTGGCGAGCGGCGGACGATGGCACACACGGCGCGACGCGGAATTTCGCACGGGTCTGAGAGGAACTAAAGGGAAACGGTGCTCGGTCGGTGACGAGGAATGGCGACGGCCAACGGTGGGACGGACAGCGTGCGGGCCCTAGTGGCACCAGCGATCGGCGAAGACGGCGCGTGCGAAGACCGAGAGCTAAATGTGCCTAGAACCTAACGAAAACCACAGAGAAATAAGAGGGAAGAGAGAATGGCGGCTCACCGACTGTCAGAGGTGAAGAAGATGACGGCGACAGAGCGATTTGGCGGCGCATTTTTGGGAAAAAGCGGTGGCCGGCGGCCTATCAGTTGTGGCGAGTACGGTGGAGGCGGTGGATTGGCTCGCGAGCGGCGACGCGAGGGAATCGAGCGGCCGGAGTTGCTAAGTGCGGCGGCGGAGAGGGTTTCATGGTGCGGGACACAGGGGAGCTCGGGTTTGCGCAATTGCGAAAGGGAAAACTTGTGCCGGGGTGTGGAGAAGCTTTATAGGGGCGAGTGAGTGCGAACGTGGCCGGGAAAAGCATGAGAAGGCATTGGATTCGTCGGTTCAGAAATGGCGGTGGCAAGGATTTCGTAATCCGACCGTTGCGGATTTTGGGCGTGCGCGTGGGACGTGGGGAGAGGGAAAGTGGGGCGCGGGATGTGGGCGTGCGGAGTGGGGCGAAGACGGCGGGAGGCGCGCGGGACGCCAGGATTTGCGGCGGCGTGGGGCGCGCGGCCGCGAGGAAGGCAGTGGAGGTTGGGGGTGAAGCCGACAGTGGGCCTCACCCGTCGGCGCCCAAATCGAGAGGGACGGAAAGCGGACTGGCATGGGCGTGGCTCGGTCGGCTTGGGTCGGCCGAGCGAGGAGGCAGAGCGCTGTGTGGGAAAAAGTACGAATGAAGTGGGCCGACGGCCCATGACCAAAAAAGAGGAAAAAGGAAAAAAGAAAAGAAAAGGGGGAAATTCCCTTTTCCTTTAGGAAATTAATTCCGATTAGCCTAATTCAATTTTTAAAGTTATTTCCGATGCTCGACAATTTTGATAGAAATCCTATTAGTGTATTTTGACATGAGGAATTTAAGAAAAATCCCACCTAGCCTTTTCCAATTATTAAATGGATTTTAAATTCAAAGTTTGTCTTCTTTCATCCTTTTTGGCCGATTTCTTTTGCACAATTTTCACAGGCGATTTTTAGACTAAGGAGAAAAGCGGGGCGTGACAAACCTACCTCCCTTAAAAGGAATCTCGACCCCAAGATTCGGAGGTGCTGGCGAAGAGGTGCGGATGGGCGGCCTTCAGCTCATCTTCCTTTTCCCAAGTTGCCTCTTCTTCTGAATGGTGACTCCATTGAACTCGGCAGAATCTGGTGACACGGTTTTTGGTTCTTCTTTCACTTGTGTCGAGGATACGAATCAGTTTTTCAACATAAGTCAAGTCCTCTTGAATCTCGATGTGATCAGGACTTGCTTGTTCCTCGAGTACTCTCAAGCACTTCTTCAACTAAGAGACGGGAACACATCATGAATGCTTGCCATGGAGGAGGAGTTCTAACCGATAAGCAACTTCTCCTCGGTGTTTGAATTCGATATGGTCCCACGAAGCATGGTGCCAACTTTTCTTTAGTCTGGAAACGGTGTACTCCCCGAAGCGGAGTGACACGAAGATACACATAGTCTCCAACTTCAAAACTAAGCTCTCGTCGATGGTTGTCGGCATAGCTTTTCTGATGAGACTAAGCGGTTTTCAACCTTTCCCGAATTAATCGGGCTTTCTATTCTGCTTCATTCAAGACGTCAGTCCCAAACAACTGGCATTCTCCTATTTGATCCCAGAAGAGCGGTATGCGGCACTTTCTACTGTACAATGCTTCGAACAGAGCCATTTGAAGACTTGCTTGGTAACTGTTGTTGTACGAGAACTCGACATATGGTAGACTCCTGTCCCAAGCTCCACCAAAATCAAGTGCACAAGCTCTTAGCATGTCCTCCAAAATTTGGTTGACTCTTTCAGTTTGGCCATCCGTTTGGGGATGGTAAGCAGTGCTAAAGTTTAAACGAGTCCCCAATTCTTTGCAATTTCTGCCAGAACTTTGAGGTAAATTGACTCCCTCAATCCGACACAATCTTCTCTGGCACTCCATGCAAACACATGATCCTTGCCAGATAAAGCTCTGCTAGCTTCTTCCCAGAGTAAGTGGTATGCACTGGAATTAAGTGAGCAACCTTTGTGAGTCGGTCCATGATTACCCAAACAGAATCATGACCGGTGGAAGTCTTAGGTATACCCGTGATGAAGTCCATCCCGATTTCTTCCTATTTCCACTTCGGAATCTTAAGAGGTTGCAACAATCCTACAGGTCTCTGATGCTCTGCTTTGACTCGCTGACAAACATCACACAAGGCAACAAATTCTATGATTTCTCTTCTCATGCCGACCCACCAGAATTTTTCCTTAAGATCTTGGTACATTTTGGT
The DNA here is from genome assembly GCA_019925245.2 of Oryza australiensis. Classification (NCBI taxonomy): domain Eukaryota; kingdom Viridiplantae; phylum Streptophyta; class Magnoliopsida; order Poales; family Poaceae; genus Oryza; species Oryza australiensis. The sequence continues at coordinate 143,944 of JAIFGZ020000801.1, forward strand.
GCTTCCGGGGTGAATCGAGTACTGGGTTTGGTGAGCTTCCCTGAGAATTAGGTCTTTTAACTCCTTATTCTCAGGTATGCACAACCTTTCTCCCATCCAGATTGTTTCGTGCTCATCCTCAGTGAAATCCCTAGCTTTACCAGTTCTCATATTTTTCTTGAACTTAGCTATGTCGGGGTCATTAGCTTGAGCTAGACGAACTTGCTCCATGAGCGTAGGCTGAGTTTCAAGATAAGCCACGTACCTGTGTTCGACAATTCCCAAGTTCAAACGCTCCAATTCTCGTTGCAACTCACTGCACATCTCTTCTAACTGAGCGGCATTGTAGTAGTTCTTTCGACTGAAGGCATCTGCTTGCTACCACATTAGCCTTGCCGGGGTGATAGTGTATTTCCATATCGTAGTCTTTAATCAACTCCAGCCACCTTCGCTGACGGAGATTTAGATCTGGTTGGGTGAAGATGTACTTCAGACTCTTATGGTCAGTAGAAACTTCACAACGGTTACCAATAAGATAGTGTCACCAACTCTTTAAAGCATGAACCACTGCTGCCAGTTCCAAGTCATGGGTTGGGTAGTTACTTTCATGAGGTCGCAACTGGTGTGAAGCGTATGCAACCACTCTTCTGTCTTGCATCAACACACATCCTAACTCATGACAAGACGCGTCACAATAAACTTGGAAGTATTTTGTTTGATCCGGCAAAGTTAGAACCGGTGCTGTTACCATCTTCTTTTTAAGTTCCTCAAAACTTTTGTTGCACTCGACAGACCACTTGAACTTTTCATCTTTCTTTAACAGTTGTGTCATTGGCCTTGCAATTCTGGAGAAATTCTCGATGAACCGGTGGTAATAAACCGCGAGTCCAAGAAAACTTCGGATTTGGGAAATAGTCTTTGGTGGGGTCCACTTGGTAACTGACTCCACATTTGACGGATCAACTGCTACTCCTTGGCGGTTATAACGTGACCAAGAAACTGAACTTTCTCAAGCCAAAAGTCAGACTTACTGAACTTGGTGTACAACTGGTATTCCTTCAACCTCTCAAGTACCAGACAGAGGTGTTGCTCGTGTTCCTCCTCGGATTTGGAATAGATGAGGATGTCATCTATGAAGACCACGATAAACTTATCCAAGAAGTCCATGAACACTTTGTTTATCAGGTTCATGAAGAAAGCTGGTGCATTTGTGAGTCGAAGGACATGACAGTGCACTCATATAGTCCGTAACGAGTGGTGAAGGCCGTTTTTGGGATATCCTCTTCTCTGATTCTCAACTGGTGATAACCTTATCGCAGGTCTATCTTAGAAAACACCTTAGCTCTTTTTAGTTGGTCAAAAAGTCATCGATCCGAGGTAACAGGTACTTATTCTTGATAGTAACCTTGTTGAGTGCATGGTAATCCACACACATCCTCTTGGTTTTATCTTTCTTCTCCACGAATATCACTGGAGCACCCCAAGGCGACGTGCTCGGGCAAATATATCCCTTCTGTAGTTGCTCATCGACTTGTTTCTTGATCTATGCCATCTCATTAGCAGCCATCCTATAGGGCCTCTTGTAGATCGGAGCGGTTCCTGATACCAAGTTGATCCGAAACTCAATCTTCCTCTTTGGTGGCATGGTCGTGAGATCTTCCGGAAAGACCTCTGGATACTCCTGGACTACGAGTATGTCCTCCAATTTCTTGGGTTATTTCTTGTCTGCCACTAGCTCATCCTGACCGGCAATCTAGTTCAGGCTTGCACCTTGCACTAGGGGCATCGGAGACTGAAAGGTAACCACTTCTCCTTCCGGGTTGGTTAGAGTGATGGTGCGCATCGCGCAGTTTATCACTCCCTTGTACCTTGTCAACCAATCCATCCCAAGAATGACATCTAGGTCTTTGGATTCGAGAAGGATAAGATTGGCTAGAAATCATGATCTTTGGATTTCTATTGTCACCGAGGGACTATAGTTGACAGACATCAGACTATTTCCCAGGGTGTGAACCCACATCGATGTGACCAGTTTCTCTTTTCTTAGCCCGTGTTCCCCAACAAATCTCTTTGATATTAATGAATGAGTTGCACCAAAATCAAACAATACTGTAGGAGAGACTAATTTTATAGGAAACGTACCCAATATGACGTCTGGTGCTGCCTGAGCTTCCTGTGCTGTGGCATGGTTGACCCTTGCTTGCACAAACTTGGGCCCATTGAGCTTAGGCTTCGGACACTTGTCAACGAAGTGCCCTGGCTCGTTGCAGTTGAAACAAACTAACGGCTTGCCTCCAAAGTCCTTCTTGGGTTGAGCTGGCTGGGCTGGTGCCATTGGTGGACGCGGAGCAGGATTTCGGTGAGGCTGACCACCGTTGTTGCTGCTGCTGCCACGGTTGAAGTTGGGGTTGGGGTTGAAATTCCCTGGTGAAATGGGTGGTGCTGACGAACAGCCATGGTGGAGGGTCCACCTTGCTGTCCTGGCATGAAGCGGGGCCTTTGGTTATTCCCCTGGTTCGACCGAAACTGGGTCGCCTTTCTTTTACGGTCCATTTTATTCCTCTGGTCTTCCTGGCGGATGGCCTTGTCGACCAGCTTCTCGAAGTCGACATAGTCGCCAGAGATCAGTTGGTTGGTCAACTCATCATCAAGACCAGCCAAGAACTTGTCCTGCCTCTTGGCATCAGTGTGCACATCCTCGGGTGCGTAGCGCGCGAGGCGGTTGAATTCATGGAGATATTCCGTCACTGTTCGGTTGCCTTGATTCAGAGCTCGGAACTCCCTCATCGTTTGCGCCACAATTCCGTCAGGGACTTGCGCCTTCCAAAAGCTACGACAGAACTCTGCCCAAGTCACTTCCGTCTCTGTTGGACGAGTTATCAGATGGTTGTCCCACCATGCCAAAGCGGGACCCTGAAGCTAGTGAGTGGCGAACGCCACCTTCTCCTAGTCATTGCATTGCAGGAGGTTGAGCTTCTTCTCGATCGCATGGAGCCAGTCATTTGCCTCCATGGGGTTGGTGGTGCTCGAGAAGGTAGGTGGGCGGACGCGGAGGAACTCTGGTATCTTGGATTGGAGTGGTGAGGGTGGACCATTTTTTTGTTACTGCGGTTCTTGGAGCCTCTGATTCTTTAGAAATTTGTTGTAACATCAGCTCTGCATTTCTTGAAATGCCGCTTTGCATACCTCTTGCATCATGGCAGCCATTATCTGCGTCTGGTTAGTGAGAACTTAGGCGAGCGTCGGGTTCTCTGGCGGCGGAGGAGGATCGTTGCTTGCGGCTCCATTGGGTTTGATGCCTCCGTTCTGACTCTCGCCGTTGTCGCGGTTGATGGGCCTGGTGTTCACCATCTGAAGAGGGCGGACAGAAGAAAAAAGAAAGACAAGAAGAAAAATAGACTGCTCAGAATCCTAAACTTATAAATTATTCTGTTCTGAATTTAAACTTGACGGAAAGGAAAAGCAGTTCAACTCCTAATTAAGGGCAGCCATACCACAACCACTTGGTAAGGTCCGCCAACTAACCCACACACGAACAAACCTAAACACACAACTACCAGCAAAGCAAACTAAGGAAAGCAAGAAACTAGGGGTAACGTCCTAGTGCTCGGAACAGCTCCTGCGGTCGGTGGAGTTGAAGTCAGACTTGGGCTTGTCTCCAACCTCCTCTTAGTGACTGCCGGAGTCCTGTAGGTAGGTCCCGCCACTACTGAACCCTGAGCTGGAGCCATTGCCACTGCTGCTGGAGCTGCTGCTGCCACTGCTGGTGATGTTGATGAGCTGGGTGGAGGGGCTGAGTGTCGTTGACAACCAACCACCCACTGCTATGAACGCCGGAGCGAAGGTCAAGCCTTGCGCCTGAGCTGGTGAAGGAGGAGGCGGTGGCGGCACGAACACTAGAAGAAGCTCTGGTGCTAGCGGCGGGTTCCGATGCGCAAGTTGGATGCGCACTGGAGCTGTGGTCGTCTTCCGCGGAGTGGTGCGGATCCTAACTCCTGTGGGCGGCAGACGACCCTGGAGAATAGCATTCTACCTCTTGAGGCGAGCCACCTCATCCTTGAGCCACACTATCTCCAGCAACTTCCTATCATTGAGGGCCTTGGACGCCCTGTGCAGGTCGGCATGCAGAGTGTCCAACCCTTGCAGCACCGTGCACTTGCACTCGAACATGGTGCCGTTCTCCCCTACGGCAGAACGGAAGGAGCTGGTGCGGTCTAAGTCACCACGACCTAGGTGGTAGCGGTAGGCGGTGTGGCGAAAGTCGATGTCGTGGCGCTCCCGGATCCTGTTCAACATCAGGTACACACCCTCCAGGCAGGCGTGCTTGAAAGTGCCACATGAGGCAGTCACCATCATGTTGGGCAACACAGTGGGGATGCCATGTACCTCTAAACTGACATAGTGCGGGAACTTGCCACTGAGGGGGCGGATCTGTGTGTACTCCAAGTCATTGGGGTACTCGACTAGAATTGTCATCTTGCTCAACTCAGCCACAAACTGTTGATGAGAAAATTTCCCACGCACTGGCCTAAGAGATTTGCTTTACTCTAGTGCAGGTCCAAATTGGATTGCCTTTGGGGTTCAGGGTGTACCAGTTGATTTGATCCTGCAATCAACAAGAAACAATAGAAAGAATTAGCTTGCAAACGATAGACGATCGGCTGGTGGCCGATGACATATCGTCTAGTATTAAGCCGATGCTGTGCATACTGAATCGGCTACGATTAGATTCATCCGATCGGTTGTAGATGCTAACAGAATATAATTCAAGTCTTAAAGCATATTTAAACTAAGTGAATGGGATAGATCGGTAGTATACCGAGACAATATAAATTATTTGGATCTAAAAATACTATAAGACAAAAAATATACTTGTTTACAGCATAGCCGAAGAGATTAATCTAACATGTATCGGCTAGTACTCCGATACCACTTTATACTAAGATATCACAGCTAGCCAAATATATTAAACAGGGACCGATCATGTACTAAGATAACATAACAGATCGATTACAAGCTTAATATATTTAATTATAGAGAGATCTTAATATAAAGGGTAGCTTCAACATATCAAGTAAATATAAAACATACGAGACAGTTAAAACAGATAAGATCGGCTGAAACTCCGATACTATCTCTAATAATATTCATAAAACAAGATAGATCTATTATGATTCTAAGAGCAACTTAATAGATCGAACTTGACTGATGCAGCATTAAGTACCAAAAGAAGCATAGGATCTATACGAGCCTATGAACACCTTTCAAGATGGTAGATCGAACGATGCAGCCCAACTAGAAGCAAGAACTCATCGAAATTATTAAAGGAAAAAAGTGGCGATGTGCCGAGATTGTATTGATTGATTCGTCTTCTCTATGTACACACCCTGGGGTCTTATTTATACCCGGTTACAACGAAGTCCTTGTAGGACACGATTCTTATCCTAACCACTATTTAAAATACGACAATATCTGGGACAAGGTCCCCTGTCATGATACACAAGGAAACTATACAAAATATCCTAATCTACAGATATAATTGCCTTTTCAGGACATTATCCGTAGATGGAAATATCTTTGAAGTACTTGGAAACCAAATCCAATAATGATCTTCACGCTTTCCTACCAGAATTGGTCTCTTCTATTTATCCCAATCGGAATTGACTATACCAACTGCCCTATCCGATTCGGACTTAGCCGACTGATTCCTCAGCCGATTCGGACTCAGCCAACGGGCACTCTATTCGATAATCGCACGCTCCTTCAACTCTGCTTCAATTGCTGCTTCAAACTCAGGGATTTGCTTACCAAATTTGGTCGTTAACACATGTTCCCAAGTCCGCGGTATTGATAATGTTGAGGATTTTGTGCGATCCTATCCTCGGAGAAAACCTAGGGCGTTTCTATCATGCCGTCACTTGCGTTTCAATCATCCTTTAGCCAAGAAACCTCCAAACACCTCCAACGACCTCGTCGGCATTCCCGAAGCAATCTGCGGCGATCCCCTTCTTTCGGTGGCATGATCTGCATCAATGGCGTCCTCCGCTGCCTCTGCTGGTGCTCCGACAGCCGACTTCGCTGAGGTAAATCTCATCGGCTAGATCCCTTTCTTTTCCACCTATAGCTGTAGATCTTGGTTCTTGGCCTCTGAAGTGCATTTCCATTCCGTTTTCTTATTGTAGCACCTCGCTCATCAAATTGTTGTGCCTAGCCTACTCAACAATGATAGATACTTCCTAGGGCCTATCGGCAACACGGATCCCACAGATATAATCAATGCAGAGACAAATAGGATGCCATATAGGATTTCCAACCCTAGTTTAACACCTTGGAATGTCACCTTGAAATCTTTGGCCCTCAACAGACAAATCCTGGCCTGCGTGGTACAAAAGGATGGAAGCCAACCAGCATGGCCATTGGGAAGAAGTGGGCATAGCCCAGTGCTTGGCACTCATAATAGCCGACCGGCCCAAAGATGAACCACTCCTGTCGGCTGCAGCATATTTTTGGAATAACACTTTTAATGCTTTCCTCTTCCAACAAAGACCTATGACCCCCACTCTAGCCGATGTATTCATGATAACCGGTCTAGATGTATTATCATCGGCTAATCCCAACCAGTTTGATAGCAAGTGCCAATTCTCTTTCAAGACCAAGTCTATTGGGGGTTGGAATGGGTTTATCAACATGAACATGGGCACTGGATCTGTTAGCCCTAGTGAGCACACTGCTTTTCTGATGATGTGGCTAGAAAAATTTGTCTTTTGCGGATCCAGCTGCGGCCCCACAGTCAACTGGCAGGTTATAGCCAAAGCCCTAGTATCAAAAGCTCAGATCCCTTTGGGAAAGTTTTTGCTAGGCTATCTATACCAAACCCTCAGCCAGGCATCGACTAAGATTGCAACCGATTCGATTATAGGAACAGGGGGTCCCTAGTGGTTTCTGCAACTATGGATGGTGCTTCTTACTCAGAAAATCTCTGGCAGACCGAATCTGGCCAATGCTGAATTTCCACTGGTAGAGCCGATTGAGGATGATGAAGGAGAGGAAGTGACTACACGTAGGTGTATGTCTTTTGGAGAAGCTGCTGCTGTTCACTCCGGGTCCAAGTTATTGAGTGAACTCTTAGCCGATTGGTTCACCCTATTTTGTGATGGATTTGCCAAGAACAATCGGACATGGTTCTTTTATGTGGATTGCTAGGAGATTGAACTCCCCGTTGACCTAAACTTTGATGAGCTCAACTCAGAACAATATCCAAAGTCAAGAGAGATCTTCACCACAACCATCACCCCCTGCATTCTTCCAATCGGCATTCACCAAGGCCAAAATATTGTCAAGTCTTATGAATTCTATTATCCGGCATCAGCTGCCAGACAACTTGGGCTCAGACAACTATCGATTGGATTCTACTTCTCAGACAAAATCCAAACAAGGGGCGAGATCACCTCCAGACTTACGATGGATCGGCTGATGAACATAGAGGGCCCCCTTCTTGGCAGCATAGGTACTTTGGAATTGGCCTTAAAGAGGAGTTCACCCTTCGACAAATGATGGGTTGAATTGAAAAAGCACATCTTCCATCAACCAACTTTCGTGTACCTGACTACACTCCTTCTAGAGTCGATTCCTGATGTGAGTACTTATCCCCTTTGTCGATTTTCAAAGCTATCCGCTATCATCTGCTTAATATTTAACCAACATCTTCTTTCTTTGTAGACAACCGATTCTTCTCCCCCTCATGAGAGCAACTCAGGGGTCAAGATCCACTATGCCACAGGGCGAATTCCAAGCGGAGGACTTGCCCCATCCATCATCGGCTTTAATGCGCCGAAGGTGGGAACTTTACTTCATTGCCAAACCCGTGAAGCGCTATTGAGGAAGAAGAGGCCAAAACCATCGGCCACTGGTCCATCGGCCGCTCCTACAAAGAAGCCAAAGAAGCAGAAGACTGCTCCACCAGCCGATGATCTGCCTTCTTTAGATCCAAGCTTGGAAGAGGCCCTCAATCAAGAGGTCACGGAGGAAGAAATTAATGAAGCCATTGAAGAAGCTGCAGCTGAATCCAGCCACTCAAGCAAGTATGCACAAATGCCATCGGCTGATGATCAAGCTCAACAAACACTTCCTCCCCAACGTCCTGCTCGCCCTCAACCAATACACATCTTCCCTTTCTTGAAGTCTTGGCAATTTAGATTTTCTTGAAGTCTCTTTTTTCTTAACCAAAACTCTTCTATTTGTAGTTCAAAAGATTGGCAAATCAGCCTCCACGCCCAGCTTCACCAGTAACTTCCAAATTCGCCTCTCTTTCTTTATTGTTACTTAGCCGCTCTAATCTAACATTTGTCCTTTTTATGTAGCCTCCTCGGTCTCTGTCGGCTGCCCCACATGTATCAAGTGAACATACTCCATCGGCTAGGGGTAGCCACCACATCAAAGAAGAAGAGCAAGCACCAGCTCCCAAAGTAAGAAATTCTTCCCAAAAATCAGCTACTTAAACCTTTTCATGCTTTAATACTCTTGAACTGTATCTTGCAGGCTTTAGCCGACATGTTCTCTTTCAACATAAGGGAATATGTTGGTGAAGATGAAGACGTCAGCAGTCGAGCTCAAGCTCCAATAGCCGACGATCTTAAAGAAAATCTTGCAGACATCGTTCGTCGGCTGGACAACCCCATGGATTACTTGGTCACCGATTGCGGCTCAATCAAGGCTAGGTTCGAAGAAATAGCAAGCCAACTTCCTGATGATATTGCCGACGTGGTTTCTCAAGTTGCCTATCTTGACTTGCATCAGCACAAGCTTGAGAGGCTAGGCAAAGGATGGCCGATTGGAAGGCGAAGGCCAGCCTTGACGCAATGATCGAGAGCAATCGGCTGGGCGTCCTTTCCAAAAAGGCCAAATTAGATGAATTGGTCGCCGGGCCATCGGCTACCCAAGTCAAAATTGATCGGTTGAAGCAACGAAAGGCCGAACTCGCCGTCGAGATGGAGAAGTGTGATACCGAGCTAGCGGCTGAAGCACAGAAGCTGACCGATCTCCCAAAGGCCACTGAAGAACAAAGAGCTAAGTTAGCATCTTCGATAAAGTACTTGGGAGATCTGAGCAAGTCATCAAAGCTGATTCCAATAATCAATGCAGCCGACACCGAGACAATCAACAAGATTGAGCAAATCCGAGCGATATCGATCATCAACAACTTCATCGGCAATTGAGCCGACTTTTGTAATAGGCCTAGCTTCTGTGTTTGAAAAACACTTTGTAATATTTTCCTTTTGTAATCGGCAAACTTCGTATATCTCGTCGATTTCCGAAATCTCCATTGTCTTGAAAATTTTCAAAGCCCACACAAATTTTGAAGTCCTCTTGATTCGACTTTGTATATGTATATGCCCCCCTAATTTTTCAATGTGAGCCGATCATTGACAAAATTACATCTCGAAGACAACACACGAAATCGGCCAACATGTATACGTTGAATCATAACCGATCATGATAAGAATAAAATGACTAAGGGCGATATAACTTATATCGGCCATCACACATCGGCAGCGCACAACCGATTATGATAATAATAAAATGACTAAGGGCGATATGAGTCATATCTGCCAACTAAAAGGCGATGTAAACACATCGGCTACCATGTATCGGCTTAATACCGCCGAATCATAAGTTGATCCATATACTGGGACAATACTTCTTCAAATATTTTCCATTTAAGGCTCTTCCAAATACTTCTCCATTCAATTCATCTAGCATGTAGGCTCCTTTAGAGACGCATTTGTGGATCTTGAAAGACCTCTCCCAGTTAGGTGACCACTTGTCGAATTTATTATCCCTTGTACCAATCGACAGTATCAATTTTCAGACTAACTCGCCTTCTTCAAAAGATTTAGGTACAACTTTCTTGTTATAATGATGAGCCACTCTTTCTTTGTCCCTAATCACCTTCTCTAAAGCATGCATCTTTGATAAAACCAAATCGTCCGATTCATCCACCATTAAATTATGATAATCATCGGCTGTCAACTCATCTTGCAATTGAATCCTCTGTGAGCCGATGATGCTTTCCCATGGCAGAACAACTTCATGTCCATATACTAATTTATAATGAGGCACTTGGATTCATCCATGACAGGCCATCCGATAGGACCACAATGATTCGGCCAATCGGCTATGCCATTGCTTTGGATATTCAGAGATCTTCCTTTTTATCAACTTGATTAAACTTTTGTTGGATGCTTCTGCCTGTCCATTAGCTTGCGCATAATATGGTGAAGAATTTAAAAGCTTGATTCCCATGTCTTCTGCAAACCGGATAAACTCATCTGAGACAAAGATAGATCCCTGATCGGTTGTGATGGTTTGAGGGACACCAAATTTGTAAATGATGTGTTCTTTGACAAACTCGATTGCATCCCCAGAATCAACTTTCTTCAAAGGAATTGCTTCCACCCACTTTGTGAAATAATCGGTTGTCACCAATATGAACTTATGTACTTACTTGAGGGTGGATTGATCTGACCGATCATGTCGATTTCCCATCGTCTGAACGACCAAGGCTTGATAATTGGGTTCATAGCCAATGCTGGTGCTCTTTGGATGGCTCAATTTTTGATAGTCTTGACAACCCTTATAATACTTGAAGCAATCCTCCAGCATTGTTGGCCAAAAATATCCAGCTCACCGAAGTAACCATTTCATTTTATGAGTCGATTGATGAGTACCACAGATACCCTCATGTACTTCACCCATGACAACTTTGGCTTGATCAGCACTTAAACATTTGAGCAGCACGTCATCAATCGTCCGATAGTATAGATCATCGTCGAGCAAAACATATCTCGAAGCCTTGTAGCGCAATTTCCTTGAAGCTGACTGGGAAGGATTTTGCAAATAGTTGTGAACATGATACCTTTAGTTGTCGATTGTGATTGTTGCGATTTCCACCTCAATATCCCTTGTCATCGGCTTGTAGCCTGATGCACCTTGAGCCAAATCATTTGCTCCTGCTTTCTGCTCTCTAGGGATATGTTTTAAAGTAACTAGCCGAAAATTATGCATCAACTCTCGGCATTTCTGATAACAGATCATCAACGCATCATTTTTGCATTCATATTCTCCTGATAATTGGCTGATGACTAACAGTGAATCGCCCATAATTTCTACAGCATTGGCTTCAACTTCTTTTAAAAGCTGCAAACATTTGAGGACTGCCTCATACTCAGCTTGATTGTTTGTAGCATAAGGCGCAATTGAAAAAGCAAATTCAAAACTTGCCCCCCTGGGTGATATGATTACTAAGCCGATGCCGCATCCATTTGTGCAAACTGATCCATCAAAAGTCAGTGTCCAAGGCATAATATCGACTGAGCCGATTGAGTCATCTCTGTGCTTAACAACGAAATCGGCTATAACTTGCCCTATAACTGCTTTAGGTGCTTGATATCTCAAGTCAAACTCCATTAAGGCAAAAGTTCACTTCCCAACTCTTCCTTTTAAGACTGGAGCCGATAGCATATATTTGACTACGTCAGCTTTGCAAACTATCGTGCACTCGTTGGATAATAAATAATGCATCAACTTCGTACAAGAAAATTATAGGCACAAACACAACTTTTCCACTGGAGAGTACCTTGTTTCTACATCCAAAGGCCTTCTGCTGAGATAAAATATTGCTTTCTCCTTGCCTTCAAACTCCTCGATCAAAACTGATCCGATAGACTTCTCGTCAGCTGATAAATATAACTTGAAAGGCACTCCCTTTTGTGGAGGGATCAAAACTGAAGGGGAGCTTAAATAATCCTTGATTTTATCCAAAGCTTTCTGCTGCTCTGCCTCCCAAGTAAATTCTTGATCAGCTTTCAACCTTAATAAAGGTGTAAAGGGCTCCATCTTCTCGGATAAATTGGTAATAAAATGCCTAATGAAATTCACGTTGCCAATCAAAGATTGCAGCTGCTTCTTGTCCTGTGGAGGTTGAATACTCTTGATTGCATTGATACTTCTTCGTGTCACCTCAATCCCCCTTTCATGAACAAGAAAAACTAGGAATTTCCAAGCCGATACTCCAAAGGCGCAATTAGTTGGATTCATCTTCAGGCCATATTTTCTAGTTCTCTCCAAAACTTTCCTTAAATCGGTTATATGGTCTTTAACTTCCTTGGATTTGACTACCACATCATCAATATAAATTTCGATCAAGAAGCCGATTAAGTCATAAAAAATGTAGTTCATGGCCCTCTGATAAGTAGCTCCAGCATTCTTCAGTCCAAAAGTCATGACAACCCATTCATATAAGCCGATTGCACCTGGACACCTGAAAGAAGTCTTATGGATGTGTTCCTCAGCCATGAAAATCTAATTGTATCCAGCATTGCCATCCATAAAACATATGATTTTGTGCCCTGAGGCTGCTTTAACAAGCAAATCCGCTATTGGCATAGGGTACTCATCCTTATGGGTAGCCTTATTTAAGTCTCGAAAGTCGATGCACACCCTAAGTTTGCCATTTTTCTAGATCACTAGAACTATGTTAGAAACCCACTCAGCGTATCGATATGGCCGAATAAAACCAGCATCATATAGCCGAGTAATTTCGGCCTTAATTGTGTCATACATATCGGCTTTGAATCTCCTTGGGGCTGCTTGTATTGCCGATATCCTGGTTTAATAGGGAGCCGATGTTCAACAATCGATCGGCTAGGACCTGGCATCTCAAAATACTCCCAAGCAAAGCAATCTTTATATTCCTTCAATAAATCAATAAGCTTGGTTCTAAAATGAGAAGACAAATTTTTACTAATATATGTCGGCCTAGGTCTATCTCCTAGACCCATATCAACCTCTTCAAGCTCGTCGCCCAATATAAAACCTTGCCCAAGTTTGCCATCCAGATCGTCCACGGTGTCCTTAGTGTAGACGTTCGAGCCCTCCATGACGCCTTCAAAGTAATAATTGAGGCTCCTCGTCTCCAATCGGCTGTATAGTAGAATCAGACACCTTTAGAAAATTGGCCTCCCAAACTTTGTCGGACAAGCAATCAATGCCGTCGATCTCCCAGAGGTTAAATCGGCACTGGCAACGTTCACTGACCTGTCGGTTGGCACGATTTCGATCTTGTTGCCTTGCCACTGGATTAAGCTTTGGTGCATGGTCAGAGGTATGCAACAATTGGCGTAGATCCAATCCCTTCCGAGCAGCAAGCTGTACGACCCCTTCCCGTCGATGACAAAAAATATAGTAGGCACTGTTTTACTGCCGATGGTTAATTCCACATTAAGGACCCCTTTGGCCTCCGATGGGTTCCCGCCAAAATCCTTGAGGACCATGTTTGTCTTTATGAGATCATCTACACTCTTGCCTAGCTTTCTAAAAGTAGCATAGGGCATCAAATTTATGGCGGCTCCCCCGTCAACTAGCATCTTTGACATCAGCCTCCCATTAACAAATCCTTTAACATAAAGAGGCTTGAGGTGCCGATGTTTAGTCCCCTCTGGTTTTTCAAAGATAGCCTGTTGTGGGGACAACACCAGTTTGGCCAGGGATTCCTCTACCTCATCCGCATCGGCTTGGGCAGCCTCAAACTCGGCTGGTAATACAAAAACCATGTTAATCGATGCGACGGCCACGACCTTTCCGTTGGCCTTTATTTTTTCCTTGTCGGCTTGGTCTTCATCGGCCGTCATATCTTTGTTCTTGATGCGCCATTTGAAGGGTTACGCGGAGGCTACGCTAGCCGAAAACAAAAACTTTTTACCGTGCAAACCAGGAACACTTGCAAGTAAGGGCCGATAGATCGTTACCGATTGGAGTAGAGTGCAGCGAAATAGCCAATCAGGGCAATCCGATCCGGAACAGTGTAGCCGATTCCTGGAGACAGCCGATTCGCCAATCAGCCGATTCGAGTCGTCCGGCCGCGTTCTCACGCCTTGCTCCGATGCGCCCGACCGCAGCCGATTCCACCACAGCCGATCGCTCCGATTGCGCCCGATCCGAAGCCGATCAATGGCCGCGCAACGTAGCAGCGTCTCTACCAGTATCCACACGTCCGGGGACAAACGCCGTACACCCGTGTGCTAGCACGCGATGCAAGGCTAGGGTTTGGCTCGAAAGTGGGGAGGGTTTCCGTGGAGATTGATCTCGACGACTTCTGTTGCACGCAATGCAAATGACATACCGCAGCTCTCCACCCCTCCCTCCTTTATATAGAGTTGGCCGACTAGGACTAGTGGCCGATTAGGACTCTATTTTGAATCGGATCTCATCCGTATCTCATAGAGTTGGCCGCCCACACGTCGTAAGCCCATAGGACTTTATCCGATCGGATCCCTATCCGATCGAGCCGTATCCGAGTCCAACTCGAATGCCTGTTCTTATCCCCTTAAGCGTGCGACCCTGTAGGTTCAGGTATACTCGGTTTCGGCTATAGTCTAACTCGCTCGAGTCCAACTCAGCCGACCCGTCAACGGCGGCGCCTAGCAGCACATATTGACACCATAATATACAAGAATAATATCGGCTCGAACCTGTAATGTGTACACAAATCCCTTTGCCTCACGATACCAGTTAAGCTATAGGCAAGATGTGTGCCATCCCTTCAATAGCTTAACCATTCACTCGAACCGTATTGGATTATCTGTCTATTGATTGACTCCTCAATCAACTTAGCATGGCCATGCATTTCCATAATCCATTACCTCGAGGGGCCCAGAGATATCTCTCCAAAGGAGGGGCAAATTCCATCTTGATCACTCACATCCCACTCCATGTTTCATAACAAACCCGAAAACTACCTTTATAACTACCCGTTACGGAATAGCGTTTGGTAGTCTCAAAGTAGGCTACTACACATGTTGGAATCCATGGTGATCTCGGGTTTAAGGACTTTGTACCAACATTACCCGAGACCAACTAATGGCACATTAATTCATGTAGTGTCTCATGGTGGGTCTATCCAACAATGTGTTCTCCAACACATGTGTCCATGTTTATTGATTTGGTATCTCCATACCCATGATCTATGAGACATGATCATCAATCAATAAACATGCCGATCTTAGAATCATATTTGTTCCAACAATATGACATATGATCGGATCGTTTAGAAATAGATTCATACATATAGAGTCTCATAAATAAGTCACGTACTTATTGATCAATACAAAGATGTCTATTTCATGGAACTGAATAACACTTTATTCATTTATACATAAACATTGACGTGATATCCAACATCTCCATGTTGCCTCTAGGGCATATCACTAACAATCTCCCACTTGCACTAGAGTCAATCATGTAAGTATCTAATACCCATTGGTCTTGTGTGCGCCTCATGCTTCGGCCGAGGGAGAGGTTTTGTCGGCGGATCGGCTATGTTGAGATCCGTGTGCACTTTGCATATCTTGACATCACCTCTCGTCCACTATCTCACGGATGAGATGATATCACCGAAGTATGTGTTTGGACTTCGACGTGACCTCGGCTCCTTGGCTTGCGCAATGGCTCCACTATTATCACAATAGAGATACATTGGACCGGTTGTACTAGTCATCACACCAAGCTCGAAACGAATTTCTTGATCCAAACAGCCTCCTTTGCAGCTTCCGGAGCAGCAATGTACTCGGCCTCCGTCGTAGAATCAGCAACAGTATCCCGCTTGGAACTCTTCCACTCACTCGCGCCTCCGTTCAGCAAGTAACACGAACCCATTGCGATCTATAATCATCCTTGTCTGTTTGGAAGCTAGCATCGGTGTAACCACTTACAACGAGCTCTTCTTCACCTCCATAGACTAGGAACATATCCTTAGTTCTTCTCAAGTACTTAAGGATATTCTTTACGGCAGTCCAGTGACCTTCACCTGGATCTGACTGGTATCTGCTCGTAGCACTCAAAGCGTACGAGACATCTGGGCGTGTACAAAGCATGGCATACATGATGGATCCAATTGCCGAAGCATATGGAACCATACCCATCTTATTCCGCTCATCATGTGTCTGAGGACACTGATTCTTGCTAAGATTAATGCCATGTGACATGGGCAAGAAACCTTTCTTGAAATCATGCATGTTGAACCTTTTCAACACCTTGTCAATGTATGTACTTTGGCTTAATCCAATTAGCCTCTTGGATCTATCTCTATAGATCCGAATGCCCAATATGTATGCTGCCTCCCCTAAGTCTTTCATGGAAAAACTATTTTTCAATGAAGACTTGACGGATTCAAGCATAGGGATATCATTTTCAATCGTAATATGTCATCCACATATAAGATTAGAAATACAATTGTGCTCCCACTGACCTTTTTGTAAACACAGGCCTCTTCTTCGTTTTTGATGAAACCAAACCCTTTGATTACTTCATCAAAACGAATATTCCAACTCCGAGATGCTTGCTTCAATCCATAAATGGATTTCGTAGCTTGCATATCTTTCCAGCGATCTCGGATCGACAAAACCCCGAGGTTGTATCATGTATACATCCTCGCTTAGGTTTCCATTTAGGAAAGCCGTTTTGACATCCATCGCCATATCTCATAATCGAAATATGCAGCAATCACTAGGATAATCCGAATAGATTTAAGCATTGCGACGGGCGAGAAGGTTTCATCATAATCAACTCCTTGAATCTGTTTAAAACCTTTCGCCACCAATCGCGCCTTATAGATGTGAACATTTCCATCCATATCGGCCTTTTCTTAAAAACCCATTTGCACTCAATGGTTTTGACACCATCGGTGGATCAACCAAGTTCCAAACTTGATTGTCGTACATGGATTCTATTTCGGATTTCATGGCTCCAAGCCACTTGTTGGAATCGGGTCCCACCATCGCTTCCTCATAGGTCTTAGGTTCATCGTTGTCCAACAACAATATATCACGTTGTTCCGCACTGTGTACTGTCGGTGCACGACGTGATCTTTTAGACCTCCGTGGGTGGTGTATCTACAACCGGTGGCGCAACACTTTGCTCCTCCTGTTGTGGTTCGTGGTCGCCGAAACGTTTTCGGTGTTTCTTGAACTTCTTCAAGATGCACCCTGCTCCCACTAATCCTTCTTGAAAGAAACTCTTTCTCCAAGAAGACACCGTGTCGGGCGACAAACACCTTGCCTTGTTCCCGATTATAAAAGTAATATCCCTTAGTTTCCTTAGGATATCCCACAAAGAAGCACTTGTCGATTTGGGTGTGAGCTTGTCGACCGTAAACGTTTTACATAAGCCTCACATCCCCAAATTTTGAGAAAAGACAAACTAGGGGTTTGCCCTGTCCATATCTCATATGGTGTCTTTTCAACCGACTTAGATGGAACTCTATTTAGTGTAAGCGCTGTTTCAAGAGCATATCCCCGAAGGATAACGGAAGATCACTTTGGCTCATCATCGACCGCACCATGTCCAACAAGGTGCGATTTCTCCGTTGGACACCCCATTCCATTGTGGAGTTCGGCGGAGTCAAGCGTGGAACAATTCCACAATCTTTCGATGATTACCAAACTCTTAGCTCAAGTATTCTCCTCCACGATCGATCGTAGAAACTTGATTGTTTTCCCTAAATGATTCTGTACTTCATTCTGGAATTCTTTGAACTTTTCAAAGGATTCAGACTTATGCCTCATTAAGTAGATATAACCATATCTACTAAAGTCATCGGTAAAGGTAATGAAGTCGATAACCATCTCGGCCGTTGAGCTCATTGGTCCACATACATCGGTATGTACGAGTGCCAACAAGTCACTTGCTCTTTCACCGTGTCCCGTGAAAGGTGCCTTTGTCATCTTACCAAGTAAACAAGACTCACATGTCTCAAATGATTCAAAATCAAAAGAGTGAAGCGAGTCCATCCTTATGGAGCTTCTCCATGCGTTTCGATTTATATGGCCTAAGCGACAATGCCGATAAACGTGGGGTTTATATCATTAGAGAGTTGCCTTTCGTATTAATGTTATAGATGGGAGACACCTCAAGATTCAAGACGTATAATCCATTCACCAATGGAGCATGAAAATAGAACATATCTCGGAGATATATTGAACAACCATTGTTCATTGATCTAAAATCATATCCTTCCGCTTGCAAACATGAAGCGGAAATAACGTTTTGACATAGTGTTGGAACACAATAACAATTATTTAATTCCAAAACTAATCCCGAAGGTAGATGAAGTGGTATCTGTGCCGACAAGAATCGTAGCAACGCTTGCTCCATTGCCGACGCGCAGTTCACCTCGCCCTTCTCAATCCTCTACTTCTTCTCATTCCCGCAACGACTTGCAAATATGAGCTACCGATCCGGTATCAAATACCCAAGAGTCGTAGGTGAAGTAGCAAGATTAATGTCTATAACATTAATACCGAGCGTAAGTCGTACTTTGCTTCTTTTTGAGATCCTCCATGTACTTCTTGCGGTTCCTCTTCCAGTGGCTGTCTCCTTGCAATAGAAGCATACGGCATCGATGCCGTCGACCCCTTCTTGCCCTTCTTTGCATTGGAGGCACTCGCGATCTCATCGGGAGTTAACTTCCTTTGGTGCAAAGCTTCTTGATAGGTGGTTTGCGCTTAGCCTTCGCATCATCATCACATGATGACCGTTTTTCTGGATACTCTCCTCGCTGTCTTTAGCATCCCATGCAATTCAGCCAAGGTCCTATCCATATTGTTCATGTGATAATTCAATATGAATGGCTCGAAGCTCGGAGGGAGCAAGCGGAGAATCACATCGTAGCCAACTCTTGGCTAAGGGGAAAACCTAGTTTTTCCGGACTCTCAATGTAGCCAATCATTTTTATCACATGTGGATCGACGGGATTCCCTCAACAAGCTCGCACGCAAACAAGGACTTTGAGGTGTTGAACCTCTCGGCCCGTGCTTCGTTCTCAAACATGCCACGTAGTCCCCGAATAATAGTGTGAGCATTGCTGCTCTCATATTGCTTCGAAGCTCGGGGACATTGTAGCAAGCATGAGACAGCTTATATCTAGGGCATCATTAGTGTGCTTCTCATAAGCCCTCCGTGCGGTTGCAAAGTGGCATTATTTGGCAAATCCTCGGGATAGGGTACTTCAAGAACGTACTCCTTACGCTCTTGCTTGAGAACAATTCTCAAATTGCGATACCAATCCATAAAGTTTGTTCCATTTATTTTTCCTTTTCGAGAATAGATCGCAAATTAAAGGTACTGGGTGTAGTATTAGCCGCCATTTATTCTACAACAGAAAAAGCAAAGTTTAGCACAATGTTTATGCTATGTCTATTGTTAAACAATTTAACATTAGACTCTCGTTACGTATTTTCCACCTTCCATCTAGGTTACGTATTGGGTCAAGATCCACATGTTAATTAATTTTCTAGTGAGCTTTGGCATCACCGCTAGAAAACAAATAACATCGGTAAGCAACTCCTTGCTAATCACATCTCTATGTGACTCTTGTTGTTGGTGTGGCATCTCCATGTCCCGGCCACAACCTATGCCCCAAGGCCCAAAACTGTTTTGATAGCCTTGTTAAGTAAACCAAATCCTCCCGCCGTATATGTCCGACATATACCCCTCGTGTTATGATAGAGAATGGCACTCGCTTTGGCACCCACCATTGACGAGCATAACGGTGACGGGTGCAACATTTGGAAGGGCATCATTACTACTTAATTTTGCGAGGATGCTATCCTATCAAACAAATATATCACATATGAAAGCAAGAAGAATAGCATATAGTGAAATAGTATGGCCCCCTTCACATGGTGATCTCCATCTCCATGCCGGTGTAGAGGATCTCCATCTTCATCACCGTTCTTTTGAGTGCCGAATGCTTGATTTCTTCAAACTAAGCTACTACTATAGAAGCTCTAATTGAAGATTACATCGACTCGCAGGTCGTGAAAGAATATTACAAGCATTGCACGTATGAAAGAATATTACAGGGATTGCACATATGAAAGAATATTACATGCATCACATGCATCTCATACATACAATAGGGCCATACCATCTCAAAGCATTCTCTGCAAAAACAAGTTAGGCGTAGAAACGTTTTCTACCTATCGCAGAGAAACGACATCGAGACGACCTATAAGGGGGTACGCACACGGCGGTCCTGGAACACCACATGAAATTCATAGATCCAATCTATGAAATCGCTTATGGAAACCATGTCGGCATAATCATATTATGCCGTCCCGATACACTATCAAGGGAGATGGTTTGCGTAGGCGTGAGGCAGCTAACAAGATCGAACTACGAGATAGCTTCGGCATAATCACATTATACCGTTTCGATACACTATCAAGGAACGCTATCTTGAAGCCGACTCAAACCGAGTTCTATGGATATTGCTTCGACATAATCACATTACGCCGTTCCGATACACTATCAAGGAACGCAATTACCATGAATTCTCCTCAACAAATCCCGTAAAACTGATTGATCTAATCAACCCGTGCGCAAAACTTGTTTCAGATCCAATCTAAAACCCGAACTAAGCAAGATTAGCTCTGATACCAATGACATTGTAAATCAAAGAAATAGGGTAAATGACCTAGGCTAAGTTCTATAGGTCCCATCCCAATGACATTGTAAAACAATGCAATTTAATAGATAAAGTGAGAATAATTTGTAAAGTAGGTATATGCGCTTGGTACATGACTTGCCTTGGTCTCGTGCTTGCTGAACCTCTACGACTATCTCAAAGTAAACGGGAGCGTTGGCGAAACTAGAATCTAATCAACAATCAAAGCACAACAAAAACAGGCTATAAGTCTACTGAAACAGACAATTAAACTATTTTTAATATGTTCTAGACATTATGAGTCCACTGCAACTTGAACGGACTCAAACGGAGTTTGAACGAATTTTCTATGATTTCTACAAGTTTCTACGATTAATTAATAACGAAATACGAGAAAAACACGATTTATGGCGCAAGCACCGGCTAGGGCTAACGTCATCCGGCCAATGGTGGGACGGACGGCGCGCGGGCCCTAGCGGCACCGGCGACCGGAGGAGATGGCGTGCGTGCTCGGCACGACACTACCGAGAGCGGAATGTGCCCGGAACCATACGGAAATGAAAGAGAAATAAGATGGAAGAGAGAATGGCGGCTCACCGACTACCAGAGGTGAAGAAGACGACGGCAACAGAGCGATTTGGCGGCGGACTTTTGGGGAAAAGCGGTGGTCGTCGGCCTATGAGTTGTGGCGAGTGTGGTGGAGGTGGTGGATTGGCTTGGCGAGCGGCGGTGCGAGGGAATCGGGCGACCGGAGTTGATAAGTGCGACGGCGAAGAGGGTTTCACGGTGCAGGGCATGGGGGAGCCTGGGTTTGCGTAATTGTGAAAGGGGAAACTTGTGCTGGGGTGTGGAGAAGCTTTATAAGGGGCGAGTGAGTGCGAACGTGGCCGGAAAGCGTGAGAAGGCGGTGGATTGCGTCGGTTCGGAAATGGCGGTGGCCGGATTCCGAAATCCCGCCGTTGCGGATTTTGGGCGAGAGCGAGGGACGTGGGGAGAGGGAAAAGTGGGGCGCGGTATGCGGGGCGTGCGGAGTGGGGCGAAGACGGCCGAGAGGTGCGCGGGACGCCCGGGTTCCACAGTGGCGTGGGGCGGCGTGGCCGCGAGGAAGGCGACGGAAGATTTGGGGTGAAGCTGACAGGTAGGCCCCACCTATCTCCCCAAACTGAGAGGGACGAAAAGCGGACTTGCGCGGGCGCGGCTCGGTCGGCTTGGGTCGGCCCAGAGGAGCGAGCGCGTGCGGGAAAAGTATGGACAAAGTGAGCCGGCGGCCCACGACCGGAAAAAAGAGGAGAAAAAAAGAAAAGAAAAGAGGAAAAACTCTTTTACTCAAGAAAATTAATTCCAATTAGCCTAATTTAATTTTTAAAATTGTTTTTGACGCTCTTGTTAGTGTACTTTGAGATGAAGAATTTAAAAAAATCCAAATAAGCCTTTTTAATTATTAAATGGATTCTAAATTCAAAGTTTTGTCTTCTTTCATTTTTTTTGCCGATTTCTTTTGTATTATTTTCACAGACGATTTTTAGACTAAGAAAAAAAAGCGAGGCGTGACGTTATCTTTATATCTATCTAAATTGGGGTTGAGTTTGATCTCTAGATCCATCCGGTAGTCGGTTTAATCCTTAAAAGGATTTAGAGTTTTCTGGATTCAGTTGGATGGCGACTTAACATCACAAATGAGTCTGTGTTAATAAAAAAAAGCACTAACACGAAATGATGACTTCTCGGCGGACGTGTTCTATTCGGCCTTGCTGTGGCCGAAATTTCTGATCTACTATTTTGTTTTTAGGGGGTGTTTGGATCATAGTTCATGTTATATCAAATTTTTTATATTAATTTAAAAGACTAAACTGTAAACTGATTATTAAAATAATTATAGAATTTGATGGCTAATTTATAAGATGAATTTATTAAGTCTAAATTAATTCATGATTAACAAATATTAAATAATAATGTAATTAGATCATTAGATTTGTTTCACAAATTAGTGCTCGATTATAACTGATTTTTTTAAATTGTCTATATTTAGTGACAGTCCCATCAAACGCTGCCTTAGTCTATGAATCGCATAGCGCCTAGGGCCGATCGCGTCTCGTCGAATCATAATTCAATTTGCTTAATCATTGGCCGCTTACACATTCCTTCTTTTACAAATCGATCGTGTTGGTGACGTATTTGTTTGCAGGACACAAGCAGAAACGAGCAACAGCAGATCGGTCGTCTCAGTATTCACGCGGACAAGGTAAGGCAGCAGGCTGAACAGAAGCTGATCTATTAGGCACGGTTACCAAGAAAGACAGAAGAAATTAATTGTCATCTTCGTCTTACTCGAATGGCAATCTTCATCTGTATCAGATATGACGCTCATCACGTTGCAAAGGTCACTGATGTGAAAAGTCATCTCTATCAGGCAAAAGCCCGTCATCGTTTTAAATTATCTTTGTCGGGCCTAAACTTATGTCCGTCGCCGATATGTTTGACTCAGAAGACCAGTCAAACAAAGACCCGACACCGATGATATAATCTCAAATGGGTCTCAATTAAAACCTGTCACGGATGACTAACTACTCAATCGGGTTTTAAATTAAGCCCGTCACGGATGACTAACATCTCTATTGGGCTTAAGTTAAACCCCGTCACCGATGAGTTTTTTCAAAATAAAAATATTTTATTTTTGGCTAGCCTCAGGCCTTTGCTACCGCTGCAAAAATGAGAGAAATAGAGATATATTTTCTTTTCCCTTTGCATCCCCTTTCACATACATTGACATACATCTGACATTCACACATCTATTCACTTACACATTCATTATTCATATATTTCATATAAAACATATTTCACAAAATTGTAATTTACAACAATATCATAATATTATTTATTTCTTATTGGATCGGAGTTCAGCCATAGTCCTTTGCGGTCGATCCACTCTAATGCTTAGTCTTTGTCGTCGATTGATTGTCTAAAATGTCACTAGGGCCGTCAGCCTCAAGGAAAGCCATTAGCCCATCTGGAGCTCTCGAAACGTGATATGCATCGCTCGACGAGATGACATGTCGAAAGATGAATCCACAGAGTTATTCAGCGAGAGCGAAGCAAACATGTGGCAGCAAGTTGTCTTAAACCGCCAACCCTGCTTGTTGCCTAGGGAAGAGTGGAAAACTAGGAATTCGACTAGCCGCTATGCAGCGCCGGTTCTCGCGCCCTTAATGTGATGTGCTTGGCGCTCTGTGTGAGATTGTCAGAGGGCCGCCCTTTGACTTCATCGACTATCATTAGCCATTTGGGTTACAACCCAAATGACTCAATACCTAGCCTCCGAGCCACCCCTCGGTCGGGGTTAGGATTACCATAGGCCTCTGGGCGGTAGTCTCGATCACCTCGCTGACCGCCACTAGTCTCCGGGCCATGGCTTTGTCGACTCAGGCGATGGTTTTCTGGCCACCCCTGGTCGAGGGTTGGAACTACCATAAGCCTTCGGGCAGTAGTTCTGACCAACTCGTCGACCACCACTGGCCTTCGGGCCATGGCTTTGCCGGCTCGGGCGATGACTTTCGGGCCATCCCCCAGTCGAAGTTGGAATCACCATGAGCTTCCGGATAGCAGACCCGTTGAACACAATAATCATCGCGGGACCCCGAGGTACGGTTGGATCAGAGAAGAAAAATAAAAAACAATCCTATAGACTGGACCCTAGGCTTGGATATACCATCTGACCCTAGACTTGGCGGCTACAGCTGGCAGGTACATCTAGGCGGTGCACCTGCTGAAGTTCGAGCTGCAAGATTCTGGAAACCTACTGACACCATGCTGCAATGCCTTGAGAACCCACTGAAGACGACGAATAGGACCTTAGATCCTAAGGATGGATGTCTCATTCCTCCTTAGGCTCGAGGGCTGCTGTGGGGGGTGTCACCCCGGGGTAGCACTCGGACTAGAGTTGAAGTCAAGCTGAAGTCAGATTGCGAAGTCTTTGGGATATGGTCAGGAGCCTGACCTTCCCTTAGGGTCGACCGCCCTGACCTCCCCCAGTCTGACCTCGATGCTCCTTTGTCGACCTTGAATCCTCGACCCGACTTCCGGCCTCCTCGGGGCAAGACTTGGCTTGCATGGAGGCGTGGAGGGGACAACCCGGCAAGGAATGATGTCACCCAATAGCACAGTACAGGTGGTATCTGCAGAGGAGGGGTCCCAAGGCAGGATAAGGCACAAGACACCCACGACGCACAGAACTCAGAGAGCATCTCCATGTATCTTTTTCAGATGTTGTTTGTACTCACCTTTTTATATCTTTAGTCTTAGCTTTCTTGGCCCCCAAGTCTCTTGTAACTACCCCTTAAGCTATAAAAGGAAGGGCAGGACGGGCTGAAGGGGAGGATCCAATCATTCTGAGTTCTTTGCCTGTTCTTGGCCAGCTTGCTCTAAGCCCCAAGAACTCTCTTGTAAACCTTGTTCATCATCCATTCCAACAAAGGACACTGGACGTAGCCCTATTATTCTTCGGGAGCGCTAAACCAGTATAAATCTTGTGTCTCCTGATCCTTGGCTTGTCTTAGTGACTCGAGTTGATCACCATGTCCTGAGAGGAAGTGCATTCCCGACCACTCATTCACGTCCTTGGGCACCCTCCTTGGCGGATTGCCGACCTACCCATCGACAAACGTACTATGTGTTTAGAAAGGTGTATTTACGTCTTAAAAAAATTGTGTATTTACGTCTTAAAAAAATTGGCGAACCTTAGAATCTAAAATGTTCCAGTTGCCGTCCTCCATGAAAATCCACATAAATTTCATCACATAGAAACCACATGTGCTCGTGCCTGGATCCTGACGTTGGCACCAATGGTGGTAGCAAACCTGAAATGTATCGACACATGGAACGTGTTGAATACAATACTTTTTATTATATTTCACAAGTGCCTTATTTAGGATGTCAATGACAAATTGAAAAGCTTCTTGCAGTTTTCACAATCCATCCATGACGATAATCTTGTAATCATTTAAATGGATGGCAAGAATGATCCAGCGATGGCTGCATATAAAGGGAGAGAGCAATTTACACCTGAAAGTACAAATGGTAGATACAACAACAAATGCCACACTTACTTAAGTTGTACGACAAAAGAATCGTATTCATGTCCTTAAGCTTGACAAAGGAGTTGTAGAGGTAGTCCACCAACCACTTTTGGGACCTTGGGCCGTCATCAATCTGATTGGAATTGATAACCTCCGGATCGAGAAATCCTACATTGTTATAGGTTGCTCTACATTCAACTGTCCCCATTCTGCATAAAGAAACAAGTTAGACACTCTGCGAGGATATCAACTTAGAAATACTAGCGAGGAGTTCGAGTGTTCTTACAATATATGGAAGTAACGATACGTCTAGGTCCCTCAGATTGTATAGGTGAAATAGTTCCTCAAATGGGATCCAGATTATACCATCCTCATGATGGAAGTACTCGTTTCTATAAAAGATGGCGAATGCCTCCTTACCCTCCTTTGCCATCGTAGGTATCACTCTTCTATCCTTCTCATCTGAGTGCAATTCGTAATGTTGTGATATTTGTCGATGGTCAAAGGAGCACCAAACTTGAACTTAGCTGCCTGAGGGGCCTGCACATCAGTATAACTTTTCAGCCCTTAACTTTCCAGAAATTCTTTCTCATACTTATGTGCCATGTGTTTCACGAACTCTTCCCTGGAAAATCCTCGCAATTTTTTTCTTGATCGTGCGTTGGTAGTCTGAAATTGGTTTATGTAGTGCTGGTGGCCTTGCCATGCGAATGAAGTGGTCCTGTACTTGAACTGGCACTTTTAGAGATGGCTCCAACATGTTAGAAACCGCCGCTCCGACATGCACTTCAGGGCTAGACCTGCCAAAATTGGTGTCGTATTGTAGCTCGACCTTGTCATCTTGTGGAACACCTAAGGGAGACGGAGGGGCTGACCTCGGAATTAACTTGATGTCAATGAGCTCCTTGGGCCATTGGATAAAGCTTCCACGTGCAGTTGCTAGGGTTAGAATCTCATCGTTTGGTGGATGCTGCAGCGATAGATGGGCCCATTCAACCTTCGTTGTGTCCACTTGCACTTTTGCATGTCCGGCCATAAGTTGCGCCCTGTGCACTCTTGTATTGGCGTTCGGCTTGAAAGCTAGTCCCACGGCCATCGAAACCGTGAAGAAGGAGATCACCCTAACTGTTAGCACACAGTTAGTCGGTTCTTGCGATTGATCCAAACATAATTTTTGAATATTTTGTAGAAAATAGATTTGTTAAGAGTGTTACGCATTTTGGCCAAGAGTTTTACAGTTATATGATCGACGGTGTCTAGGACCGGTGGTGGATTTTCTGTCACCTCAGTTGATGCACAACTGCTCCGCCTTTGCATTGGACTTTCTCATTGTGGAGCGGCGGTGGGCTCGGTGGTTTGTTGCTCGGCTCGGATCTGCTGCCTGATCCGTCCCTCCACCTAGACTAGCTTCTTATCAAATTCAGAGCTTAGTTCGGCTCTAATCTTCTCTCGGATCCTCTCAGCCAGGCGTGCATTTCTTTCCGCCTTCGTGAGGGTCCTCTTCTTATACTGCCTGGCATATTCTGGAAATCCATATTTCTAGGGGACGTAGAGCCAACACCTCTTGTCCATCCACGGTGTTCATCGGTGCCCAACGCTTGCGTGAGGATGTCATCCTCATGTCTAGTAGAGCAGGCCTCTTGGGAGGACTGTCTCACGGCAACTAACTCTTTTTGCAGTACAAATGATATCAGTATAAAATGAGTGTACGATATTTGTAAAGAAACTAAACATATTAAGGTGAGACACTTATAATATTTTTGTAAACTTGTTGATCTTGGGGATTTGGCAGAGTGAATGTTCCATCGCTGTACTTCACGACCCTTGCCCTTGTCAAGCTCCTTTCACGTGGGTGCGGGATATCAACAAATGGAGGCGGCACGTTTGATGCCTCTGCCACCTCATCCTCTTTTTGCCATTGCTCCTACTTCCCCGCATATCCTCCACTGCCAAGCGGTGCGGGTGCACGTTCCGAGCCTGGAGTGCCCTATAAGCGTCGCTTCTGGCTCGGGGTCGGCTGTTGATTTCTTCGCGTAGAACTCCTCCCACACGGCTGGCGTGATGAAGGGGAAGTTCTCGAATGGCTCTGGGGTGCTAGGGTTCAAGGCTCTCCTTGAACTTCAGCCAAGCAGTTTCCTTCTCCACATTCGACACTTCCTTGATGCAATCATGCAAAATACTAAAGTTCTGCCTCCTCATTATCCCGCAGATTGACCTGAACTTCTTGGGCACATTTGGGGGCTTGGACGGCACTCCTAGGAGGTCTACCTCTGTTATGGTGTATCGTTCCTTTGAGATTTTATTTCCGCTCCTAAGGGTCCATGTCTTTGTGGACCCACTAGTTGTCACCGACATTGGTTCGTCATGCTAAGACATCCTCTAAATAGCTTACAAAATCGTAAAATAAAAAATTAGTTAAATCAAGAGGAAGATGAATTTATTTTTGAAAGGGAGGAGAAAGAGAAGAGAAAGAGAGGAGAATGAATCTTTGAATTTATTATTGAAAGGGAAGAGAAAGAGAGAATGAATCTTTAAATTTATTGTTGAATCTTGCAATATTTTAATTTATTTTTGAATTTATCTTTGAATCTTTGAACACACAATATACAACATGGAATGGTAGCAGTAACATTAACAATGACCAATATACAAGTCATTCATCATCTCAGATCTATACATGACATGGTAGCAGTTATACAAGCATTCATCTCAGATCTATACATGAGGGAGCATGGCAACCAATATCGGAGATGGACTAACCTGGAGCACAGGGATAGGGCGGTGGCGCTCGGTGGCAGTGAGGGAGGACGACGGTCCCGGGCTCGGGGACGACGACGCTCGGTGGCGGCGAGGGAGGACGATGGCGTCAGGCTCTGAGAGACGGCGGCGGCACTAGGATTCTGAATCGACGCTAGGATTTAGAAATTTTTTCACGCTAATGTATAGATCTGAATCAGCCCACTCTGTTAAAAGATTTGGAAGAACTACATACATATGCAATATGCTATACATGTATATTTTACACACATATATATTTATACATATATATGCAATATGTATATATATATATGTATAAAGATATATTTTACACATATATAAATGCACTTAATTAAGTATATATATATATATATATTACCAAAATATACACACACATAGAAACATACACATATATTATATTCCTAATTAATTTTTACTGTTCTATATCGTATATTACAAAATTTCTCTATGATGTGGATCCACGACGACTCCAATCCTAGTGGAGTGCCCTCGCGGGATCAATAATTTGCTTTTTGATAAATCCCATAAGTGATTCTCGAGAAGCATGTATGGAACCATCATGGTGGGGGAGTTTGTCCCTTATACAAATAATCTATTATTTGAAAAAAACAAGAAATAGATAAATGAAATCAATAATAAATCAAGACGTAATGTATGAATAACTGTTATACGTACATCCAGATCCTGGGGACATGTGACTTGATGAGTTAGACGTTGAATGTAGTCACAGATGTAATATCCGCACAAGTTTGTTCCTTACGCCTGTTTTGCACAGTAAAGGACAAATGACGACATATTTAATATAAATTTCTATTTTAGAACAAATTAATGATTCAATATAATTTTGGAGCATGTACTCACTTGAAATTTCATTTTGACATTGGGCTTTTCATTCCAGAGCCCGCGGACCTTTTCACGGAGCCGTGCCCATGCCATACATGTTGTTACAAGCTAGTAATTATTTAAGAACTGAAGGGTTACGCGGAAGCTACGCTAGCCGAAAACAAAATTTTCTACCGCGCAAACCAGGAACACTTGCAAGTAAGGGCCGATAGATCGTTACCGATTGGAGTATGCAGCGGAAATAGCCAATCCGGGCTATCCGATCTGGAACTGTGTAGCCGATTCCCGCAAGCCGACAGCCGATTCTCGGGGATAGCCGATTCGCCAATCAGCCGATTCGCGGAGTCGTCCGGTCACGTTCTTGCGCCTTGCTCCGATGCGTCCGACCGCAGCCGATCCGAAGCCGATCAACGGCGCGCAACGTAGCGGCGCCTCTGCGGTATCCACACGTCCGGGGACAAAACGCCGTACACCCGTGTGCTAGCACGCGATGCAAGGCTAGGGTTTGGCTCGAAAGTGGGGAGGGTTTCCGTGGAGATTGATCTCGGCGACTTTTGTTGCCGATTGGTTTCAACGCGATGCCGAAACTCTCCACCCTCGCCCCTTTATATAGAGTTGGCCGACGGGACTCGTGGCCGATCGGGACTCTATTTTAAATCGGATCCCATCCGAATCTCATAGAGTCGGCCGCCCATACGTCGTAAGACCATAGGACTCTATCCGATCGGATCCCTATCCGATCGAGCCGTATCCGAGTCCAACTCGAATATCTATTCTATCCCCTTAGCGTGCGACCCTGTAGGTTCAGGTATACTCGGTTTCGGCTATAGTCTAACTTAGCCAATCGTCGGCTCGAGTCCAACTCGGCCGACCCGTCAACACGGCACCTAGCAGCACATATAGACACCATAGTATACAAGAATGATACCGGCTCGAACCTGTAATGTGTACACAAATCCCTTTGCCTCACGATACTAGTTAAGCTATGGGCAAGATGTGTGCCATCCCTTCAATAGCTTAACCATTCACTCGAACCGTATTGGATTATCGTCGTTGATTGACTCCTCAATCAACTTAGCATGGCCATGCATTTCCATAATCCATTACCTCGAGGGCCCAGAGATATCTCTCCAAAGGAGGGGCAAATTCTATCTTGATCACTCACATCCCACTCCATGTTTCATAGCAAATCCGAAAACTACCTTTATAACTACCCGATTACGGAATAGCGTTTGGTAGTCCCAAAGTAGGCTACTACACATGTTGGAATCCATGGTGATCTCGGGTCTAAGGACTTTGTACCAACACTACCTGTGACCAACTAATGGCACATTAATTCTGTAGTGTCTCATGGTGGGTCTATCCAACAATGTGTTCTCTAACACATATGTCCATGTTTATTGATTTGGTATCTCCATACCCATGATCTATGAGACATGATCATCAATCAATAGACATGCCGATCTTAGAATCATATTAGTTCCAGTAATATGATATATGATCAAGGATCATTTAGAAATAGATTCATACATATAGAGTCTCATAAATAAGTCACGTACTTATTGATCAATACAAGATGTCTATTTCATGGAACTGAATAACACTTTATTCATTTATACATAAACATTGACGTGATATCCAACATCTCTATGTTGCCTCTAGGGCATATCACTAACAATCTCCCACTTGCACTAGAGTCAATCATGTAAGTATCTAATACCCATTGCTCTTGTGTGCGCCTCATGCTTCGGTGAGGAGAGGTTTTGTCGCGGATCGGCTATGTTGAGATCCGTGTGCACTTTGCATATCTTGACATCACCTCTGTCCACTATCTCGCGGATGAGATGATATCACCGAAGTATGTGTTTGGACTTCGATGTGACCTCGGCTCCTTGGCTTGCGCAATGGCTCCACTATTATCACAATAGAGAGACATTGGACCAGTCGTACTAGTCATCACACCAAGCTCGAAACGAATTTCTTGATCCAAACAGCCTCCTTTGCGGCTTCGAAGGAGCAATGTACTCGGCCTCCGTTGTAGAGTCGCAACGTATCCGCTTGGAACTCTTCCGGTGGCCGTGCCTCCGTTCAGCGAGAACACGAACCCAGATTGCGATCTATAATCATCCTTGTCTTTTTGGAAGCTAGCATCGGTGTAACCACTTACAACGAGCTCTTCTTCACCTCCATAGACTAGGAATATATCCTTAGTTCTTCTCAAGTACTTAAGGATATTCTTTACGGCGATCCAGTGACCTTCACTTGGATCGACTTGTATCTCGCTCGTAGCACTCAAAGCGTACGAGACATGCGGCGTGTACAAAGCATGGCATACATGATGGATCCAATTGCCGAAGCATATGGAACCATACCCATCTTATTCCGCTCATCATGTGTCCGAGGACACCGATTCTTGCTAAGATTAATGCCATGTGACATGGGCAAGAAACTTTTCTTGGAATCATGCATGTTGAACCTTTTCAACACCTTGTCAATGTATGTACTTTGGCTTAATCCAATTAGCCTCTTGGATCTATCTCTAAGATCCGAATGCCCAATATGTATCTTGTCTCCCTAAGTCTTTCATGGAAAAACTATTTTTCAATGAAGACTTGACGGATTCTAGCATAGGGATATCATTTCCAATCAACAATATGTCATCCACATATAAGATTAGAAATACAATTGCGCTCCCCACGACCTTTTTGTAAACACAGGCCTCTTCTTTATTTTTGATGAAACCAAACCCTTTGATTACTTCATCAAAACGAATATTCCAA
The DNA here is from genome assembly GCA_019925245.2 of Oryza australiensis. Taxonomy (NCBI): domain Eukaryota; kingdom Viridiplantae; phylum Streptophyta; class Magnoliopsida; order Poales; family Poaceae; genus Oryza; species Oryza australiensis. Next base: position 175,896 of record JAIFGZ020000801.1, read on the forward strand.
CTCCGAGATGCTTGCTTCAATCCATAAATGGATTTCGTAGCTTGCATATCTTTCCGAGCGATCTGGATCGACAAAACCCCGAGGTTGTATCATGTATAAATCCTCGCTTAGGTTTCCATTTAGGAAAGCCGTTTTGACATCCATCTGCCATATCTCATAATCGAAATATGCAGCAATCGCTAGGATAATCCGAATAGATTTAAGCATTGCGACGGGCGAGAAGGTTTCATCATAATCAACTCCTTGAATCTGTTTAAAACCTTTCGCCACCAATCGCGCCTTATAGATGTGAACATTTCTATCCATATCGGCCTTTTTCTTAAAAACCCATTTACACTCAATGGTTTTGACACCATCAGTGGATCAACCAAGTTCCAAACTTGATTGTCGTACATGGATTCTATTTCGGATTTCATGGCTCCAAGCCACTTGTTGGAATCGGGTCCCACCATCGCTTCCTCATAGGTCTTGGGCTCATCGTTGTCTAACAACAATATATCACGTTGTTCCGCACTGTATACATCGGGCGCACGACGTGATCTTTCGACCTCGTGGGCTGGTGTATCTACAACTAGTGGCGCAACACTTTGCTCCTCTGTTGTGGTTACGTGGTCGCGAAACGTTTTCGGTGTTTCTTGAACTTCTTCAAGATGCACCCTGCTCTCACTAACCCTTCATGAAAGAAACTCTTTCTCCAAGAAGACACCGTGTCGGGCGACAAACACTTTGCCTTGTTCCCGATTATAAAAGTAATATCCCTTAGTTTCCTTAGGATATCTCACAAAGAAGCACTTGTCGATTTGGGTGTGAGCTTGTCGGTAAACGTTTTACATAAGCTTCGCATCCCCAAATTTTGAGAAAAGACAAACTAGGGGTTGCCCTGTCCATATCTCATATGGTGTCTTTTCAACTGATTTAGATGGAACTCTATTTAGTGTGAGCGCAGTGTTTCAAGAGCATATCCCCGAAGGATAACGGAAGATCACTTTGGCTCATCATCGACCACACCATGTCCAACAAGGTGCGATTTCTCCGTTCGACACCCCATTCTATTGTGGAGTTCTGGCGGAGTCAACGTTGAACAATTCCACAATCTTTCGATGATTACCAAACTCTTGGCTCAAGTATTCTCCTCCACGATCGATCGTAGAAACTTGATTGTTTTCCCTAAATGATTCGTACTTCATTCGGAATTCTTTGAACTTTTCAAAGGATTCGGACTTATGCCTCATTAAGTAGATATAACCATATCTACTAAAGTCATCGGTAAAGGTAATGAAGTACGATAACCACCTCTCGGCCATTGAGCTCATTGGTCCACATACATCGGTATGTACAAGTGCCAATAAGTCACTTGCTCTCTCACTATGTCCCGTGAAAGGTGCCTTTGTCATCTTACCAAGTAAACAAGACTCACATGTCTCAAATGATTCAAAATCAAAAGAGTGAAGCGAGTCCATCCTTATGGAGCTTCTCCATGCGTTTCTTATTTATATGGCCTAAGCGACAATGCCGGATAAACATGGGGTTTATATCATTAGAGAGTTGCCTTTCGTATTAATGTTATAGATGGGAGATGCTTCAAGATTCAAAACGTATAATCCATTCACCAATGGAGCATGAAAATAGAACAAATCTCGAGATATATTGAACAACCATTGTTCATTGATCTAAAATCATATCCTTCCGCTTGCAAACATGAAGCGGAAATAACGTTTTGTCATAGTTTTGGAACACAATAACAATTATTCAATTCCAAAACTAATCCCGAAGGTAGATGAAGTGGTGCTCGTGCCGACGCAAGCGTAGCAACGCTTGCTCCATTGCCGACGCGCGAGTTCACCTCGCCCCTTCTCAATCCTCTACTTCTTCTTATTCCCTACAACGATTTGCAAATAAGAGCTACGATCCGGTATCAAATACCCAAGAGTCGTAGGTGAAGTAGCAAGATTAATGTCTATAACATTAATACTGAAGCGAAGTCGTACTTTGCTTCTTTTTGAGATCCTCCATGTACTTCTTGCAGTTCCTCTTTCGTGGCTGTCTCCTTGCAATAGAAGCAAACGGCATCGATGCCGCCGACCCCTTCTTGCCCTTCTTTGCATTGGAGGCACTCGCGATCTCATCGGGAGTTAACTTCCTCTTGGTGCAAAGTTTCTTGACAGTGGTTTGCACTTAGCCTTCGCATCATAATCACATGATGCACATTCTTCGGATACTCTCCTCATGTCTTTAGCATCCCATGCAATTCAGCCAAGGTTCTATCCATATTGTTCATGTGATAATTCAATATGAATGGATCGAAGCTCGGAGGGAGCGGCGGATAATCACATCGTAGCCAACTCTTGGCTAAGGGGAAAACCTAGTTTTTCCGGACTCTCGATATAGCCAATCATCTTTATCACATGCGGACGACGGGATTCCCCTCAACAAGCTCGCACGCAAACAAGGACTTTGAGGTGTTGAACCTCTCGGCCCGAGCTTGGTTCTCAAACATACCACGCAGTCCCCGAATAATAGTGTGAGCATCATTGCTCTCATATTGCTTCGAAGCTCGGGGGACATTGTAGCTAGCATGAGACGGCTTATGTCTAGGGCATCATTAGTGTGCTTCTCGTAAGCTCTCCGTGCGGTTGCGGTGGCATTATTAGGCAAATCCTCCGGATAAGGTACTTCAAGAACGTACTCCTTACGCTCTTGCTTGAGAATAATTCTCAAGTTGCGATACCAATCCATAAAGTTTGTTCCATTTAATTTTTCCTTTTCGAGAATAGATCGCAAATTAAAGGTACTGGGTGTAGTATTAGCCACCATTTATTCTACAATAGAAAAAGCAAAGTTTAGCACAATGTTTATGCTATGTCTATTGTTAAACAATTTAACATTAGACTCCCATTACGTATCTTCCACCTTCCCTCTAGGTTACGTATTGAGTCAAGATCCACATGTTAATTAATTTTCTAGTGAGCTTTGGCATCACCGCTAGAAGATTAATAACATCGGTAAGCAACTCCTTGCTAATCACATCTCTATGTGACTCTTGTTGTTGGTGTGGCATCTCCATGCCCCGGCCCCAACCTATGCCCCAAGGCCCAAAACTATTTTGATAGCCTTGTTAAGTAAACCAAATGCTCATGCTGTATATGTTCGACATATACCCCCTCGTGTTATGATAGAGAATGGCACTCTGCTTTGGGACCCACCATTGACGAGCATAACGGTGACGGTGCAACATTTGGAAGGGCATCATTACTACTTAATTTTGCGAGGATGCTATCCTATCAAACAAACATATCACATATATGAAAAGGGTAGAATAGCATATAATGAAATAGTATGGCCCCCTTCACATGGTGATCTCCATCTCCATGTCGGCGGCGAGGATCTCCATCTTCGGCACCATCTTCCAATGTGCATGATGCTTGATTTCTTCAAACTAAGCTACTACTATAGAAGCTCTAATTGAAGATTACATCGACTCGCAGTCGTGAAAGAATATTACGGCATTGCACGTATGAAAGAATATTACGGGGATTGCACATATGAAAGAATATTACATGCATCACATGCATCTCATACATACAATAGGGCCATACCATCTCAAAGCATTCTCTGCAAGAACAAGTTAGGCGTAGAAACATTTTCTACCTATCGCAGAGAAACGGCATCGAGACGACCTATAAGGGGGAAGCCGCCCCTCGCGGGCTTCGGGCGCGCCGGAACACCACACGAAATTCATAGATCCAATCTATGAAATCGCTTACGAAACCATGTCGGCATAATCATATTATGCCGTCCCGATACACTATCAAGGGAGATGGTTTGCGTAGGCGCGAGGCAGCTAACAAGATCGGACTACGAGATAGCTTCGGCATAATCACATTATACCGTTCCGATACACTATCAAGGAACGCTATCTCGAAGCCGACTCAAACCGAGTTCTATGGATATTGCTTCGACGTAATCACATTACGCTGTTCCGATACACTATCAAGGAACGCAATTACCATGAACTCTCCTCAACAAATCCCGTAAAACCGATTGATCTAATCAACCCGTGCGCAAAACTTGTTCCAGATCCAATCTAAAACCCGAACTAAGCAAGATTAGCTCTGATACCACTGAAGGGTTACGCGGAAGCTACGCTAGCCGAAAACAAAATTTTCTACCGCGCAAACCAGAAACACTTGCAAGTAAGGGCCGATAGATCGTTACCGATTGGAGTATGCAGCGGAAATAGCCAATTAGGGCTATCCGATCTGGAACTGTGTTTCCGGGGACAAAACGCCGTACACCCGTGTGCTAGCACGCGATGCAAGGCTAGGGTTTGGCTCGAAAGTGGGGAGGGTTTCCGTGGAGATTGATCTCGGCGACTTTTGTTGCGGATTCGGTTCAATGCGATGCCGAAACTCTCCACCCCTCGCCCCTTTATATAGAGTTGGCCGACTGGGACACGTGGCCGATCAGGACTCTATTTTAAATCGGATCCCTTCCGAATCTCATAGAATCGGCCGCCCATACGTCGTAAGACCATAGGACTCTATCCGATCGGATCCCTATCCGATCGAGCCGTATCCGAGTCCAACTCGAATATCTATTCTATCCCCTTAAGCGTGCGACCACAGTAGGTTCAGGTATACTCGGTTTCGGCTATAGTCTAACTTAGCCGATCGTCGGCTCGAGTCCAACTCGCCGACCCGTCAACAGTGGCGCCTAGCAGCACATATTGACACCATAGTATACAAGAATAATATCGGCTCGAACCTGTAATGTGTACACAAATCCCTTTGCCTCACGATACCGGTTAAGCTATAGGCAAGACGTGTGCCATCCCTTCAATAGCTTAACCATTCACTCGAACCGTATTGGATTATCCGTCGTTGATTGACTCCTCAATCAACTTAGCATGGCCATGCATTTCCATAATCCATTACCTCGAGGGGCCTAGAGATATCTCTCCAAAGGAGGAGCAAATTCCATCTTGATCACTCACATCCCACTCCATGTTTCATAGCAAACCCGAAAACTACCTTTATAACTACCCGGTTATGGAATAGCGTTTGGTAGTCCCAAAGTAGGCTACTACACATGTTGGAATCCATGGTGATCTCGGGTCTAAGGACTTTGTACCAACACTACCGAAACCAACTAATGGCACATTAATTCTGTAGTGTCTCATGGTGGGTCTATCCAACAATGTGTTCTCTAACACATGTGTCCATGTTTATTGATTTGGTATCTCCATACCCATGATCTATGAGACATGATCATCAATCAATAGACATGCCGCTCTTAGAATCATATTAGTTCCAATAATATGATATATGATCGGGATCATTTAAAAATAGATTCATACATATAGAGTCTCATAAATAAGTCACGTACTTATTGATCAATACAAGATGTCTATTTCATGGAACTGAATAACACTTTATTCATAAATACATAAACATTGACGTGATATCCAACATCTCCATGTTGCCTCTAGGGCATATCACTAACAAGAACCGCATAGTAGCAATAGCAACAAAAATGACATTACCTGTCTAACTCTTCAAAAGTCATTGCGAAGGTAGACTCTGGTTTATCCATTGAATCATAGACATGGATCCGCGTGTGACTAAGGTCGATTAGGAAAAGGACCCAGTGAAATCTGCAAATTGCGTGAGATAATATATATAAAACTGTATATGTACGAGATGGAAATTGGTACAGAAGATAGTAAAAACTCATGTTGTGTTGTATGGCAATAGTATCCAAGTCTTGTAATGCTGCTGCACCTGCATATGGAGGATATTGTCCTCCGTTTCCACAGGATATTGTTCTAGCATCGCAATGTTAATTTTGCGGGGGTCCATGAATCCTATTTTCATCCATCACCGCTCATTGCACACGTGGATCACCATTCTACAACGGATAAAAGAATTTTAGTTAGCTACATACAAGGAGTTAATGAACGAAATAAATTCAACCAATTGATACTTACAAAACATGCGTTGTTATAATAGAGACATCGAGGGCATCCAGCTGGTACAGGTCGAAGATGTCCTTGAAGCGGATATACATTAGATCGTCTTCTGCTTCAAAGAATATGTTGTTTCTGATCCACACCGTGATCATCTTTGTACCTTTGCCTGAATCTTCCATGTATCACTTGTGGAAGCGATACATCTGTGTGAATCTTGAGCTCATCAGGCTTGACAAGAGACCGTCCAAATGTATACTTATATTTCAGCTCATCCTTCTTGATAGTTGCGTGTTTGGATATTTGGTCCATTGTTATTGCCGCATCTTTCATAAATTTTCTTAAATCAGCTTTTTGTGGTTGCACCACCAGCTCAGTGGATTATTTAGGTTGCATACCGAGCTGCGGGACATCTTTGGCCATTGTTTTCGTGTTCCTATGCGCCTTCCTAATCGTTATATCATAGTCTGACTGCGGTTTTGGTTTGGGCGGTGGCATTAAGTACATCTTCTTTAAGAAGGCCTTGGTCTCCGCAGGATTGGAATGTGCCGTCACCTCAGCTTGGACGGCGTCATGCAACTCCTCGGGAGTTTTGTCGTACGATGTTTTCTTTGGGGCTGGTGAGAGCCGGTCAAGTTTTGGCATCTTGCTTCTTGGTGAACTGGTTGACATTGACTGCGCAGTTAGAGCTTTGCGCTTGGGAGGCGACGGAGGAGGCTGAGTGACAAACCATTTAGGAGTTGATTCTCGTGGAGGTGGAGGAGGTTGGGGAGTGGGAGACCGTTTAGGAGTCGGTGCTCGTGGAGGCGACGGAGGAGGCGGAGGAGGTTGTGGAGTTGGAGACCATTTAGGAGTTGGTGCTCGTGGAGGCGACGGAGGAGGCTGAGGAGGCGGAGGAGACGGTCCATGTGGCGGAGACGGAGGAACGAAAGCCGCTTCTCGCCGAGGAAAGACGATGAAGGGCTTGCTCCATAAAATAGAGATTTTATTAATTAGTAATCAATCTTTATTGACAAGTTCTTGAAGGAAATATATATCATAAAACTACGAGCATACCTTTATTGTCAGGTTCTTGAATGGAATATGCAGCTCACAAGGTGTCTGCTGCGTGATCTCGTCAACATGGAATGATGGTACTGCTGAAGCTTCTAGGGCATGCTCAGCCATTTGACCTGTAGAAGCACAGCTGCTGCACTGATGCTGTAATTGCGGTGGATCTGGTTGGCTGACATGCTGGCTCCGTAGCTCGGCCATCTGTTTGGCCACCTTTCTTGCCACTATGTCATCGATCTGTGTGATTTTACCGCCATATCAGCTAGCTTCGCATCCGTATCTCGCTTCCTCCTCATGCGACTCCTGTAGCTTTGGATGTCCTCTTGGAATCCATATTTTCAGGGAACAACGCCTTTTCCTCGCGTTCATCCCGGATGCTCAGGGTTTTGCAGTGCGAGCGTAAGCTTGTCCTTCTCTCTATCGGGCTGAAATGAACCCAAAGCAGAGGCCTCCACTGCGCCTTCTAATCTTCTGGCGGCTTCTTGGATTGCATCGCCGAAGATTACGGAGCCATCGACATGATTGAGCGATCCGCCATGAGCATAGAACCAGTGCTTTGATCGTTTCGGCCATTGGCTATGGCCGGAACGGTATCTCTAGCTAGGAGGTCGACTTCCATCTGCTCCCATCTAGGCATTGCCTTCTGATAGTCGCCTGACCCTAGCTTGTGACGGTACTATTTCTTAGCTGCGTTGTATCGACGGGTGGGTCGGCAGTCCTCAAAGGGGGTGCCCAAGGAGGTGAGAGAGAATGGTAGACAAGCTGTCCTCGGATGGATCCGATGGTCGACTTGAGTCCTAAGACGAGCCAAAGAGCAAAGACACAGAGAATTATAATGGTTCAACCCTCCTGAAGGATAATAGGCCTACTTCCAGTGTTCTTTGTTGGGGTGTATGATGAACAAGAGTTACAAGGGAGAGTTCTTGGGGCTTAGAACAAGCTGGCCAAGAACTAAGAATGAGAATGCTAGAGTTTTCGATCCCCCGCCCCCCCTCGTCCTGCCCTCCCTTTTATAGCTCAAGGGGGGCAGTTACAGGAGAACTTGGGTGCTAAGAAAGCTATGTCTAATACGCTAAAAAGTGAGTACAAACAACATCTGAAAAGGTACAAGATGGTCTTCTAGGTCCTATATACCGTGGGCATCTTGTGCTCTCTCACTTGCCTTGGGATCCCTCCTCCGGTGGAGATGCCTGTACTGTGCTATCGGGTGACGTCAGTCTCTGCCGAGCTGTCTCCTCCCTCTTCCTCCTTGCGCGCCAAGCCTTGTCCCAAAGACGGTCGAGGTCGGGTTGTGGAATCGGGGTTGAGAGAGGTGAACTGAGGTCGAACTCGGGAAAAGGTCGGGACGTCGGACACCCCGCAACGGGGGGTTGGGCCATCGACCATGTCCCGACGACTCTCGGTTTTGTCTTCAGTTGGACTTTGACTCTAGTCCGTGGGGCACCCCGGGGTGTCACCCCCGCCCCCGAGCATAAGGAGGAATGGAACATCCATCCTTAGGATCAGAGTTTCTTCTTCGTCGCTGTCTTCAAAAGGTCCTCAAAGCATCGAGCCAAGGTTTTGGCAGGTGCACCGCCTAGGTGCACCTGCCAGGTGTAGCCCCCGAGCCTAAGGGCGAATGGAACATTCGTTCTTAGGGTCAAGTTTCCTCCCAAGGTGCTAGTTCCCTGCAGGTTGTCGAGGTTTTGGGAATTCTTGATTTTACAGGTGCACCGCCTAGGTGCACCTGGCAGGTGTAGCCCCCGAGCCTAGGGTCGGATAGCACATCCGAGCCTAGGGTCAAGTCATCAAGAGTGTCTTTCATTCACCCTCTGACCTAAGCATCACCCGGGATCTAACGAAGGCTCTTTTGGATCCGACGGGCTCGCTACCCGAAAGCATACAGCAGTCCTTGTGTCACCTTCATCGTGGCCCAGAGGCCACAGACGGAGTTAAGGAAACCATAGCCCGAAGGCAGGTGGTATTCGGTGTGCGGTAGGGTCCACCGCCAGGGCGGCAAGTAGTCCCGGCCACGGCGGGGAGTCGGCCGCCGGCCCAGTCGGTGAATGCCCCGCCCTAAGGCGGTGGTGGTCGCGGCGTGGTTGGGACAACTGCCCAGAGGCCTGTAGTAGTCCCGACCCCGACCAGGGGTCGGCCTAGAAGCCAACGCCCGAGTCATCGAATCTATTGCCCTAAGGTAGGGGAAGTCGGCGATGTGGTCAGGACTACTGCCCAGAGGCTTATGGTAGTCCTGAACCTGACTAGGGGTCAGCCCGAAAGCCAGCCCCCGAGTCGGTGAATGCCACTGCCATGAGGCAGTGGAGGTCAGCGGTGCGGTCGGGACTACCGCCCGGAGGCCTATAGTAGTCCCGACCCCGACGGTGGGCTAGCTCGGAAGCCCACGCACAAGTCCTTGAAGTCCCGACCCGAAGGCTCGCGACGATCAGCGAAGTCAAAGAGGAAATCTCTCGAACCTTATCGTCGAGTGGTAAGCTCCGCGTCCATGGACCCCTTTATAGTTTGTACAGAGCACTCGTCGTGTCTCTTCAAGGGGTCGTGAATAACGGAGCAACACAATGGCTAGTCCTGCTCTTCACTCCCCGCTTTTCCCGATGCATCAGGCGAAGCTGGCGGTTGAGATGGGAAAGGGGAGGTACCCTCCAGCGATATCTTTGGAAGCCGCAACGACATCTTTCTGGCTACCGTTAATTGCTTTGGAAGATGAATGGTTCGGATTCGACGCCAGGGCGACGTGGCCGACTAGGGGGAAAGATGAGCGGTTCTGCCTCGGACGCTCCTCGTACGTCATCAACGACATCGCGCGTCCTCCGAAACTGGCGCTACCAGACCCATAATTGCCCCTTTGTAAGCCCTACCGCCACCCAGCTCCCTCTTCTCCTTCTCACTTTCCCTCCATCGAAGAAATCCCCAAGGACTTCTAAACCTCCATCGCCCACACCTCTATTCTGGCTCCACCTCGCTTCAATAGCCAAAATCGCCATCCCCATTGCTGGTGCATTGCCTGCTACCGCAAGGGTCGTAGGCTTTTCTGGTTGAAGTCGATGGCGCCGAAGAAGATTTCAAAGAAGGGGGCGAAGGCTCCGTCGGCGAGCAAGGATGAGGTCGAGCCTAGCCTGGCCTTTCCTCCCTCGCGCACGGGAACTGCGATGATAGAGGAGTTGGAGAGGCTGGGCATCCTCCCTGATCGGAGCATCTCCCTGTGGCACCCTGCATAGGGGGAAATGTTCCCGACCCCAAACTCAGGAGAGTTGGTGGTTTTCTCTGCTTTCCTTCTTTGTGGGTTTGGGGTTCCGGCCCATCCTTTCTTATGGGGCCTGCTTGAGCACTACAGTATCATGCTCTGCAACCTCAACCCCAACTCCATTCTCCAAATTTCTATCTTCATCCATCTCTGCGAGGCCTATCAGGGGATAGACCCGCATTTCGCTCTTTTTCGTCATTATTTCTGTTTGCGCCGAACGAGAAGCGGCGGATTCGTCGGCAGGGCCAGAATCCAATTTTGGGGAGGGATGTTGGAAAGTCATATCCCCGTCGGCACGACCTCTCCAAACAAGGGCTGGCACGTCTAGTGCTTCTACATCGGGAACCACAAGCCAGCTCTTGTTGCTGACACCCACGGGAGCCGACCCCCAACGCCAACTGGACGTCGCCTTGCCGCGCTTGCGATCAGGATCAAGTCGATGAAGTCATCGTCTTTATCGAGGATCTGAAGAAGCGGGGCCTAACCGGCACCCGGGTGGTGTTCATTTTGCCCTCCACGACGTTCAGCCCTGCCAAAGCGGGGCCAACCCGACATACCTGTACGGGGACGGTCACGACCCTGAGAGGACGGTCCCCGTTGAGCGCGTGAATCAGCGACTGTCGGGCTTTTTCCATGGCTCGGCAGACTTCAACGCGGGGGAGGGGTGGAGGGTGGGGCGGCCCCTTTTAGCATGCTCAACCCCTGTCCCGAGGTAGGCTCGACCTTCCTTCCCCTCTTTCTTGTTCTGATTGAACTTTGCATTTTTGCCCAAAACCTCACATGCCAGGGGTCGGTGATGACAGGGTCGGGAGTCGTATGTATCCCTCGCCCCGATCCCCCTGGTGCACTCGGTCGACAAGCCGAGGGTTCGGAGTCCTCCGGCAAGGCCGAAGAGGAAGGGGAGAGGAAAGGAGCTCAGGCTCCTCCAATAGCAGCCGGGAGCCAGTGAGGCGGCGTCGGGGGGCACCAAGCAAAGGCTGGTGCTCTCCTCCTACGAGGAGGAGTGGAGCGACGACTCGTTCAACTCGTACATGCCGAGACTGAAGCCAACCTCACCTCACCACCAAGAAGGTGGCGAAGCACACCAGCATGAACTTCAAGACCTTCACCTCGTATGTGCGGACCTTGAATCTGACGCAACTCTTTTTCTTTCTTCTCTCTCCTCTTTTTTTATTTTTATTGGTTCTCTTCTCAACCAAGCCCATCGGGGACGCCGGGCCTTGTACCGAGGCATCCTCGAGGTCAGCCGAGGTCGTGGCTCCTAGTGAGGCAGGGGCGGCAGCTTCAGCTCCGCCTATTGTAAGCTCGGAAGCTGCAATCCCAACAGTCGCTCAGGTAGAGGAGCACCCATCGGTAGAGACCGCTGTCGGGGTCGAGGAGGCGTCTGCCGCAGGCGTGGCCGAGCTGGTAGCCAAGGCGGCCGCTGAGGCCGAACTGGCGACGTGACCATGGAGGCCGAGGCCCCCGAATGGGTGGCGGACGACCATGGAGGCCGCAGGGGCCGCTGCCAAAGCTGCGGCCGACCAAGTGGCGGACGAGGGGGAGGAATCGGCCGGCATCAGCTGGGACCAGTTCCCTCAAATTATTGGTGGTTACGAAGAGGACGCCGGGACTGAGCCGGTTGCTGCGGGGGCCATCGACCCACTCGCCATGGAGACCGTGGCTCCGTCGGTAGAGAACATCAAGGAGCAGCCCTACTCAAGGATCGCAGAACCAACCATTGGCAGCGCTACCGGCCCAGGGGACCCCGAAATCATGCTGGAGGTTAGGGAAGGCTCCGGGTCTCTACCCGTGCACTTATCGGAGCTCGACCACTTTTTTGCCGGCATCCGGGAGCTGTTCTTCGTGAGACTCAAATCCCTCACATCTGATTTTTAACCTTCGCTTACGTTTCTCCATCCCACGTGTGCCCTCGACCGTCTGGAGCTTCGGCGGTCGAACAGGAGTTGGAGAAGAAGCTAGCTGAGGCTGGTCATCATAACCTTGCCTCTCTTGCCCTTCTGCCCTTCTCTTATGCCCAGAAATGACTCATGGTGTTTTCGCAGGTGCCGAGGAAGCCTGCAAGCAGGCTGAAATATTCCGGGTAGAGTGAAACAACGCCCGAGAGTTTCTCGGGCTCTCGAACAAAACCCTGAGGATGGCCAAAGCTACCCGAGGCTTAGTGGAGGAGAGTCTCGAGAAAACTCAGGCCGACCTCATGGCTGCAAAGGCCAAGGCAGAGAGGCTGGCACAGTCTAATGCCGAAGCCGAAGCGGCCAAGGCCTAGGCTGAAACAGCCAGGGCTGAGACGGTGGCTGGCAATGCCGAAGTGGAGGCGACCAAGGCCGAGGTGGAGAAAGAGCTTTCCGCCACAGAGAGGTCGATGGCCGACCTCACCAAGGAGCTGAAGCACGCGAAGGCTGCCAAGGCTTTCGCTGAAGGTAGGCACTATTCCTGATGTCCTCCTCAACTTTCCATGTTTCCATTGCCCACACTGATCCTTCTACCCAACCTTGACTTGTGCAGAGTGTGTGTCGATTTCCCGTCGGCAGATCGGGCACATCAAGGAGCACCTAGAGTCAGTGGAGGCTCGGCTGGCCGAGGTTTAACAAAGTGCTCTTGCACGTTTGAACAAGGCCGACCATGATCTCCCACCGGCCCAAGAGTCCAACGCGGAGTTCATGGAACGTCTACAGGAGGACCCCCGTCGCCTTGAAATTTTTATAAAGGACGCCACGAAGGCTGGCGTGGCGATGGCCCTTGGCATCTTGAGCCATCAGTATCCAGAGGTTAGGATACCCAACCTCGGCGAAGGGTGGCCACCAAGTGTGCAGCCCGACGACGTGGACAGTATCCTCACCGAAGTCAAGGTGACCGCTGACAAGATTACCGTCCTCCTGGACTTTTAGCCAGCTTGCCTTGTACTAGATCATGTCAGAAAAACTAATTTATGTAAACTTAGGAACTTGAAGTACTTTCTTTTTTATTATTATGAATTCTGCACTTTTGGTCGAATATAATTTGATCGAATGTAAGTAAAGATAGTTTCGCCTATTCGCATTGTTCCTGACAACCGTGCTTCAGATAGCAACCTTTGCCCACAGCGTCTAGGAGGATTATCTGACCAGACCCTGACAGGTTTTAGACTGATCCTTAGCATAGTTGTCGTTCACTTTGCGAAATAGATTAATTTAAGGGTCTCGAAAGACCTAGTCCCCCGAGTAATTTGATATTACAACGAACCATCGTGTTCCGGAGCCCGACCCAAGTCCAACTCCAGTAGGGATAAACCAACTCCGACCGGAGGGCATGGGATCGGGCCACTACAACGGGATGGGACACGTCGATCTGGTAGTCGGGGGAACTTTCCAAACCGTTAAGTAAATTCAGACTTCCCCGATAGACTTCCTTCCTGGGAAACCGGACCAAGATGGGTCGGGGCCACGAATCTCAGAGCTGGTCATGAGTACTTGCAAGGAAGCTATCGGGACGCTGGAATGTTTCTTGACGGTCAGGGGAAACGCCGAGACCCCGGGCAGCAAGGGCCAATAAAACAAAACTTCCTTCCTGGGACCGGACCGAGAGAGGTCGGGGCCATGAATCTTAGAGCTGGTCATGTGTCAGAGAGCCCGAGATCTCCCATTATATTTGCCAGATGAAGTGAAACGCTTCAACTCATCTAACAAACATAATGGAACATCCGAAGCCTCGAGACAAGGATACGTGAGACATTGCTGGGCCTTTAGCATGCCAGTCAACTCCAGCCTGAGATGTGCCCGTCAAACCACTCGAAGGCGGCGACCGGATGTGTTACACATTCAGGAGACTTGACAAAAATGGTTAAAGATCTACAACATCTCAAATATCCTTAACTCATACTCATGTGAATCTAGTTCCTAGGATGTGCACTAGATTCACACTTTCATCTCAAGCATGGGCATTCATAGCTAATACATATAAGATGAAAAGTATTTAGAGACTTAAATCAACTTAATAATTACATAGGCCGACCGGCCAAGTATATATATATAAATCAGAGAACAGCGGAAGCTTGACTACCCATTCACAAGCACACCGCCTAGGGGTTTACCCCATTAAGTTCAATCCTATAAGAAGCAGTCGATTACCCGCATCACTCAAAAGACTAAGTCTAAGACCAGCAAGCAAAGTAGATATTCCAATGGCAAGGGTCAGTACATCATTAGAAATAATGTACTGGGAAGCACCAAGACAAGCCTACCATTCTACATATAGGGCATATAATCAAGGAAAGCATAATATGGTTCATTTTAGCACAAAGCAAGTTTTATTTGCATAAAACACTTTCAAATCTGTTTTTCTTTCAAATGTAATTTCAGCAAGCAAGTTTTTAGCATATGGGCATCAAAGTAGTCATTAATCATGTCTAAATACACACCTCATTGCCATCCATGGCAGCAAGGAGATCTTCCACAAAACACAACATCATTTGAAGGTAAATTTCAGCATTCAGAAGAATAAACACAAGTCTATACTAAATACATATCCACACGCCGCTCATGACCGTGAGCATGGCTAATCGGTTAGTTTTTACTCTGCAGAGTTTGTACACTTTTCCCACATGATGTGAATCACTCACTTGAAGTGAAGCGCTCTAGTTTTGCTCGGTACCCGTCGGTACCACCATACTCTACACATTGAGTACAAACTAGAGGTCACAACGAAGCCTTTACACTACTTAATCTCTAGCCTTGCACCAGCACGATACGTGTTCTCCCATCCTGGGCATACTAGAAAATATAACCCAAAACCGTCAAGTGGCATGGCCCCACCTTAAACTTAACGCTGTGGTGGCGGACACGACAGGAACCCACCCACGTGGCACAATATCGTTGTGTTGGACAGACTTAGTCGCCTAAACTACCCATCGGGGTAAATAGAAAGTTCCTTTGGTTTATCCGAACCCATACACACCGGCCTGCCTTAGTGCAAGGATAGGTGCTAAGTAGATTATTCAGCTTAGGTCATCCCATACTAACACATGTGGTTACACTGTATACGAAATGAACTGACATTTAGTGAAGTCCTTAGGTCGGTTTGGACACACTCTCCCCCTATCGGCATACAAATACATCAATCTCATGCCACTTGAGGCCCAAACATAAAATCCATGTTTTCACCATTTTATTTGTCAATATCACAGGTATTCAAGTTCTGTCCAGATTATTTAAAAAATAAATTTTTATGTTTGTATTGAGCCCATAATGACGAGGGAAAGCATTTTAAGCATGACTAAGCATTATAGTACTCTAGTGATATCAAAACTCATGATATAAGGTGGTATAGTCATATTTTCCTAAAGTTATGAATGAGGGATATGGACATATGTGGGGTTATGGTGATAATACAAGTAATAGAAGTTTTTCTAGCAAGTTTAACAAGATTTTAATTTATTAGTGTACAATCCTCATGCAAGATTTGCAAACATTTTTAATAACCTTCGAAACATTGGTTCAAAGTGTTCAAAGAGAGAGGAAGGTGGAACTTGCCTTGTAACTAGAAAATGTCAGCACCTAATTCACTTCTTCACCGTTTAAGCAATTATCTATAAAAAGTACACGTTATGCAGTTAAACAGCGAAATATGCGAAAAATCCAAAATGCTCTAAAATGCATGATTTGTGCACAGTGAATATGTTCTGGTCTAATATGAAATTTAGGTAAAAGAATTTCTAATTTATCTTATTCCATTTTGGAGTTATGAATTTTCGAAGTTTACTCGTTATAGGGTAGTATTTAATTAGGTGGTGTTCTAAAATGTTTCTATAATTTGATTTTTTTTAACTTTGACTCCACAGGTGTGGAGATAAGTTTTCTAAGACTAACATCTTTTGTTTCACAATTTTTTTAGAGTTGTTAAGAATTTATTATGCATTTTACCGATTATAACGTGTCGTAGGTCTATATTGTTTAATAAGCGCATGACTTTAGTGTTGTAGTTCCAGAACATGTTAACTTTTGATTTAGTTGAATAAACTAAATACATTTGCTATTTAATCCACCTTAAGTCTACAAGTTTAGACCCTTTTATTATTTTACTTCTTACTTTTACAACTAAAGGTGATCTAGGTCATTGTTTTAACATACTAACTTAGAGATTATTATATGAGATATGTGTACTAAGTTTTGCTAATTAGGGATGGAACTATGGTTTCTCTGGTCCCACATGTTCTATTTTGATTTACTTAGAGCTAGGATACAATTTATATATACATCTATACATACATACATATAGTGCTTAATTTATCTATTATGATAAGCACTTAGGTTAACTATTTAAGGTTTCCTGACATATTTAGTATATGAGTTGACATATTTTATTTTACCTAATTGAAGTTCATTACTTGATGGTTTTATAGAGACTTAGTTCTCTTCAAATGGATTAAAAATGAATTTTCTACAAATTTTACAAGTTGAACTGTGCACTAGGTTGTTTATTTCTTAAATAAATATTTAAGAGATTTTACTATACAGAAAGCATATATTTTTATTTTATAATTTGAGAGCATATGTTTTGTAGTCTACAGGACTTGAATTTATAAAAAAAGGAATTAAAATGAATTTTGTATACATCCCTAATGTTCAGTTATTCTAAATCACATCCTTTCTAATATTAACAGTCTTGGAGGCATTTGGTACAAAGTAAGTATATGTTTTTATTTTTCCTAAATAGAGTGTGTAAATTGGTGTATCTATAGAATTAAAGTTTGTCCATAAATATGTTAAATTGGATTTTCTATGTATTTTATGAGTTTGTGCAATCCCATTGTGTGATTTTCTTTATTTAAATTCTAGAGACAAAATTTCAGAGTTTAAGGTATTTGCATCTAAGCCCTTGGGTCCACATGTCATTCGGAGAAATTTTACAAACAAACCTTGCAAGATTTAAGCTTCTACTAATCAAAGTCCTTGGCGCGTTAGTTAACCAGGCCCACCTGCCGGCGAGACAACGGCGAGGCAACAACAGGGGCGGCGACCCGGCGAGCTTGACGGCGGCGTCGGTGGCGAACCGGGGCTCGTGGAGCGACGCAGCAAAAATAGAAAACATGTGCCGGCTTCTTGTGCACCCAATGGTGGTGGTATCATCGCCAGCGATGGCCAGAGTCGTGCCGACGAGGACTGCAAGCGGCGACGGCTTCAAGGCTGCGGTGCAAAACAAGTCAAGAGCTCGGTACGGCCAAATTGATGCATCCAATTGCTTTGCTGGGGTACCGGGGTGCTTATCAAACCGTTGGCCACGGTCGTCGTTGTTCGACAATGGCGGCGGCACGCGGATTGGGTCGACAGCGGCAAAAACCTCAGGGTCAACGGTGATAGGACGAATGGGCCATTGAGCTGCCAAGAGGGGTCATGCACGACGATGAGATAGTCTCAGGGAAACTCCATAAGGTAGGGACGTGAGTTCTGCTCACTGGAATAACGGGAATCGGAGATGGAGCTCGGTGGTCGAAGTTGGAGAAGACGACAACGATCCTTCTCGACAGTGCATCATTCTTCGGGGTTCTTGAGGGCTTTTGCAGAGGAGTTCGGGGCGATGTTGATGGTGAGAAGGCTCGGCTCTGGGTGGCTCCATTCATCCTGCACGATGGCGATGACTTTGGGCGGCAATGCTCCAGAGCACGCTCTAGGTCCAGCGTTGGCATGGCGGTGTTCCCGTCGCTGCGGTGGACAAAATGAGATTGGGTCAAAACGGAATTTCTTCGGCATTGTGAGGAGAGTGAGGAACAAGGAAAAAGTAGAGAAGATGATGGCTCGACGACGATCTGCAACACTATTCTTCCTGGCGGCTGGCGATGGGAATGAAGGTGAGGAGGGCAGCGAGAGCTCTCTCTCTCGGTTCCGAGTGATCTGCGGGAAGTCCTCGACCGCCGCTACCAAGAGCGCGACCGTCGCACTCAGGAAGATCGGAGGGGATCACCCGATAGCGGCGACGATGGAGTACCAGCCTTCACTCGGGAGCTCCGCCGAGTGCATTGGCCGAGTGGCTTTAAGCCAACAGGAATTGAAAGGTACGATGGCAAAACCGACCCCGAATCTTGGTTAACGTATATACTCTTGCCATCCGAGCTGCAGTGGCGACAACAAAGCCATGGCCAACTACGCCCGTGGCCCTCGCAAACTCGCCGAAATTGGCTCACCAGCCTGCCAAGAGGCTCAATCGGCTCGTGGAGCGAGCTGAGGGACCACTTCATCGCCAACTTCCAAGGCACCTTCGAGAGGCCCGGCACGCACTTCGACCTTTACAATGTCATCCAGAAGCCGGACGAGCCTCTGAAGGATTACATTCGTCGCTTCTCCGAGAAGCGCAACAAGATCCCGAACATCACCGATGACATCATCATCGCCGCCTTCCGAAGGGAGTCCGTGATGAGCCGCTTATCGGCAAGTTCGGACGAAAGCCACCGAAGACGGTGAAGCGGATGTTTGAGACGGCGAATTCATACGCCAAATCAAACGACGCCATCAAAGCCGCCCGTCAAGACCGGCCCGACGGAAGAGAGGACAAGCGAGCGGAGGAGGAAGCCGAAATCCTAAGAAGGATGGCGGCAACAACGGCAACCGGGGCCGAGAAAGATCGCAAGCGCCGATCGAAGACACAGTGGCCGCAACCTCCAATACTCAACGCCGTCCCCGAGTCGCCGCCTACGACGCCATCATGAACGCCCAATGCACCCACCATCCGAATCACAAGCACGCGGCGAAGGACTGCTTTATCTACAAGCAGTTCGCTGAACAGTACGCGGCGCAACTCAACAAGAAGCCGACTGACGAGGCTGGCCCGTCCGGCGCCAAGAAGAGCAACGCGGCTGAAAACGCCGAACCCTTTCAAGACCCAGTGGGGGAGCTCAACCACATCTTCGGGGGTCCGCTAGCCTATGAGTCCAAGAGAAAGCAAAAGCTAACCGACCGGGAGGTCAATGCGGCTCAACCCGAAGTCCCTCAGTATCTGCGATGGTCGGAAGTGGCCATCACCTTTGACCGCTCGGATCATCCTGACCGAGTGGTTCACCCGGGGCGCTATCCACTCGTCCTGGACCCCGTGGTCCGCAACATCAGGCTTAAGCCCGTCCTCATCGATGGGGGCAGCGCCCTCAACATCCTGTTCGCCAAGACCATGGATGAGATGCAGATCCCAAGGGCCGAACTAAAGGCAAGCTCAGCCCCCTTCCACGGAGTCATCCCAGGGCTATCTTCTACACCACTCGGGCATATCTCCCTCCCAGTCACCTTCGGAGCCCGAGAGAACTTCCGAACGGAGAACGTCACCTTTGAGGTGGCCGACTTTGAAACAGCATATCACGCCATCATCGGAAGGCCTGCGCTTGCCAAGTTCATGGCGATCCCTCACTACACTTACCTCTGCATGAAGATGCCGGGTCCCAACGGCGTCATCACTCTTCGCAGCGATGTGAAGCAAGCCTTCACTGCGACAAGGAGAGCTGCGACATGGCCCAATCTCGCGAGAGACTACGTGGCCAACAAGAAGTCCGATTGGCTGCATCAACCGGCGAGAGGGCGAAGTCCCGCGAAGAAGATAGCCAAATCGGGATCCGGCGACGCCAAGACCAAAAAAGATCTCCCTTGATTCGTCTGATCCCTCCAAAACTGCTGTAATCGGCGCCGACCTAGATCCTAAATAGGAAAGCGCGCTCGTCACCTTCCTTCAAAATAATAAAGATGTTTTTGCTTGGAAACCATCTGATATGCCTGGAATTCCTAGGGAGGTGATCGAGCATTCTTTGAACGTCAAAGATGACGCCAAACCAATAAAACAACGATTACGCGAGGTTCGCACGGGATCGAAAAGACGCGATCAAAGAAGAACTTGCAAAGCTCTTGGCTGCTGGCTTCATTAAAGAAGTCCTTCATCCCGACGGTTAGCCAACCCGAGTCCGTCCGCAAGAAAACGGGGCAATGGCGCATGTGCGTTGACTACACCGACCTCAACAAAGCCTGCCCCAAGGATCCATTCGGGCTGCCTCGCATCGACCAAGTCGTCGACTCCACAGCCGGCTGCGAACTCTTAAGTTTCTTGGATTGTTACTCGGGCTATCACCAGATCAGTTTGAAAGAATCCGACTGCTTGAAGACATCTTTCATCACGCCGTTCGGGGCCTACTGTTACATCACCATGCCTTTCGGCCTGAAGAACGCCGGAGCCACATACCAGCGCATGATCCAAAGATGTTTCCAGACGCAGATCGGCAAGAACGTTGAAGCTTACGTCGACGATGTCGTCATCAAGACCAAGCAGAAAGAAGACCTGATCGCCGACTTAGAAGAAACCTTTGCAAACATCCGGGCCTTCAGAATGAAGTTGAACCCGGAGAAGTGCACCTTCGGCGTCCCATCAGGCAAACTGCTCGGCTTCATGGTATCACATCGCGGCATTGAAGCAAACCCAGAGAAGATCAACGCTATCTTAAGCATGAAGCCCCCGAGTAATCAGAAAGATGTCCAGAAGCTCACTGGCTGCATGGCGGCACTAAGCCGCTTCATATCCCGACTCGGCGAACGAGGCATGGCCTTCTTCAGGTTGCTGAAGAAGACAGATGACTTCCAGTGGACCACAGAAGCTGACAAGGCCTTTGAAGATTTCAAAGAATTCCTTACCACGCCACCCGTCCTGGCTTCACCTCAGCCCCAGGAACCCCTGTTGTTGTACGTTTCAGCCACTCACCAAGTGGTTAGCACGGTCCTTGTGGTTGAACGAGAAGAAGAAGGACGGGCCCAGAAGATTCAAAGGCCAATTTACTTTGTCAGCGAAGTGGCAGGAGCCAAAATCCGATACCCCCAGGTACAAAAATTGCTTTATGGTGTTCTAATAACCGCGAGGAAATTGGCACACTACTTTCAGGGTCACTCGGTCACCGTCATCACCTCCTTTCCACTCGGCGACGTCATCCACAACCGCGAGGCAACCGGGCGCATCGCCAAGTGGGCCCTAGAACTGATGCCGCTGGACCTAACTTTTAAGCCCAGGACGTCCATTAAGTCACAGGCCTTAGCGGACTTCCTGGCCGAGTGGACTGAACAGCAAGAGCATGTACCTCGAGAAGACCTCCAACACTGGACCATGCACTTCGACGGATCCAAGAGGATCACCGGCCTGGGAGCAGGAGTTGTGCTGATCTCCCCGACTGGGGAAAGGCTAAGGCGACTCCCAGCTGGTCGTCAATCAAGTGATGAAGGATTGGTCCTGCTTAAACGACACTATGGAGGCCTACCGACAAGAGGTCCGCAAGCTTGAGGACAAGTTTGATGGGCTAGAACTCTCACATGTCCTGAGACATAACAACGAAGCTGCCGACGAGCTAGCACAGTTCGGATCCAAGCGCGAAGTTGCTCCGACGATGTCTTTGTCGAACATCTTTACAAGCCAACCATCATGGCAAAGACAGCTCCCAACGAACAAACCACGAACGAAATCACCATGATCGACGCCGACTAGAGGACGCCGCTCATCAAATTCTTAACTCAGCAGGAGCTGCCGGATGACCGGGATGAAGCAGAACGCGTCCGGCGTCGTTGCCATGCGTACGTCATGGTCGACTCCGATCTATACAAGAGAAGCCCCTCTAGAATTCTAATGAGGTGCATCACACCCGAAGAAGGGAAACAATTACTCCAAGATATCCACTCGGGCATATGCGGAAGCCACGCGGCAGCACGCACTCTGGTCGGCAAAGCTTACAGGCAAGGATTCTTCGGCTTACCGCGGTCTCCGACGCGGAAAAAGTCGTAAGAACCGCGAAGGCTGCCGTTTTTGCCGACAAACCCATGTCCCGCCCAGAGCTCCAAACAATTCCGCTTTCCTGGCCGTTCGCGGTATGGGGGCTGGACATGGTTGGTCCTTTCAAGAAAGCTCCAGGAGGTTTCACACACCTCTTCGTCGCAATCGACAAGTTCTCCAAGTGGATTGAGGCCAAACCAGTCGCCACAATCACCGCTGATAAAGCACGAGACTTCTTCCTCAACATTGTGCACCGCTTCGGCGTCCCAAACAGAATCATAACTGATAATGGGACTCAATTCACGGGAGGCATCTTCAAGGAATTCTGTGAAGACTTCGGAATCAAGATCTGCTATGCATCAGTAGCCCAACCTAAAAGCAATGGGCAAGTCGAGCGAGCAAACGGCATGGTCCTTCAAGGCATCAAGGCTCGCGTCTTCGACCGGCTAAGCCCTTACGCTGGCAAATGGGTCCAAGAACTTCCCTCGGTTCTATGGTCGCTGCGAACCACACCCAGTCGGGCCACCGGCCAAACTCCTTTCTTTTTGGTCTATGGCGCAGAAGCCATGTTACCAAACGAGATGGAGTATGAGTCCCTCCGGGTCCGCAGCTTCAACGATGAACGCTATGACATCGACCGAGTGGATGACCTCACCCGATTGGAAGAGGCCCGCGAGCGGCCCTCATCCGGTCGGCCAAATACCTTCAAGGGCTCGAAGATACCACGGTCGCAACATGCGAGCACGAGCTTTCATTGTTGGCGACCTGGTCCTACGCAAGATCCGACCACCAAAGACCGACACAAGTTATCTCCCTTATGGGAAGGACCGTATATAATCGCCGAAGTGACTCGGCCCGGTGCTTACCGGCTAAAGCGCGAAGACGGGTCCATGGTGGAGAACTCCTGGAACATCGAACATCTTCGACGTTTTTACGCCTAATTTGGCTAAGGCCTCATGTTTTTCCTTGACTGCCAACCTCAAGCAAGATGACTTCTTGAGCTAGCAGACGGGGGCTGTACACATATCAATAAAGCTCGAATTTTCCTCATCAAATTTTTGTGCACAATTTGGTTTATCATTGTTTAATGTCCTTCGACTCGAGCTCAGTGTCTAAGGACTGAGAGTTTTCCGATGACCTAATCGAGCCTAGGCTTGATGACAGCCAGACGAAAACTACTTAAGAAATTTCATGCAAAAGCTCGAATCAAGGCATTGACATAAATAAACTAAAAATAGTCACAAAGATTCCACGACAGAGTTTTACAATTACATGATATCTACAAAGCAAAGTCAAAATACAGTTCAGAGCTTAAAATTGTTTACTACATCTAAAGAGATCTTCTTCGCCGCCTCTTGCGCCTCGCTGAGCATATCTAAGGCTTGCTCGTCTGTTGTCCCCTCAGCGAAGCCCTCCCCGATTGAATGAATATCCACTCGGGGGTAGAGGGACTTGGTCTGTGCAAGAGCCAGACCAGCCCCCATGTTGGCCGCTTCGGTGATGTTCTTCAGATACTGCTCCGGAACCAGCCGGAGCTTGTCGAAGATCTCGATTGGCTCCAGCGAGCTGGCCCCAACTCCTTGATCAAACAAGGATGTTAAGATCGGCGCGGCGGCGTTAGCGACCTCTTCCCATATCTCGTCGCTGGACTTGATCCGCCCAAGCAAGACGTCGTATTGGGCTCGGGTCTTCATCTTATAAGCTGCGAGGAGTCCCAGATCAGTCAAGGCTCTCGGAAATAAAGCAGCACACGGGATTTGACTTCAAAGAAGGTTACCTTCAAATTCGGCCTCCATTTTGGCCTTGTCAAGGTTGACTGCTTCCAGCTGGACTTGAAGCGAGTGGACCTCCGAAGAATTTTCTACGACAAAAGAAGATTATCGATAGCCAAGATCAGCATAAGAATCATAATGAAGCTGGGAGAGGCGGGCTTACTTCCGATTGATCCGCGGAGGTCGAGGTTCGCTTCCCGAAGCTCCGAGATCTCCCTCCTTAAAGCGGCCTCCCTTGATGCGGCCTCCTCCCGAGTGGCCTTCAGCTGTCGCTGAACGTCCTCCAGGCAGTTTAAGTGGGGAACCAGTTTCTCCAACACTTCGGATTTTGCCATCGAGCGGCAATATTCTTTCTGCATGCAAAAGCAGTAAAGTGATCGACTGAAGGATAGCGAAGAAATAATCAAAAAGAAAGACGAAGGCTTACGTTGAGCAGTCGGGTCGCCTCATTCAGGCTCTCGACGAGGGCATCCCTTTCATCCTTCTCAGCTTGCCGAGGATGATACCCTGTCTCTCGCCTTCCGAGTCCCGCCACTCGATTCTGATCGGAGGAACCCAGGTCTCAGCAGACTGTAACCTGGGGATCTCTTCTACCGTGGCTGGCAAACAAGAAAGACCAATGAAGACATGAAGGATTCAAAATTGAAAGAACAAAGGAAAGTTTCGAAGCAAGTCTCACCGGTTTCGGTGGCTGCCGCCTAGGTGGGGCAGTAGGGCTCTTTTCTTCTTCGGGCTCGCGCCGAGTGACCCTCGCTCGGGCGCTTGGGCCGCAGCCGTGGGTTCCCCGGCAGCCGACTGGTTTCCAGTCGGGATACCCCGGCTGGTAGTCGGGGGCTCCTCCCTAGGGGCGCTCTCCTTCTGAGGAGAACGATGCTTCTCCGGAACGCTCGCACTCGGTTGCGGGCTCCGGGGTTTTGGCTCTGACGGCCTTGGCACTTCGGGAGCAGCGGCCGGGGTCGGCCCTTCACCCCCTCCGGCAGGATCTATGTCCCGGGGCCTCCCGCACAAGTGAACGCAACGAAGATAAAGAAAAGTTTTCGCGAAAGAGCTCGGGACTTTGGTTTGAGCATACCGGAGGATCGGCGGATCTTCGCGCTGTCCGTGGTGATCGCCTTAGGGGCGGGGTCTCGACTGGAGGAGCCGGGACGTCGTCATCCGAATCCTCGATGATCAGCCGCCTTTTGCTTGCGCGTTTGTTCGAGTCCTCACTCGGCGCAGCCCGCTTCCCGACTGGATCAGCTTGGATTTTGATCCCGCCAGTCGGCTTCTTGGCGGGACGACGTGGCGCGTCATCATGAGCCACCTTATATGGCTTGGAGGTGATAGAGGCGTTTTCCTGCAGAAAGGGGAAAGTGCAACATTAAACGACAAGACGTCAAGATCGAAAGATACTATGAAGCATCCGATCGGCTTACCGGAGGAGGGGGTCGGTGGATGCTGAATGGAAGGACAGGCAGAATGAGGGCCCGCTCGACTGCGATTTCGGATGAAAAGAGCTTGTACATCCGGATCTTCGAGGATCTCGTATGTGAGTGGATCCGGGTCCTCCCGATGGGGTCCGTTCCGCCTTCGTACTCGAAGGCCGGTTTCGACCGCTCCTTGATCGGCGCCGTCGGCACTCGATGAAGTGCCGAGTGATTTGTTCCCGCGAAGATTCCTCTTCTTCATCGCCGGGATCTTCGCGAGCAG
This sequence comes from Oryza australiensis, assembly GCA_019925245.2. Taxonomy (NCBI): domain Eukaryota; kingdom Viridiplantae; phylum Streptophyta; class Magnoliopsida; order Poales; family Poaceae; genus Oryza; species Oryza australiensis. Next base: position 201,367 of record JAIFGZ020000801.1, read on the forward strand.
ATCGTTGGCTTCATCCCAATCTTGGGCTACCGGCACGGTGCTCCAAGATGGCTTGGGGACAGAGGAAGACCAACAAAGGCGGGCGGACCGGGTTCGAGATTATTGATGTAGAACCAGCCCACGTGCCAGCCTTTGTTGGAAGATTTCAAAGGGAGAGAAAAGTAGTCTTTGCGGAGAGATCCGCGAAGCTGGAAGCCTGCCCCGCCAACAACGCAAGGTTGGTCCTTGTTCGGATGGGGTTTCGGGTAGAACATACGACGGAATAGATTGAAATGAGGAAGAATGCCAAGGAAGGCTTCACACACATGAATGAAGAGTGCTATGTGAAGCATCGAGTTGGGGTTCGATGGTAGATGTGAAGACCATAGTAGTCCAAGAGCCCCGAAAGAACTCGGAGGTGGGAAGGCTGAACCCGCAGTAGAAAAAGGAAGTAAAGACAACTAGCTCACCGATGTTTGGGGTTGGGAAATCCTCCCCGCCGCCGGGCGCCATCCCACAAGTTCCTTGGGCGGAAGCACGCCGTGCTTCACCATCTCCTTGAGGGTATATTCCCTCACATCCGAGGTGGCCCATTGGTCGAACGGAATCCTTTTTTCGTCCGCCATGAGGATGAGTTGATGGGAAGTGGATCTGGCTGAGGAAGGTTGGATCTTTGGCGATGGAATGTGGGAGAGTTGGGCGTGGAGGCTGGTTGTTACGAGAGATCGAGCTCTTAGATGGATGGATTTGGGAGCGCGCGAGTCTAGGGTTCTCCACGGTGAGCTGTTGAACAGTACCGTGAGAAGAGGAATCGTTTGGAAGGCGAAGAGGCGGGGACGACCTCGTGTCTTTATAAAGAAAGATTTGAGGGTTGCGTTAGGTTTTTCGGTGAGTGGGCCAAGCCCATAAGAAAATCTACGGCCCAGCTAAGGTGTGGTCCGATATGTGTCCTTAGGGATTTAAGCGGATGAGCTTAAGCAGATTTGCCCTGGCAATATGCGCGTGTCCGAGTGCCCTATACCTTAAAAGATCCTTCCATACCGCGGTTTGCTTAACTTCATGAGAAGTTGGCACGATGCAATTTGGAAGGTGACCAACAGCAGAGTTTTTATAGCCGCCTTGATGAACAAGGGCTGTTTGGTTTTTCGGCATTTGGTCGGGTAATCTTGCCGATGCTGTTTATTTTCCACCTTGGTGAAGATCTTTATAAGATTGAGACCAGTATTATGGCAAAAGCTATTTAATAACTTGGTCATATTTTTCATATGATTGAAAGAACTTGTTTTCCCATGAGGGATGAATGAAATATTTATTCCGGGATTACTCGGGCGAATCCACTCGGTTGAGCAAGAGTTTACCGAGTGCTTTTTACCCATGAGGGATGATTGAATTATTTGTTCTGAGATGACTCGGGCAAATTCACTCGATTGGGTATGAACTTGCTGAGTAATGAGATTTCTATGATTGCTTTAGCATGAGCTAGGCATCTACATGAGAATAATTTTTTATAGTTCTTGACTATATGCTTAGTTTATTTTTAACTAACCACATAGTCGGGGGCTACACCTATAATTAGGTGCATCAGGAGATGCACCTAGATATTCATTTTTGAGAAATTTTTATGTATATTTTTCCAGCCCTTCACAGTCTTTGGAGCCACTCGGGAAGATTCAGGCAGAGATGATGGAATCACTCGGCGCCAAAAGCACTCGGTCAAAGAAATTTTTTGGTTAAGTGTTGCTTTGGTCTGAAGCTGAGTTGTCTCGTCGACTGAAAAGGACTCGGGGGCTACTGTGGAGATTGTGGCAATCGGGTATCCACATGGCAAGCTTATCTGACTGGAGGTAGGGATAGATTGCACCTGCTATATCTGTAAGCCGAACTTGACTTAGGTGTTACGGTTGCCGATAGAGATAAGGCAATCGGCCTATAGTCACGGTTTGGTAAGATTGAGGGAACCAACTTAGAATAAGATAGGGTTTCCGACTTGTAAACCCTTCCTCCCAAGACTATATAAGGGGGGTAAGGGGCGTCCCTTGAGGGATATCCTAGACTTGATCAGAGATTAGATTCTAGATACGACTTCATAAGCAAGAGCTTTAGATCACGAGATCAATAAAGACACTCGGCGGATCGAATCCACCGAAACAGGAGTAGGGTATTACCTCTCGAGAGGGCCTGAACCTGTCTAAATCTTCTTCTTCTTTTAACCCATTGTGCTTGGCGATCTTGACTGCGACCCCATAAAATATATTGCCGAAACCAAGTTTCGACAATTATTCAGGTTCTTTTTTCTAATTAGGCTGCTGTCCTGAGTTTTAGCCCTCGCCATTGCATGTATATTTCAGGAGACCGAATTATAGATTTTTGCAATTAGTATTTTTGCATCACCACTTCATTAGGGTAAGAAGGGTAACCTTCCCTGGTTTCTGTTCAACCAATTTATCAAGCACGAAACGTGCACAATCTATAGTGATCAAGGTGGGACAGCTAACCAAATGTTTGCATACTGGCATTAGCCATCTTCACACACCGTTAACTCCGACTGGGAAAGAATTTACTAGAGATTCTAGCGTGCTGTTCCAGCTAGTACGCGAGCTCTATTGGGCGGCCAATAGTGCCCATGTCGCATTTTGTAGGGCGATAGCCAACCACGCCTCAAGCCCGTCGTCACACGCATGTCGCCAAGAGGGAGAGCAAGGGCAGCACATGATGTGGAGGGGGAAGCCATTGCCTTCGGCGTGGAGGTGGCGGTCGACTTCGATGGCTATCTCCGATTCCACCTCCGTGGATCTGATTTTACAGCACCGAACTTGCCTTGAGCTCACGGCGAGGTGGTGCAGGATGCAGTGCGCCTCTTCTGGGACACAGTCAAAACTAACGCTCCACTTCATAGAACAGGTGGCGTGGCCCTCATACGGCGGTAGGATGTCTGACGCCCTGACGCCTCCGAGCTAGTCATGGGGGCATGGCTAAATCAGCCGCCTACGGGTAAGAGGAAACAACTATGGTAGGAAGTGTTACAATTAAATGGAATAGGTCTAATTTAATTATAGTAAATCCATAATTAATATTAAAAAACGTAAATGCTGCTAATTGAGAGCATCTGTTGAGCGCTTGAGGCGTCGAGCCATACGGGAACAGGCTGGTTTAGTTATGGACGAGACAATTCCTCTCGCATTGGTTCTCCTCCAAGGAAAGTCTCTGTTGTTCTGTGGCTGTATAGCCAAGGCTTTCCCTGGTTCTGTTACCTGCATGCACGGGTATGGGTACTCAGGACGAGCTATATAGCCAAGGTTTGAGCCGGCTCTGGATACCTGCATGCACGGGTACTTAGGACGAACTGTATAGTCATGGCTTTTTCCGGTTTTGGATACCTTCACGCACGGGTACTCAGGACGAGTAGGCCTCCGAAACCTCATTAGCTTGAGTACCTGCATGGGTAGGTGGTCGATCATGTTTTTGGGGGAGTGTGTTCTTCTTGGGACTGCCCTTGGCTTTGCACTGCATCCTCTACGTCACGTTTTTCTTCTCTGCTTCGGCAATTCCGATCATGTCAACCACTACTGTGAACGGCACCAATGGAGGAGGAGGGAATGGCAGCAATGGAGGAGGAGATAATGGCAACGACAACGAAGGTAACAACACCAACAATGCCTCATCTTGATCCAAAGCGTTCTCAAGGTATGCCCTTCTTATCTTGATGTTAAACATGTTTTTAGATGTTATCGTTCCTGTTAGCATATTCATGTTTACCAACGTGATAGAATCGTTTTCTATTGCCATGTTCGTTGTGTTATATTTTTGGATTAAAACATGTCGAATTATGACTAGATTTCCTGTTAATGATATGTCCTAGAGGCAACATGGAGATGTTGGATATCATGGTCAATGTTTATGTATTGATGAATAAAGTGTTATTCAGTTCCATGAAATAGACATCTTGTATTGATCAATAAGTACATGACTTATTTATGAGACTCTTTATATATGAATCTATTTCTAAATGATCCCTGATCATATGTCATATTATTGGAACTAATATGATTCTAAGATCAGCATGTTTATTGATTGATGATCATGTCTCATAGATCATGGGTATGGAGATACCAAATCAATAAACATGGACACATATGTTAGAGAACATATTGTTGGATAGACCCACCATGAGACACTACAGGAATTAATGTGCCATTAGTTGGTCTCAAGTTTTGTTGGTACAAAGTCCTTAGACCTGAGATCACCATGGATTCCAACATGTGTAGTAGCCTACTTTGGGACTACCAAACGCTATTCCGTAACTGGGTAGTTATAAAGGTAGTTTTCGGGTTTGCTATGAAACATGGAGTGGGATGTGAGTGATCAAGATGGAATTTGCCCCTCCTTTGGAGAGATATCTCTGGGCCCCTCGAGGTAATGGATTATGGAAATGCATGGCCATGCTAAGTTGATTGAGGAGTCAATCAACAGACAGATAATCTAATACGGTTCGAGTGAATGGTTAAGCTATTGAAGGGATGGCACACATCTTGCCTATAGCTTAATTGGTATCGTGAGGCAAAGGGATTTGTGTACACATTACAGGTTCAGAGCTGATATTATATTCTTGTATACTATGGTGTCAATATGTGCTGCTAGGCGCCGCTATTGACAGGTCGGCTGAGTTGGACTCGAGCCGACGATCGGCTAAGTTAGACTATAGCCGAAACCAAGTATACCTGAACCTACAGGGTCGCATGCTTAAGGGGATAAGAACAGGCATTCGAGTTGGACTCGAATACGGCTCGATCGGATAGGGATCCGATCGGATAGAGTCCTATGGGCTTACGACGTATAGGCGACCAACTCTGTGAGATTCGGTTAGGATCCGATTCAAAATAGAGTCCTGATCGGCCACTAGTCCTAGTCGGCCAACTCTATATAAAGGAGGGAGGGGTGGAGAGCTGCTGCACATCAATTGAATCGCATTGCGCCGAAATCAATCTGATCACACGCGGCTTTAGAAGTCGACGAGATCAATCTCCACGGAAACCCTCCCCACCTTCGAGCCAAACCCTAGCCTTGCATCGCGTGCTAGCACACGGGTGTTCGGCGTTCTGTCCCCGGACGTGTGGATACCGGTAGAGGCGCTACTACGTTGCGCGCTGTTGATCGGCTTTGGGTCGGCTGCAATCGGAGTGAGGTGACCGCGGCATATCAGCGACGAGAGCGCGGTCGGACGACTCGGATCGGCTGTGACATCAGCGAATCGGCTGATTGGGGAATCGGTTGTCGGCTTGCAGGAATCGGTTGTCATCGGCTAGCACAGTTCCAGATCGGATAGCCCTGATTGGCTATTTCCGCTGCATACTCCAATCGGTAACGATGTATCGGCCCTTACTTGCAAGTGTTCCTGGTTTGCGTGGTAGAAAAGTTTTTTTTTCGGCTAGCGTAGCTACCGCGTAACCCTTCATTTCCTACAATCCAAAACTTGATTGGTCTTTTTGGGTAGTTGGCTTTGCCGCATCACTGAAACTATATGATGGTTCAAATTATAAGAGATGAAGCGCACATACACTGTTGTGGTTGACAACCATGTAATGGTTCTTTGTTGCACAAGGCAAGCCATCTCAATCACCTCCTACTTCTGAGGAGGAGCGCAAGTTTGAGGCGGCCAACTGCCTATTTCGAGATGCAATAATAAGTGTTCTCTCTCACAACATAGTGGACGTGTACATGCACATGCCTTTAGGAAAGTGTCGACGGGTGGTCGATCAGTCCTCCAAGGAGGCTTTCCCGAGAAGGTGAAAGAGTGGTCGGAAACGTCTATTGAAAGGATACAATGGTTGATTCAAGAGAATGTGAGCCCATGATTTTTAGCGGTCCTCCTAGAGGATAACAAGCCTACGTCCTATGTTCTTCGTTGGGGTGGTGTATGAATCATAGTACAAGAATATGAGATATTGAGGCTCTAAAGATTAGATCTAGCTTCTAAAGAACGGATCCCCCTCGCCCATGGACCTGCCCTCCCTTTTATAGCTCAAGGGGGCAGTATAAGAGAACTTGAGGGCCAAGAAAGCTAAGACTAAAGGCTAAAAAGCAAGTGCAAACAATATCTGAAAAATACGTAGAGATCCCCCAGGTCCTACGCTCCGTGGGTATCTCGCGCTCCATCTTGCCTTGGGATCCGTCCTCCACAGGTACCTTTTGCATAGTCCTGTCGGGTGATGTCATCTTCTATCGGGTTGTCCCCTCCCTGTCTCCTCTGCGATCCTTGAAAAGCAAGCCTTCCTCCCAAGGAGACCTGGGGTCGGGCTGATGAGTCATAGTCGGGATAGAACACTGGAGTCGGGACAGACGGGAGGTCAGGGCTCCTGACCCCAGGGAGAGGTCGGGCTTCTGACCCCCCCTCCCGAGGACTACCAGTCCGACTTCAGCTGATCTTAACTCCGTTCTGTTGGCTACCCGGGGGTGATACCCCCACAGGAAGGATATGTGGGATGCATTTGAGGCCAAGTTTGGAGTTTCCAATGCTAGCAATGAGATGTATGTCATGGAGCAGTTCTATGGCTACAAGATGGTCGTTGACCGTTCTATAGTAGAGCAAGCTCATGAGATTCAAGCCCTGGTAAAGAAGCTTGGGGACAACAGCCATGAGTTGCCAAACATGTTTGTGGCGGGTGTCATTATTGTCAAATTTCCACCTTATTGTCAGACTTTGCCACTTCTCTAAACACAAGAGGCAAGAGTTCAGTGTTACTGATCTCATTGGCTCTTTGGGTGTTGCGGAGAAAGCGAGAGCAAAGGACAAGTGCGACAAAAAGGTTGAGGGAGGTTGTAGTGCCAATTTGGTGCAAAAGAAGAACCCTCAAGCATCCCATAACAAGAAGAAGGTTAAACCTGAATTCAAACCCAGGGCTTCAACCAATTTTAAGAAGAAAGGCAAGGGAAAGGTAAAAGACAACTGCTTTATGTGCGGTGAGTCTGGTCATTGGGCCAAGGATTATCCTGATCGCAAGGACAAAAAGGATGCAAACATGGTTATTAGCGATGGGGGAGGAACATCGGGGTATGGTAAATATTTACCTATAGTTCTTTCTGTTTTTTATTCACCTGAGTGGTGGGTTGATACTGGTGCTAATATTTATGTATGTGTTGATATTTCCTTATTTTCTACTTATCAGGTCAGGAGAGGTTCCCCCTTGTTGATAGGGAACATTTCGCATGCAGCTGTTTATGGTGTTGGTATGGTTGACCTGAAGTTTACTTCGGGAAAGACCGTATAGCTGAAGAACATGCAGCATGTCCCCTCAATAAAGACAAATCATGTTAGCGGTTGTCTACTTTGTAGAGATTGTTTTAAACTTGTGTTTGCGTCCACTAAGTGTGTCGTATCTAAATATGGAACATTTGTTGGTAAAGGTTATGACAACGTAGGTTTGCTTCGCTTTTCTTTGGATGATGCGTGTAATAATGTTGTGAACCATGTGGGCAATGATGATGAGTCCAATCTATAGCATTCTGTCGACCCCCATTTTTATAATAGGAATCACTCGTGTTTAACCGTACCACTTTTCTAGATCAAGTAGTCTAGTACACATAATTACATTGTTGGAATATCAGGTGCACATACACATGGCATCATGTGCAATTTTATTACATCATAGGCCCGCAGGCATAGGCTAGAACATAGGACCAAACGGTCTGGAATACATCCAAAAATAGAGATTAGATAAGACAACGAAACGTAGACAGTGGCGATGCCATTGCCACAGGCAACGACCAGAACTAAGATCTACTGGGTGCCATCATCCTCAGCAGCATCTGGGTAATATGCATAAGGGTCCTCAATGACTTCATCATTCCCCTCTAACTGATTATAAATAGCAAGGGTGAGTACCGACCGTACTCAACAAGTCAACACAACAATTATGCAAGTGACAAGGGAATTCAAAGGAGGTGGCTAAGGATTACTTTGCATAAACCCAAATTTGTAATTATTTTCACAAGCCTAAGACCTAGCATAGACCAATCTAGTTTTAGTCCATTATTCATTAACCAACGATGCTTCTGTCCACCATCCATTGTGATCCCAAGGATAGCTTCCCGCCACTGTCTCATCATGATTTTTTTAGGGTCTACCCCTTCTCGTCTCTTGAGAAGTTGATCTATCGTATAATATCATCATGCATCATCCCATCCCCATCATCTTGAAACTTTTTGAGTCTAGCCAAGTGTAATACATGTGCCGGTGCTCAATGTCTACGAGCATGGCTATTCGAATAGATTGTTTTACTCACACTTCAGTGGATGTACACTTTAACCCATACTCCGTGACTTGCCCAACGAATGAGCCTTCATCAAAACAAATGAGATGCGTCACAGCAAAGCCTTTCAATAACCTCACTTTTTGCAGTACCTGCTCCATGAACTTGAGCCCTCTTGCACTCTAGGCATACACTGTTTCTAGCAGTGAGAGGAGTTCTAGCGTTCTTGGGAGGGAAAACTCAAATATGCATTAAGGTATAATTAAGTCCAGTTTTATTCCGATTATGCACTAGTGGTTATCCACCTGTAGGCTTCCCCCCTATCCACACACCTAAGTGAACCACCACGTCTTGGATACCGCCTCCGCTCAGCTATTTACTCTGCTAGGTCTATACCCAAAGCGAGAAGTATGCTCGTACTATGGTCATTTCATGCATAGCTTCATGGCTCGGTCCTTAATTGATCATGGACGACACTAGCCTTAGCCAGAAACCACCCAAGTCACCCAGTCGTCCCAGTCGAAAATATTGGTTTAGTTTTGTTTTGTTTTGCAAATTATTTCCTCAATGTCATGGCAATGTGGCACTCTTGTCTCCACATGTCGTATGTCAATTACCTTTCCTAAGGTAATTGCGAAAGCATATAGCATTTGATAAAATATAAGAATGCATGAATCTAATTAGAAGCTGCTAAGCTATGGTTGTAAAATGACTAAGGACACACGATATCATTGGGTACAAAGGAAATACAAGTATTCAATAATCAAGGTATGGCATATAATAAGTAGGCAATTCCCATGCTGTCACATCCTTTGAACATGTTGAACCTATTGCAAACACTAGAGTTGAATTATTTCCCATGTTGTCACATCTCTGAGAATAAATGACTGACATTCTTTCCAATCCCACCTTTGGTGGTGCATGATTTTCTCTTAATTCACGACAACAATAATCGATACTCTTTAATTAAATTTAACCGGATTCTGAAACTTTATCCTTCTTGGTTTCATAGTTCTCCAATTGATATTTGAACCCAAATCATCTTGCTTGATCTAACCTTCATTTTTTTAGAAAGTAGCATATCATGTTGTTATCTAATACTTTCCAAACTTGTTTCGCATAATTAAGACTTTTAACCATTCAGGCTCCTGCTCATCAGTCAATCGGACTATTAAATTAATGCCCTCATTTATAGGTGTCAATTACTTAGTAACCCTATCCCTTTATTACGATCTTTACAATTTTAAGATATCTTGAGATGGAAAACCCCATACTTGACTTAATCCTTATTGTTTCTTACACTGCTCTGGTGAATAATGATCCACTTCAAATTATTATAAAGCTAATTGATAAGAACCATTCTCCTGTCACTCTCCAGACTGGTCATCCTCATACTTCAGATTAACGTAGCGGTGACATTCTTGGTCAATCTTCCTACTTCAGATCAACCTAGTAACAATATCCACACTCATCTTTGTACCATGGGTGTACATATAACTGGTAGAACAACTCATCTACCATCTTATAGAAACTTTGTAGTGATTCATCAAGACTAGTGCAATGACGTATCCATGTAAACTACTCTTGACCTTGTGCCTCATTACTGGAGTAACGAATTGGCTTTAATGCTTCCACGTAACCACTGGAATAGGAAACTTCCATCACGACTTTCTATATCCTTGCTTATTCATCACCTCATCATTATTCTCATTTTCTTGAGTGGCCATAAACATCTATCTAGCATTAGTATTATACTGACCTCTGATGAATATTAAAGTCCAATTATAATATTCCAAAACAACATCATAGTATCCATAGTATCACTTAGCTTGGTTACATAACTATTCAACACATCGATAGTTCTATCCAACTGAATCCACGATTTTAAACGGACTTACACTCCTTAGAAAGAAATTCTGGATCCCATATATCATTGACTAACAAACCACTTCCTCGATATGCTTATCTTGCGACTAACCATATTAGACTTGTCAAAGCCATTTCTTAGTCCATAACTTCTTTTACATTCTCCATAATTACCACATAACTTCTCCATATCTTACTACTAAAACTAGTCATTCTTAACTGGAACTGGCATAGAATCTGTCATAACATCTTAACTCAAAACAATTTACATATATCAATCCCTAACAAGCATGGGGTGTGTTACTCTTAATTAGCAATCTTCTTGCTCAGACGAAATAGGGACAAAACTTAAGCCTTAGTTCACATTACATCCTTTCATCACTTTCGACAGTACTTGTTTGTCCCAACTAATGGAAATGTTGCAATGGTTACTACCATCACACTAACTGTCAGGCGATCTGCTAGAATTCCCGTTTGTCCTTTATGACCTTGATTAGTACTGAATTGAGCTAGCAATCGCTAAATGCATGATCCATTCCTTTAACCAAAAGCAAACACTTTACGAACAGAGTCTTCACTTGATATATCTTCACCATAGTAAGGAAAATTGGAAATGCGTACCATTTCGTCAAGATCCCATTCTTCCAAAATAATGCAATCTCCACATTCCATCTTCTTCTATTCGAAGACTTTAAAAATTCTCTTCTTTCTGCTAAAACCACACCTCTTTAGATTCCTTATTGTTGAAGATCCTGGTCTTATTGACACTACTTACTTGATCCACGTATAATGTAAAAAAGAATCATCCTTTCTGACACCTAAATATACTCATTCCTTATAGACCATATTGTAGCAATAACGATCATCTTGATGTCTCGAAAGTAAACTGTCAACCTTCTCATTCCTTTATGACTCTACCTCAACTTAAACTTTGAACCTCAAACTATGTGCGAGACCAACAATGAATAGTTTTCCTTAACTCAACAATGGTGTCCATTGAGCTTCTGACCTTTAACCTTGCTTAGGACACTTGTCTCCTAAATGCCTAGATCTCAAAATAACATTATTTCCATCATAATTCTATAATGAATTATCTTGGCTTACTAACACTTGATTTCAAGCAGGGATGGTAGACAATTTCCTTAGACTAACTAGGTTCTGACTTAGGAGTTGAATTCCGACTCGTCAAGGTAATTAAAATCACACCGTATTGCTGTAAGTTGAGAGCTGCATTCCACTAACACACTTTTTTCATCTTAAGTTAGTCTGAATGGTAACCACTTCATCAAGACATTGAACTGAGTTTCAGAACTGGATTTAGGTGATTTGTATGCCGTGACAAGTTATTTCTGCTTATATTGAACTAAAGTAAAAGGTAGGGCTCTAGAGATTGGCAGTTGTAACACCATGATGATTCCTTGATCCTTGGCAGAAAGACCTTGGTTGGGAGTAGGTTGACTATTAACTTATTGTTTTGAAATCATCATCATTGTTGAGCATAAAACTTCCATTCCTTGAAGTCATTATCTTAGGTGTAAGGTAAGAGGGAAACAGGAAGAGAGAAGAAAGGAGACAGGGGAACTCAGAATAGAGCAGACGTCTTTATAAACTTTAACTTTTATTGATGTGAAATAAGTTGTTCTTTAACACTGAACTGAACTCTTAAACTAGTATGGTTATATCACCACCCCTTGATATACTCCATACGCTAAACCCACACAAGCACAAACAAAACTTGAGCAAACAAGCTAACACAACGATCTAACTAACCAACAAACTACTACTCTTGAGGGTAAAGCTTAGGTTCTGCCATAAGTTCTTGCGACCTCTTCAATCTTCCTTTGGTCTCGGAGGCTTCTTATCTGACTCATCTTCATCGAGACTGATCTTGAGAGAAAGAACTCCAGTGCAAAGATGCTTGACAACTCGAGTTGGCTTTACATCTTCATCTTTTTCCGAAGAAAGTTCTCCTTTTAACTTCCTTAATTCATCTTCTAACTCAAAGATCCTTTTCTGACAAAAAACAAGCTTACAATTGGTGTCCTTCCGATACTAGACAAAACGATCTTCAGTGTACTCCAGAATCTTGGCGGAGTCACGATCTTCAGGTTGAGATTTCTCTCTCATCCGTTCAACCAACTTCTATAACCTGGGAATCTTCTCTTGTTGAGCATGCTTCTGAATAGTGGCTTGGGTCTTACAATCATTGTAAAGGTCATCAAGAGCATCCAACAAGTCCTCAAATGCACAATTGTCTGAATCTCTTCACCCTGAGTATGTACACAACCAATCATTCAAAAATCGTCACCATGTTTCGGATGATAGTGATACACAGTGTTCTCTAGACAGTCCTTGAAATGATGACGGAGACGACACAATGCTTCATACGCGACTTCTTCACGAGCATAAAGAAAATAGTCAGCCTCACCACTGAAAGAGAGTTGGGAAGATGTTCTTTCTCCGAGTCAAGAGTAACAGTTGCCTTGCAGTGAGATTGATTTCCAACATGGATGGATACCTTAGTGTATTTCGGTGGAACCTCATATCCAAGATCATACACCATACGACAAAGCTCACTTGTAAAACTATAGTTTCCGTGTTGCTCAGCTTCCTTTTCAAATAATGCCTTACGTTCTTGTGCTTCCATACCTTCATTAAACTTCTCGATCTTCATGGGCAGATCAAAGTGAATCATCATCTTATCCAACTTCTCCTTATAGGGATCCATCTAGAATAAGTTGAAAACCGGAAAGGAGAGGTGGAATAAAACTTTTGCAAGAAGCAATGGAATAAGGAGAAAAACAGCCTTTTGCAAATAGATTTTTTAGCAAAGACATGTCCTTAAGGGCTTAACCGTTTGGCTTGACCTATAGTCGAGATGTCTCTGATACCAACTTGTCACACCCAGAAATTCACTAGTAACTTCCAAACTAATTTGTGCATACAATCCTTGTCCAGGTATCAGTCGAGGTACACAAATTGACAATTTAATATATAGAATCATCAAATAAACTGATGCGATAAATACTTACACCCTTAGACCTCACCACAAACAAAACTGCAGCGGAAAAGAAAATCTAGCGAAGCTTCAACTCCACTCCCACAGACAGCTCAACTGGGATATAAACCAAAAGGTCTTCTCCTTCGAAATCCTTCTTCAACTAAGGTTGATTGGTTATTGTAAGGTGAGTACATGGAATACTCAACAAGCCAGACAACAAGTACGCAAGTGCACAGCGATACAAAGGATGGCAATAATAGAGTTTCATTTGCAAAGGCAGCATTTAGCAAATATTTGAGAATTTTGTAAAACAGTAGAGTAATTAGTCATCAATATTAATTAACACTGAACAAAATTCCAATGCTGCACAGGCCCAACCATCTCTGAACAACAAATCCTAGTTGCACAGATATAAACTTCATTACATGAGCTAACAAGTTATCATCACCAATTTATTATCATTATTGAGTAGTGTGGGACTAATCACGAAAAACATTGTTAGGCCCACCCATAACCGTGGGTACGGCTATTCAAATAGTTTTAACTCTGGTCAGAGGTGTACATATTTACCCACAAGACACAATCTCAACATCATGTCAACCATGCGTCACGATACCAAAAGGTACCCGAATAGAGATTGTGACATGACCCTTTGCATAACAATCCAACAAAATGACACCCACTAAGCTTCTGTCTCCGACAACGAATGGCCGGTTACCTAACAGGGAGACTACTTAGTGCCCAAAAACATATGTGGACTTAATTGTCTGTCACCTGTGGACTTTGTTGTCTGTCACGATAAAACAACAAAAACAAACTACCATGGTGTCTCCTGATGAATATGCTACACTACAGATCCAGCCGTTGCCCATGCTTGCTTGTGATTAGTACGATTAATGCTTCACAGTGATAGCTCCTGAAACGGTCCTTAATTGTCATGGGTACGACCATCAAATCATGTGCTCACAACCCACCATTAATCAAATTTAAGTTGACCATTAATTTATTAATTAGTCAATCATGATCATCATCATGAGCTGCCATTAATTATCCATTAAGGGGATATAAGTGAATCATTAACTTTCCCACATGAAATGATACTAAAGTTTCTAAGCATGGCTAAGCAATTATTCCTAATATCTAGTTAAACCATTATATAAAGCTTAACTAGTCAAATTATAACCCAAGGTTTCAAGGGATAAGGGATTCAATGCTAATTTGGCCATAACTAAAGAATAGGTTAATACCACCCAATGACATTCAACAATAAAATGCATATTTGAAATAAATAGAGAATTTAAAAATAGGATCAACATGATCAAAGGAAATTGTATTTGGGATCTGTGTGACTTTCCTTGCAATAATTAGTCTTCAATTCGTCTTCTGAAACTTCTCTAACGAACAAACAATTCTCCGAAACTACGAAAAACTAAACCTATAATGCAAAAACGAGAAAAAAACATTAATAAAAACCAAATAAACAAAACAATTAAAGTTCATAAATTGGTAGAGCTTAATTTTAGATTAATTATGAGACTTGAACGACCTCATTCCGAGTTCGTATGAATTAGTTATGAATTTCTGAAGTTTAATCCAATTAAACCTATTAAAGAAAAGCTATTCCACTTTAATTAATAATTTACAATTAATTTATATCAAAGAGAAAAGATTAAAAACATCTTCCGAAAAAGGTTGGATCAAATTTGGTAGATGACATATAGCAAAAGGACTAATATGTCATTGAAAAGAGAGGAAAAAATAACTACAAAGATTTGGATGATAGAGATTTAATCGGATAAACATGGATGGCTCAGATTAATCCAATCGGATCTATAGAGATGGACGGACGGCCGAGATTGAATGTGGCTTAGGGCTAAGATTGAATTGATCACCTTTGACCTAAATCTTATGGCTGCGATTGTATCTAGAGGGACTGATGACATGGGACGCCACATAAGCACCACAGTGGACAGGGAGTGCTAGCTGACAACGATGTGGCACCGACGCGGACGGCCACGTAGGCACGACGGCGAACGACGGCAGGAACTGAGGACACCGGGATGAAGAGGGGATCGAGGAGAAGCTTATTGATAAAAACGATGATGGGCGGCGATGGAAAGACGCTGGCGATGAGCTCTTGGCGGCGGGGGTCTTTGGAATAATGATGGCAATGGTGCTCTGGCAACGGGCATCACCAATGGAGGCTTCGGCGAACTTCGACGGTGACGGGGTCAGCGGCGACCGGAGAGGCGGTGCGACACGGCTGAAACTTGCGGGTGGCGACGGAGAGAACACGAGTGCGAGAGAAGATGGAGCATGGGAAATACTCGGGAAATCGAGAGGATGAAAGAGTAGAGCTTGGTGGGTGTATTTATCGGCTCGGAAGAGGAGGAGTCCTAGTCCAACACATGAGAAAATCACCGGGAAAGGAAACTAGGATTAAGGAAAGAGGGAGTCCGATTTAGAGAGGAACTGAGATTAATTTCCAAATGGGAGAGGGAGTCCGATTTAGAGAGGAACTGAGATTAATTTTCAAATGGGTTTGGTTTCTTTTTTTAGAAAAGGAAAGAAGAAGGAAAAGAGAAAGATTATCCCTCAACCAAATTAGGAAGGATCAACCGGATTTGGAAATGGGAAAAAATGGCAACGCGGGATGAACAGTAGGCCGGATGGTACTGTAGCAGAGGGAGGAAAACAACCTTTATCTGTTCGGCGATACTGTAGAAGAGGGAGGAAAAAACCATACTTTTTTACTGTTCTGGCCGGTTGCTAGAGGGATACAAAACATACTTTTTCTGATCTGGGCCGACTGAATCAGGGAGGCCAAGCAGACTTTCTGAGGGGAAATAGGCCAGGCCGGACAGAGCAGAGGAAGGACAGACATACTTCCAGAATTTGGGCCAAAATCTGGAGAGAGAAATTTAATTACTTTTTCATTTAAATTTATCGTTTAGATGATCTTTGAACTTTCATAAATACTTTTAATGTTTAAATAATTTCAAAAAAATTTTAAAAATATATAGACACTCATAATATTTAAAAATATATAAATAGACCATTTAATGATTAATTTATTTATTTAAATAATTATTAAAATGCTTGTTGTATAATTAAAATTATTAATTGAGCTCGAAAAATCCGAGAAAATTCGGAGAGTTTATTTAATTATGAATAATTTAACAAAAATTAAATTCACCCATGTTTATATTTAGGAAATTTAGTTCCTACATTTACTTCACTTGTAAATTAATGTAATTTATTATGTAATGTTCAATTTTTTATATATTTTATTTAAACACTTCTTTAATTATTAAATAATTTCTAGAAAATTTTTTTATAACTATTTATATTTATATGATTTTTAGGTGTGACCAATGGCCGACCAGGACTTCCTCTATTGGAAGAAGCCTTTTTGCCGGAATTGCATATTGTAAAAAAAAATGTGTTTTCATTGCACAGATCGCTGCACTGTTTGGTTTTTACTACTCTCAATGCTCTTCTTCTGCTGTAATAGCAAGAGATTGTGGAGTAGCACCTACTAGCCACCACATCAGAAGTCCCAAAACTTTTGAGTGCATAATCTTTAAAACCCAGGAGGAGGTTTGGCTTGAACAGAGTATTTGAACATTCGGTTGGAAAAATAATAGGTTTATGTGGTTCTATAGTTTAACTAATTGTTTACCAAGATCTGCAATCTTTGAGACTGTACATTCAAAAGTATAATGTATAATGATTAAGTGTGTCACTTATTATCATATATAATAGCTCACATATACAGGATACTTAAACGGGCATTTTAAGGTCACGCAAAACTTGACTATATGGCTGGTTGAATTGAACCCAAAAGTTTAGAAGCATCAAAACTGTGGCGGTAGATTTAGCAAGCACATTCCTGTTTCACAAAGAAGATAAACTTGTTCTCATTCTATATTATACTACAACAACATTGTTCAGGAATTAGAATGGTGCAAAGGGAAAAAAAATAGAGTAAAAACATAAAACAACAAATATGTGACAAAAAATAGAGAGACCAACCACATCCCGAGCTTTGACCCAATTCCTGTCCGGGCTCTCATAGATGGATGGGAGCCATACCATCACATGCGCTTAAAGATGAAAACCGCTTGGAAACAAACGGAAATCACATCTATTATTTGTGTTTCCATATCTTTATTGAATAGGAAACCTTAGATATAAAAACAGAATCAAATATTATTAAATATTAAAACGAAGCACAAATACGAATTAGAGCGAATATGATAATGAACATTTATCGAAATATAAAAACTTCTCAAACGGAGCTTCCATTTTTTTCTAAAAGAATAAATAAAATTTTCCAAATTTTAGCAAACTAACAGTACCACTTATCGTAAAAGATAACATCACAGTTCACAGCACAGATCACTTTGTTTAAGTCCAATGAAACAATTATATAAATCACAATTCAGTCATATAGTAGCTTATACTGTTTGGGTTGTGCCAAGTTGGTGTTTGGTATATGTGCCTTTTCATTTTGGAATTGTTAGAATTTTTTTGACTGATTTTGCTTTTCGATGGATAGTGCCCTCACTTTATCCGTATTCGTATTCGAGAAAAAAAATTTTAAGTCCATTTTCATTTCTGAAAATTATGACCAATGCTTTTCATTTTCGAAAATAGATCTGTAATCCAGAAACATTTTGAACCGTTTTCAACATACATGCGCTTCATCCCCTTCAGCATACATGTTTTCGCATAGTCACGTGGCTGATGGCACAACATGAAGATGTCAGGTCGGTCTTAGGCTGATGGCTAAAAAAGACGCAGATACTCTGCAACTACACACGTTGTGTGGGGTTTACCTGTCAGCTGCAGCTAGGGCACTGCACAGCAGTAATTGCAGACAATTCCCCTCGCTCTCTCTCGCTTCAAGGCTGGCGGCTCTGGTTGGGAGGTGTTTGGGCTGCTAATGGGTCATTAGGCCCATGGCCCATGCCATGCCTTCCATCCAAACTTCTCCTTCCTTGGCGACTCGCAAGCTGCGTCCTCGCGATTAGGGATGAAAGTAGGTACGGGAAAATCTCGTACCGACCGACACCGAATACCGAAAAACCCGACCAAATATCGTATCCGTGAGAAAAAGGGGAACGGGTAAAAAAGGAAAACGGAAAACGGGAAACAAGAATGGTAACGGTTGGGGTGTTTTTTCCGATCGTATTTGCGGATCCCGCATTTATCCGGAAAAATTCCCGTTTATCGGACCATCTAAATCAATTTCAGCCCACCAATCCACCCCACCCGTACCGGCCACCACCCAGCCACCGTGCCCAACCTCCTTCCGCCCCGGCGCTCTGCTTTGCCCTAACCCTAGCCGGCACGCCAGCCACAGCCAGAGTTAGGCCAGCGCGCCGCGCCCTGGCCCTGACCTCGCTAGCCGCTAGCCACAGCCGAACGCGCACCCTGACCCTGGCCGAGGCCGGCCACGCACCCCGAGCCCGCCCGACTCTAGCCGCCGTCGCACCTCCCCCCCTCGGCCTCCAGGTCTCTGCTCGATGCCGGCCGCCAGCTCTCCTGCAGCCGCCCGTGTTGAAGCCGCCGATTCTATCTCTTAGCTTGTGAGAAAAGAGAATCTGTGATGAGTCTGTAAGAATCTGTGATGAGAAAAGAGAATCTGGTATTTTCACAGCCTTAATTCATTGTGATGTTTGTTCTTGTTAGAATTACATTCAGCTTAGATGCTCATTATCATTCAGGTTGCTCCTGAGGTCGTGGAGAGCTCTGTGATACCAGGGATCTGTCAGAAGCAACATGTGAGATATTATTTATAGTCATATCCTACAACTATGATTCACACTTGTTTTCGAGAAAAAAACACTATGATTCACAGTTTCACACATTTTACATCTTTTGTACTTCATATCAGGATCAAGCAGGATGGTGTGGTTCATACTTGGCTTCAATTGATGTTGAAAGGAAATTCATGGATGTTGAGATCACAACTGATATTACCGAATCACTTGAACACACTCCACCTTTAGAAATTTATAATGAAAACAGGACTCTCCTTCTCGTTTCCATTTCTCTGATATGGAAAGATGTGATTTGAAGAATTCTACAAAAACGCTCACACAATCTACTTGACAAAGGTATTATTTTGAGTAGACAATTGGAGAATGAATGCGGATTAAATTTTGTACAAAAGGATGAAATTTTGTACAAATTAATTTTTGAGAAAAAAGAATCTGTGATGATTGTGATGTTGATGTTTTTAAATTTGGACTTGTGATGTAATGTCATGGGATTATGCATAGTTGTAATTGTTGTATCCTTTGATGTGGTTATATGTGTGTCGACGTTTTTCTTTTTTTTAACCGATTCCCGATCGTAATTGACATGCTCCCGACCGTTTCCAACCATTTTCTGTCCCGGATTATCAAATTCATATTCCCATCTGTCTTTTTTTTTTCCCGTTTCTAATCTCACAAAAAAATTAAAAAACAAAAATGGTTAAAATCTTTTCCGACCATTTTCATCCCTACTCGGGATGGCACAAGAACTGCAATAGCCAGCGGGGAGGCGCAACTTGGCGGAGCCCGAGAAAAGGCTGCACGCGCTCGAAGACCGGATGCTACAAACAAGGTACTGAAATCTCTTAGCCCGGCCGTCGGAAGTTCCGTTTGGACAATCGCGAGTTATCTGACCGACGTAGCTGCGTGCTTCTGTCTGACGAATTTGTGAGAAATGGAAGAAACAGAAATCATCCGTGACCAACGCTGGTACATGAGTGGTACGTTCCCTCGTTTCTACATCTATAATTTTGTTGATGTTGGTGTGTTATTGACAAATCGCGTTGGCGATTTATTGGTTCTGACTGGGAGCATTGGGGCGCTGGTGCTTCTCATGGAGGAGAGCCAATTTTACTGACTGAATTGAGGGCTAGAAATAGACTAGTATCCTAAGAAAGAATCAAACAAGGAGAGAACCACTAGCCATGGCCCGAGGTTGGTTTTGTTTCAAGATAAGTCCTTTTTTTTTTACCAAAAACAGTACATCAAGTATTTTAGTATAAAGCAACTGGAGAAAACACCGATATGCTTTTTCTTTCAGATCGACTAATTGGAACTTGGGTTAGGCTCATGTTTTTTTGGAAGCCTCATGGTTCGTGTATCTTGTAATACCAATTAGGTCTGTGATTGACCATTTACACATCTATTCATAAAATATTTAATAAACTTAGACCCTTTCCACTTAGATGCTCTCTGTGCTGCTTTTTGTTTCGGGTAGTTCTTACTAACTTTTTCTTTTGTAATAGAGAGACCAGGTAATTATGTCACTATTGCATTCTCTCGACATTATTGCACTTTCTACTTCATACTTTTTTTTCTTTGTTGGAAAATTGAATGGCAAAAGATCTGCCTGATGCATACTAAAACACTCAAATGTACTTCAATAGTCCATCTTCCTTCTTTAGAGTATAACCCGTTGCAGGCTGCGCCATCATGCACCCTTGCTTCTAGCTTCTGAGCCTTGAGAAGATGTTGGCAAATTGTCACCTGCTGGACTACTCTTCTTGCATCTAACCTTTCGGTTAGTATCCAAGTTGGCTTTGAAATTGACTACATGACTTCTCTTTCCTTCAATTTTAGTCGCATTTCTCAGTTCTTCATGGTTTCTCACAGACTCTTGAATCAGTTTCTAATCTTTCCCAGTCTGTTCATTTTCCTTGCTGATAAAAATTGTAACAGATATTAATTAAGAAATATATTGAGGATGGATGGATTATACTAAGTAATTGGAAACCAAAATGTGATATAAAACTATAATTTCTGTTCACTTACAGAACAATGTTTCCTCCCAGTGGTGACATTTCTGCACAAGAAAAGCAGAATTCACGTCCACACCTTGACACCATGAAATAAATATGATGTAAGAGTTTAGCAAGAAAAAAAAGGACACCACATTACATACAAAGTACTTTCAGTTGAGCAATACACACTAGATATTGTTTTGATATAAACATGTACAGTAGAATGAAAATATTTTTTTACTAGAAAGCCATGAGCACAATGGATAGATAGGGTAGTTCGAACAATTTACATGAATCTCCAATACAAGCAACCATACTACAATCCTGAACATGATTCGTTGTTTTATTATATTTACAATAAAAATTTTTTTGTACAATTAATTACATGATAACTAATGTAATTAATTGCTATATTTTGTTGCATACCTCAAAATCATTTCTTATATAGTGGATAAACAGTAAACCTTTGCTTTTCAGTAACCAACCATAGAGAGTCCATTTTAAGCTATTACAACTATGACAACTATAGAAGCAGTGATCAAATATAACGTCGCACTAAGAGAAACTCATTTTCGACCATGGATTAGTCTTTTGCTTAATTTTAGTTATCCCATGACTGGACTTTTTGCCAAATATTCATAAAGACAATAAAGAATAGATAAATCCATATTAGAACTCTAAAGGACCAAAACATGCAAATGTCCACAAAGCCGTTATTATATAATTTTATTTTTTTCTTACAAAGAACTGAACAAAAATATATTTCATATGAACATAACTAAAATTTTGTTTCTTGTGCACTCTTAAGTTGTTTCTTGTGCAATGGCCTATTTGGCGATAGTGTGTGCAATCCATATAATTCCTGGATGCATATATCTCTGTGTGTTGTAGTGATTCTTGATAGATCCGTGTTGTTTTTAGAAATAGTAGAGTTCCAATTTTTAGGAAAAAAAGATGCCCTTGTCAATTGAATGGGTAGAAAAGAACATGTTAAAAGATGGATATCCCCAGTAATTCCGACATAAAGCATCTGCAATGCTGTATACATAAAGTTTTTGTCTGGCCATATATTTTCCATAATAGGATTGGAATCAGGAGTTTTAAAAACTTCCACTTTACTGAAGTCTTATGTGGAGAAAGAAGTATAGTCGTAGGAAGAAAGGAAGTAATTTGGGAATATAAAATCAATCCAAGACTAATTAGGATAGGAAGTATTTAAAATTAGGAAGTTATTTACTTGTTGTTTTCATAGATACTGGTCCAAATCAGAGTAGGAAAGAGATTTCCTATTCAGAATTAGGAAAGTTATTTACTTGCTGTTTTCATAGATACTAGTCAAATAAAAGTAGGAAAGGGATAAATCCTTGTAACAGTCAGTGAAGAAAGAATTTATCTATCAACTTTCTCCTCTCCTCTAACAAAATAACGGACCGAGGGGCAAAACCTTGTTCCTCCTCTACCCACAATTACGCACTTTGCAGTTTAGGATCTCCACCCTCCATCCAACCTAAAAAATACTAATCCAAGCCATAACATCTTGGTATCAGAGCTGCCAGGCACCTCCCATTGTTCGACCACCATGGCCGAGCCTCCATCGGACCTCGAAGCACTGGTTCGCTCTCTCGCTGTCACATACCCAAATTTTTGGGTCAAGAATTTTTTGTCAAAACCAAATGAAAATAAGGTTTCCAAATTTTATGAACCAACATTTTTTATTTCTAACTTAGGTGAAGTATTTTCAACCAAGTGGCATGATTAAAATTTGAGAACTAAAGAAAAGCTTTTTCATTTCTAACTTGAAAGGTGGATACACACATACATGTGCACATGCATATGCATAAAACATATTTTGACAATAAGTCTTTTTGTGCATCTGAATTTTTGAACTCTCATTTCATCATAATGTCATCTCCTCAGCTCAAGAAAATTTATTATGAACCCTATAACCAAATTAGATGCATATACAAGGAGGGGAGCACATATACAAAGAAAAGTTACCCTAATTTTCTAAAATAATCCATACAAGATAAAATCCTGAAAAAATTCATGTAGGTGCCAAATATTACATTCAACTCAATATAATTTTGGTACAATTTAATAACTAGGTTTGAGGCCCCAAACAAATTAGACAGAACAGTCCAATAGTAGGCTAGTTATGATTTTAAATCGGCTAAAACCATACACCACCCAAAAGTGAATTAAAATGCACAAAAGTATACATGTGAAATAATTTATTAAAATACTAGATTAATTATCATGAGTAAATATAATTTTTCTCCTCCATCCAGGATTTCTAAATATCCAAACAAGTTTCCATGTACCCCATCTTTGTTGAATTTCGTGAGCAAACTATCAAGGATTTTTGAGTGCAACCAAGGAAAAATGGACTCTATGTTTTCTCCCGTACTCCTAGAAAAAGTTTCATCAATTTACCAAACCCACACAACAAATTATGAGGTTGCAAAGTTAGAGGTGAAGATTAATTCAAAAATATCTTCAAAAATTCAAGTGTACACAATTTTCTGCCAATCCCTCTCATTCCCAACTAAAGTAACATGGCATGGACCCACTGGATAGCCTCCCTGGCTAACCCTCGCCCTCTCTCTCACCCTCGCTTGGCCGGGAACACGGGAGAGCGCGAGCCGACCGTGCTATGGACGCTGTCGATGTATGTGCCCGACGTGTCAACACGCCACGCCCCTCCTCTTGCTCTCTAACCTTCCCAGACCAGTTCGCCCCACTCCATGCATCACCTCAGTGCCAACCAAAATGAGAGAGGAAGCCATAGCTCTCCCTTTTCCCTCTCTTCTTCATCGCTGGCCGTGCGAAAGACGAAGGCTGCCGCCGCCAAGGAACCGCGGTTATTCCTCTCTCTTTTGCGTTATGTTCAAAGCACACAATGCCAAACCTTTTCTCTTTTAACCCCATCGCCCTTTGTGCACCGTAGCAACGGGAACACCGCCGCGCCCATAGGAGCTCCGGAGCACATACTGTGCACCACCGTCGCGTTCTTGCCGACGTCCCGGCCGACTTCGACCACCTCGAGGCAGACCGACGCGTTGCGAGGACCGCCTCGACTCCTTCAAGACGCCTCAAGTGCCCCAGCCGAAGACGTCCTAGACATGGAGAACACGCCCCTTTCTTCCTTGGCTCCGATCTGAACCCGCCGCCATCACCATCATCGATTTCTTTCTCTCCGATGAGCCATTGTCGAATTCCTTGCGCATGCACCATCCCTGGGACCTAATCAACCTATTGGACATGCATGCATGGCCGCTCTTCAAGTAGATCGAGCCGTCACCGTTCACGCCGGAAGATCTTGCCGCCACCGCCAAGTCTGTTCATCGCCAAGACCCTGTCGGGCCTCTACAAGCCACAGAAAAGCTTCGGTAAGTACCCTAGTGCCTCATAGACACACATGCATGCGTTAGATTGCACTAATCCGAGCCACAACTTGACATGCACTTGCATGCCGAACTGCACTGCTGCCCGTGCTTGCCGTCGGCGCGATTCCGGTCACCACTGCGTACAAGACCACCACCAATAGGTTCACAACAGGCCACTCCACCATTTCTCTTTTGGTCACCCCCTCTGGAACGCCGCCGTTCGCCGCCGGCGAGGCCAAGAAGGAGCTCCAGCCACCGGTACTCTGCCTCGCTCCCTCGCTGGCTCACTGACAAGCAGACCCCGCATCATTAGGCGCAAGAGACTAGTTAGTAGAAGTTTAAATCTTGTAGGGTTCTAATTACAAAGTGTGTAAGACTTACATGTGGGGTCATGGATCCATCTGTAAATACACAAAACCTTAAGGACCCTTAATAAAATTTGAAACAATACATGCTAGGGACCTTAGGTTCTAATTCAAGGACTCCAGGGGCATTTCCGAAAAATGGCCAGACACTGACCTGCGCACCCCATGGGCTTTTAATTCGAAAATATAGAGGAAAATGGATAAATCAAACTTATTTTTCAATAGAAAAATCTACAAACTTGTTAAATCCATATAAAATCCAATATAACTCATTTTTGGATGAAATAAATTTCTGTGAACTCACCAAATGATGAACTTTAATTTAGAATTATAAAACTTGGCACTCTCAGTACCATATTAGCCCCAAAAATTTATTTAAATAAAATCACACCTAGGGCTTGTATGGACTTGTAAAATAAGTAGAAAATTCAAGCTAACTCATTTTTAGGTAAACTTAAAAATCCTACATATTCCTCAACTCACACTCTCTGGTTAGGAAGAATAAAAATATAATTACTTTGGGCCAAATACTTTTAAAACCATTGTTAAGGAAATGGTGAAAACTAGGTGAAATGAACTTTAGAGATTTATTTAAAAATTAATTTAACTCCTTTTTGAACAAGCTTAAGCTCTGTAGAATCACAAATGTTTGCACTTCCAAATACTAAAATGAAAGTATATGCTTACTGTATAACAAAATTCCTTAAGCATTTATTTAGGAAAATAAACAACCTAGTGCACCCCTCACTTTACAAGATTTGATAAGATTCATTTTTAATCCATTTTGGGATAACCAAATTTATTTAGAACCAGAAAGTAATGAAATTCAATTAGGTTAAATAAAATATGGCAATTCATACACTAAATATGTAGGAAAAACCCTAAATAAATAACCTAGGTGCTAATCACCATAAATAAGCTAAGCATCATGTGGATATATATATATATATGTATATACATGAATTGAAATCCTAGCTCTAGGTAGATTAGAATAAAATATGTTGGATCAGTGAAACCATAATTCCATCTCAAATTACTAAAACTTAGCACATTTAGCTCCATAGGAAAAACCTAAGTTGATATGTTAAACACCTATCACAAGAACATTTCCTAGTTTAGAAAATGTATAGTGAAACAATTTAAACTCCAAAAGTTTTGAACTAAAACTTAAATTTATTGGAAAAATTATCCATTTTCAAACATCTATAGCAAAATGAACATGCTCTGGACTTAGAACTTCTAAAGAGGTACATATAGTGACCATAAACCTAGAACCCGTCGTAACTTGTAAAACCTATAAGAAATTCACAATAAGTCCAAAAATTGGGAAAACAAATGTGTTAATTTTTGAAAACACACTTTTGCATCCATGAGGGGTTAAATCAAATAAAAATCACTTTACCAAGTTATTTTATAACCCTACCTAAGTATATACTATTCTATACTGAGGAAACTTCTAAAATCAATAACTCCCAAATGGAACAAGATAAATTAGTAATTCTTTCCCCTAAATTCATTTTAGATCAGTACCTACTCAATGTGCAAATCATGCATTTTAGAACATTTTGGATTTTCGCCTGTTTTCAGTGTTTAATTGCATATCGTGCATTCTATCTACATAATTGCATAAACGGAGAAGGGGTGGATTAGGTGCTAACATTTCTCAAGATCAAGGCAAGTTTTTTCCCTCCTTTCCTTTGAACACATTGAATCCCATGTTTTGAGGGATGAAAATATTTGTTTGCAAAGCTGCATATGAATTTAGACTATATCGATATTTAAAACTTGGATACGGTACTTATGTCCTAATTGCTGCATCTACTATCTTGAATAATTGTATTCCTTGCTGATTGTACCCCTAGAAATGGTTAGAGTACAATCCATGTGCTCAAATGGGTTTATATGTGCTTTACGCAGCTATTTGCTTAGCCGTGCTTAGAATTATGCAAATGCTCATTCCATCGATAACTATAATGTGTTTTTGATATATGAACCCTTGCTGGTAGAATTAATATGATGAGTATTTGCGAACCAAAATGGGTAAATATGTGATTTTGACTTGGGCGGCAAAAATGTGGCATGCAATTGATGTATTTGTATGCCGATAGGGGGAGAGATGTTTGCACGAGTCCGTAAGGACCGAACTTGTGTCACCAACTTAAAGTATTCCGTCCATCCAGATGTGTTAGTATGGGATGACCTAAGCTGAATAATCTACTTAGAATCTAGCCTTGCGCTAAGGTAGGCCGGAGTGTATGGGTTCGGATAACCCAGAGGAACATCCTATTTACCCCCGAAATGGTAGTTTAGGCGACTAAGTCTAAACAATACAATGATATTGTGCCACGTGGGTGGGTTCCTGTCGTGTCCGCCACCACGGCGTCAAGTTTAAGGAGGGGCCACGACACTTGACGGTTCTATGTCACATTCCAGTGTGACTAGGATGGACGGAACACAAATCATGCTGGTGCAAGGCTAGGGTTTAAGTAGTGTAAAGGCTTTGTTATGACCTCTAGATCATGCTCAACATGAAGAGTGTGGTAGAGTCTTGCAAACTCAAAACCAACTAGAGTGTTCATATCATGTGGGTAAAGCTGTACAAACTCTGCAGAGTTCTCTAAAACTAATCGATTAGCCATGCTCACGGTCAAGAACGCTTTGGTGAAGTGTCATGAGTATAGACTCTATATTTTCAAAAATGTGAACATGTGACTTGTTTTGAACATGACAAATTGTGTTGTGTTGTGTGAGTATGGTGAAATATATTGTGACTTGTTGTCATGGAGGACGACAAGGTATTGACATATGATGGAATCAATATGAATTTAATGATAAAAATTGAATCTTGTCTTTGTTAATTGAATTGTCAACTCTTTTACAAATAATTTGTGAAATAAAGTTTGCTTTATGCTGAAAATGAACCACATAAAGACCCTCTTTGAATATATGCCTATCATGTAGCATGTTAGGTTTGACTTGTGCTTGCCAGTACATTAACTTGTTTAATGTACGACTCTTGCCACCGGAATATCCATTTTGCTTGCAGGTTTAGACTTAGTCTTTTGTGTGATGCGGGTAACTCGTCTGCTTCTTCTAGGACCTGAACTTGATGGGGTAAACCCCTAGTCAATGTGCTTGTGAAATGGGTAGCCAAGCTTTCGCAGTTCTCTGATTTATACATGTATATTTGGCCGGTCGGCCTCTGTATTTATTAAGTTACTGTAAATCTTTACATTCCATTCATCTTAACTATATTAGCTATGTATGCCCATGCTTGAGATGAAAGTGTGAATCTAGTGCACATCCAGGGAACTAGATTCACATGAGTATGAGTTAAGGTTATTTGCGATGTTGTAGATCTTTAGCCATTTTGTCAAGTCTCCTGAATGTGTAACACATCTGGTCGCCGCCTTCGAGTGGTTTGACGGGCACATCTCAGGCTGAAGTTGACTGGCAGGCTAAAGGCCCAGCAACGTCTCCGATATCCTTCTCTCGAGGCTCTGAATATTCCATTATGCTTGTTAGATGAGTTGAAGCGTTTCACTTTATCTTACAATTATAATGGAAGGTCCGGGTGTCTCCGACACTCGCCGACACCGTCAAATCGCTACAAGCGTTAGTGGATGAGCTCAAGCTGGAACAACGGCCCTCATCATCTTCCTCTAGTTCCCGACAAGCCCATGGATATCGTCCTCCGGACCGACCACCCCGTTTCCAAAAGATGGATTTCCCAAAATACAATGGGCAATCGGATCCTCTGATTTTCATCAATCGATGCGAATCTTTTTTCCACCAGCAACGAATTGCAGAAGAGGAGAAAGTTTGCATGGCCTCCTATAATTTGGAAGACATGGCTCAATTATGGTATATTCAGGTGCAACAGGATGAAGGCACCCCTCCATGGCGCCGTTTCTCGGAGCTTCTCCATCTACGCTTCGGTCCCCCTACGCTTCAATCCCCTGGGGGAGTTGGCTGCATACCGCCGCACGGGCACCATCGAGGAATATCAAGATCGCTTCTAGGCGCTTCTTCCTCGTGCCAGCCTACTCACCGAGCTACAACACGTGTAGCTTTTCACCGCAGGGTTGCTGCCACCCTTGTCTCTGGATGTGGAAATCCAAAATCCCCAATCCCTCGCCGTTGCCATGAATTTGGCCCGCAAGATGGAGTTACGCAACCAACTGGCGCCTTCGGCCACATCATCCCGGTCTGGTCGTGGGCTGCTACCCACGCCTCGTGTAGGACCATCCGTGCCGCATGGGTCGTTTGTTTCGGGCGCTGGCGGACCTCCTTCACATGGATCGACCGTCGCCGCGCCTACTGCTTCCTCCATCGTGACCATCGAAGGCCGGCCCGTAAAGCATCTAACACAAGCCGAGATGGAAGAGCGTCGCCGTTTGGGCCTCTACTACAGCTGCGATGAAAAGTTTGGCCGTGGCCATAACAGAGTTTGCACGCAACTCTTTCTAATCCATATGGCAGATCCTGATGACGACACAAGTGCAGAGGTGACAACCGAGTTCCTTGACGAGCCCCTGACTTCTCTCCATGCCATCACAAGACTCCACACAACGGAGAAAATGAAATTGCGCATATCCATCACCGGCCGACTCCTGTTTGCGCTTTTGGACTCTGGTTCCATGCACAATTTCATCTTCGAGGCTTGCTGCCACCATGGGCCTTGACAACTGCACGAGACTCACTGTCACCGTCGTCAACGGTGAACGCGTGCCGTGTTCAGGGGTGCTGCACCAAACCACCTTCATCATCGACTCCAATGAATTCACCACCGATTTCTTCATGCTATCTCTCGCCGGCTATGATGTGGTCTTGGGCGCCCACTGGCTGGCTTCGTTGGGGCCGTTGTTGTGGTATTTCAGCCAGCTTACCCTCTCCTCCTAGCACCAAGGCCGCCGCATCTGCTGGCATGGCGTTGCTACTGCTAGCCACCCACATCTCCACTCGGTTGGTGGTCCTTCTCATTTGGAGGCGCTGTTGGACGAATTCCATGACATATTTGCCGAACTGCTAGGCTACCGCCTCCCAGATCACATGATCACCACATCAATTTGTTGCTCAGGGCGGCGCCGGTCGTCGTGCAGCCTTATCGGTATCCCTCGGCCCATAAAGACGAGTTGGAGTGGCAATGTCACACTATGCTGGCGCAGGGCTTGATTCGCCCCAGTTCTTTGGCTTTCTCTTCGCTAGTGCTGCTTGTAAAGAAGCCCGATGGCTCTTGGCATTTTTGCATGGATAACCAGGCACTAAATAGCATCACCTTCAAAGACGCTTTCCCAATTCCCGTGGTCCACGGACTCTTGGACGAACTACATGGCGCTTGCATCTTTACTAAGCTGGATCTTCGCTCCGGTTACCACCAAGTCCGTGTAAAATCAAAGTGTGTTTGATTCTTTATTTAATGATGAACAATTGGCGTTTGGGATTTATTGGTTTGAGTGTTTTGATTTTGGAAGAGTTGAATTTTTGAACAATGAATGTTGTTCGATCAGGCTATGCACATGGGTCGACCGAGCGTGTTCTCGCCGGTCTAACTGGGAGGTGTCCGGGCGGTCGACCGGCAAGCTCTGCGGTCGACCGGCCGAGCCATCCGACCGGTTGCTGATTTCGTTTCGGTTTTGGTTTCGATTTGATTCCTTATACATACATGGAAGTTTCGTGTTCCTATGCACGTGTCTGGTTGTTTATGCTAACAATGAGTCAAGTTTGGATATCTTATGCTCGGATATGGTATTCTTTATTTAATTGTGTGCAGGTATTCTTTACGCCTTGGGAAAGTGTTGCTGGTGATCGAGTCGGAGTCAACTTGGAGATAAGGTGACGTCCGAGATGGGGATCATGCGGGATGCTGAAGGGTAGAGATTAGTGCACATAATTGGAAAGTTTCCATATGGCATACAATGGAGATATTGTTGCGTATGGAAAGCGGAATTTCGGTTTTAGGAAGACTGAGATTGTGATGGTTGGTTTATGTATAGTTTGTTCTTGTACGGCAAGGTTTCCTAGTGGATTATGAGTAGGATTCGTGGCTCTTGGCTACGGATCTTGGGTATAAATAGTGAGGGGAGGCGTGGCCTCTCGGTATCGCTTTTGAGTTCAAGTTTTAGAGTTTCTCAAGTTAGGGTTTAAAGATTGGCTTGAGATTTTGTGAGGAGTGCTTTGCCTGCAATTTGTAAACACAGAGAGTTTCAATAAAGATCAATTTTCTTGATAATTTTTTGTGTCTACTTCTTCCTCGGTGCGGCGGCGTAATTGTCGGTTCAACCGGATCGGCTAACCGGTCAGACCGCTCCTTCTTCCCGGTTAGACCGCAAGCACATCGACGGTCAGACCTGCTAGCATCGGACTTCATCGGCATCGGCTACATCAAGCAATCGGCTGAGGCGATCGGCTACGGGCGGTCAAACCGAAGGTCATCGGGTGGTTAGACCGACAAGGCTACTCGGTCGACCGGCGCGACACTGCGGTCGACCGGCGTCGGAAACAGAGGTAAAGTTTTATTTCCGCTAAAACTTTGTTTTTGGGGTAATCAACCATTCACCCCCCTCTGGTTGGCTTTTCTTTGGGCGTTCGATCCTACAAGTGGTATCAGAGCCACATTTTTCTGCTTTGGATTTTCTTTGATCTAAAGTTTTTTTCATCATGTCGGATAAATTTTCAACAAAACCGCATGTTTTTGATGGCACCGATTTTACGTATTGGTGTAGTAAGATGCAATCCTACATCATGGCTCAAGACTATGATGTGTGGCAAAAGGTTGCTCTTCCCTACACCATACCCGATGCCATTAATACTGAAGCTTTGAAAACTGAGTTTAATAATAATTGCAAAGCTCGAAACATTTTGTTGAATGGAATTTCACGTTCTGATTTTGACCGTGTTTCTCATCTTCAAACCGCTAATGAAATTTGGAGCACTTTGAAAAACTTTCATCAAGGAACTACAAACATAAAAGAACTTCGTCGAGATCTTTTTAAAAAGGAATATATAAAATTCAAGATGAAACCTGCTAAAGCTTTGGATGACTATCTTGGTAGGTTTAATAAAATCTTGAGCAATCTTAGATCTGTTGATTCTTCTTATGACACTAATTATCCACAGTCCGAGATTTCTCGCCACTTTTTAAATGGTCTTGACATGTCTGTTTGAGAGATGAAAGTAACTTCTATTCAAAAATCTGTTAACATGGCAAATTTGACTTTGGATTCGCTTTATACAAAACTCAAAACTCATGAGATGAATATTCTTTCTCGAAAAACGGATTCTAAGTCAAGTGCTTTGATTTCTCCTTCGACTTCTTCAGATATTGCTTCTTCATCATCTCCAAATGCTCTTGCTTTAATTAATGCCATGTCCGATGAACAACTCGAGCAATTCGAGGAGGAGGATTTGGCTCTTGCTACTAACAAACTTTCCAGAGCTATGAACAGAGTTAGGTTCAGGAAGAAAGGAGGACCAACGCGTTGCTTTGGGTGCGGCGCCTTGGATCACATCCGCTCCAATTGCCCCAAGCTCGGGAGGAGCAAGAAGGAGGACAAGAGCGCCGAAAAGACAAAAGATGACAAGCCCAAGGGTAGGCGCTCCAAGGAGATGATCAAAAAAGTGCTAAGTCAAGTCTATGCCGCTTTTGAGCCACTCAGCGACATAGATTCTGACAGTGAGGAAGAGAAGGGCAAGGACATCTCCGACGTTTGTCTCATGACGCGTGGAGATGAAGATTCTTCAGATGAAGAAAACGAGGTAAGCTCACTTGAGGATGCAATTCTTGTTTTAAGCGCTAAGAATAAGAAATGTGAGAAGATATTTAAAAAACAGGAATTTGTGATTGAATCTTTAAATGCTAAAATTGCTAGATTGAAATCTCTGATTCCCAATGATGATAATTGCAAAAATTATGAGGTTTTAATGCTAGAAATTTCAAAGATTAGAGATGTCAATAGTTCTCAAGTTTTGGCTGCTAAATCTTGTTTAACTTGTGATGCTAATGAATTGAAACTAAAAGATGATTTAGCTCGTGTTAAGCACATGGAAGAAATAGTTAAACAAGGTGAGGTAGCTTCTTGTTCTAGATGTCGCAAAGGCAAAGATGTCATAATTGATTGTGAAAATTGTGTTAATCTTGGAAAAGAAGTTTCTTACTTGAAAAGTTCTTTGCAAAAAAAATTTGATGGTAAGAAACAACTTAACATGATTTTGGACAAATCAAAAGTATGTAGCGACAACAAAGGAATAGGTTTTGATCCTCATGACTATTTCACCAAAAATCCTCCAAATGTTTTAGGAATGACTGAAAGTGATGAAATCTTGACAAAACCTAATACCATGAAAATAGTTTTTAAGTCTGCTGGAAATTTGCCATCTCTTTCTGTTTATCTAAAAGAAACTAAACCTAATTCTTCAAAACCATCTCGTTACTAAAAAAAGTTTTCTTGCTCTTTTTGTGGTAAAGATGGTCATCTTGTTGGTTTTTGTTTCAGATTAGCACGAAAATAGAAAAATAGAAAAAGGAAAGAGAAAATAATTTTGCAAAATCAAAGTGACAAAAATCGGTTTTCCCTCGGGAAGGCCGGTCGGACCGCAGTTGGTCCACCGGTCGACCAGTCCGGCACTCGGTCGACCGACGGCACGCCTTGGTCGACCGGTGATGGCGCCCCGGTCGAGGCCAGCGACCCAGCCGATCGACCGGCCCCGAAGGAATTTTTTGAAAATTCCAAAACTGTTTTCTCTCGTGGTTTTGTGCCTATTGGATCTACTGGTCTTGTGTCTCAGATCTGGATTCCTAAATTTCTATTAACTAACCCCAATACGAGGCCTCGACATCTCTGTTTTGTAGGCTTTCGTGGCGAGGAAGGAGAACGTGTGGATCATGGACTCCGGTTGTTCGCGGCACATGACCGGAGATAAGAAGTGGTTCTCCTCCCTCAAGATGGCATCCAAGACGGAATCGATAATCTTTGGGGATGCTTCTACAAGTGCCGTTCTCGCTACCAGATCCATCAAGGTAAGTGACAAGTTTGAACTGAAAGAGGTAGCTTTGGTAGAGGATTTAAAATACAATTTACTTTCAGTTTCACAAATTGTTGATGAAAACTTTGAAGTTCATTTCAAGAAAACTGGAAGTAAAATATTTGATTCTTCTGGTGATTCTGTTTTGAACATTTCTTGTTATGGGAGAGTTCTTAAAGCGGATTTTGAAAACCCTGTTTCTCCTATTGTTACATGTTTAGTTGCAAAATTCAACAAAGATTTGATGTTCTGGCATCGCAGACTTGGTCATGTTGGATTTGATCATTTGACTCGTTTAAGTGGTTTGGATCTTGTTCGTGGTTTGCCAAAACTCAAAAAGGATCTTGATTTGGTTTGTGCACCATGTCATCATGGTGAAATGGTTGCTTCTTCTCACACACCAATTCTTTCGTGATAACGGATGCACCGGACAGCTTTTACACATGGACACCGTTGGTCCAGCTAGAGTGCAATCTGTTGGAGGAAAATGGTATGTGTTAGTTATTGTTGACGACTTTTCTCGATACACTTGGGTTTTCTTCATGGCAACTAAGGACGAGGCCTTTGGACACTTTCGAAGTCTTTTTCTTCGCTTAAATTGTGAAATTCCCAACTCTTTGAAAACAATTAGAAGTGATAATGGTGGTGAATTTAAAAATGCATCTTTTGAACATTTTTGTGTTGAAAAAGGAATTGAACATCAATTTTCTTCTCCTCGTGTTCCTCAACAAAATGGTGTTGTCGAAAGAAAAATTATTCTTTGATTGAAATGGCTAGGACAATGCTAGATGAATATCACACACCTAGAAAATTTTGGGCCGAAGCTATTAACACTGCTTGCTATGTTTCTAATCGTATTTTCTTGCGTTCTAAACTTGGCAAAACTCCTTATGAGCTTCGTTTTGGTCGTCAGCCTAAAGTTTCACATTTGCGTGTTTTTGGTTGCAAGTGCTTTGTGTTAAAATCTGGAAATTTGGACAAGTTTGAATCACGTTTAATTGATGGTTTATTTCTTGGTTACCCCGCACACACTCGTGGCTATCGTGTACTTGTTTTAGAAACTAACAAAATTGTCAAGA
Source organism: Oryza australiensis (assembly GCA_019925245.2). Taxonomy (NCBI): domain Eukaryota; kingdom Viridiplantae; phylum Streptophyta; class Magnoliopsida; order Poales; family Poaceae; genus Oryza; species Oryza australiensis. The sequence goes on from JAIFGZ020000801.1 coordinate 236,099, forward strand.
CTTGTGAAGTCACTTTTGATGAGGCTAGTCCCGGTACTAGACCAGATCTTTCAGGTACAATGCCACAGGCTCAGGGGGAGTATGGTCGAATCTTTGAAGAAGAAAGCGACGATGACAACGATGAGGTCGACTGCCCGGGCCGACCGGCCAGTGCCGTCGGTCGACCGGAGGAGGCTGCCTGGCCGATCAGATCCGTCGACCGGCGGCCGGCCGCTTCCGGACTCCGTCGATTCCAATCAAGAGGATTCTTCGGGGACCACGATCAGTGCTGAACCAGAACGTGAATCAACTTCTGAGATCACTGCACCCTTGCACATTCAGCGACGACATCCGCCGGTACAAATAATAAGTAATTTAAATGAGCGGACAACGAGATCTAAGGTAACTGCGCATGACTCTACGAATTCTGCTTTTTTTGCTTCTTTTAAACCCAAAGGTGTTACTCATGCATTAACTAATGAATCGTGGATTAACGCCATGAATGAAGAACTTGAAAATTTTGAAAGAAATAAAGTTTGGTCTTTAGTTGAACCTCCTTCTGGACATAATGTTATTGGAACCAAGTGGGTTTTCAAAAATAAACAAAATGAGGATGGTTTGATTGCTCGCAATAAGGCTAGACTAGTTGCTCAGGGTTATACTCAGGTGGAGGGTTTGGATTTTGATGAAACTTTTTCTCCTGTTGCTAGGATTGAGGCAATTAGGTTTTTGTTAGCTTTTGCTGCTTCTAAAGGTTTTAAATTGTTTCAAATGGATGTTAAAAGTGCTTTTCTAAATGGCTTTATTCCGGAGGAAGTTTATGTTAAACAACCACCGGGTTTTGAAAATCCTGATTTTCCCAACCATGTTTTTAAACTTTCAAAAGCTTTATATGGTTTGAAACAAGCACCTAGAGCATGGTATGATAGACTTAAGAACTTTTTGCTTAAAAAAGGTTTTCAAATGGGAAAAATTGACAAAACGCTTTTTGTTCTTAAGCATGGTGAAAATCAACTTTTCGTTCAGATATATGTTGATGATATCATCTTTGGTTGTAGAATTTGCTGAGACTATGCGTAGGGAGTTTGAGATGAGTATGATGGGTGAGCTGTCGTACTTTTTGGGATTGCAAATCAAGCAAACACCTCAAGGTACGTTTATCCATCAAACAATGTACACCAAAGATCTTTTGCGCAGGTTCAAGATGGAAAGTTGCAAGCCAATATCAACACCCATTGGATCTACTGCTTTTCTTGATCCTGATGAAGATGGTGAAGCTGTGGATCAAAAGGAGTATAGAAGCATGATTTGATCCTTGCTGTATCTAACTGCTTCTAGGCCAGACATACAATTTGCTGTGTGTTTGTGTGCGCGCTTTCAAGCTTCTCCACGTGCTTCTCATCGTCAAGTGGTCAAGCACATCATGAGGTATTTGAGTCATACACTTGAGTTTGGCATTTGGTATTCAACTTCATCTTCTCTTTGCTTAAGTGGTTATTCAGATGCTGATTTTGCGGGTTGTAGAATTGATAGAAAAAGTACTAGTGGAACATGTCATTTTCTTGGAACTTCATTAATTGCATGGTTTTCTAGGAAACAGTCTAATGTAGCTCAATCCACTGCTGAATCTGAATATGTTGCTGCTGCTAGTTGTTGTTCACAGATTCTTTGGCTGATTTCTACTTTGAAAGATTATGGACTTGTTTTTGAAAATGTGCCTCTTTATTATGATAATACAAGTGCCATTAACATTGCTAAGAATCCTGTTCAATATTCACGCACCAAACACATTGATATTCGTTTTCACTTCTTGCGAGATCATGTTGAGAAGAAAGATGTTGAATTGAAATTTTTGGATACAAAATTGTAACTTGCTGATATTTTGACAAAACCATTGGATTCTTCTCGCTTTGCTTTTCTTCGAGGGGAATTGGGAATCATTCATCCTTTTGGCATGTTTTGAGGGGGAGTTTTTGTGCTCTTTGTTTTATCAAGCTACATGATTAAAATAAATTGAAAAAGAGAGCTTTATCCATATATATTGCTATTCATGTGCATGCTGGCAATATTATGAAGGTTTATTTGTCACTATCATAGCTTATATGTATTCTAGTATTTTTATGTGATCTAGATTTTATTTTTAAGAGAAATAATGCATGACACTTTAATTTTACACTTGAATTAAAGAAATATGCAATATTGATACTCGTACTTGTGTTGGATTTTAAATGCTTATATATATATTATGTTGCTTTAATATTCCTCAAATTACTTTAAAATTGCTCTTTGTGAAAAAAATAATAAAAGATTATTTATGAGAGAAAAAATGAATACCGAATCCTTGGAAACAGTCTTGACGACAAGGACGTATTCGATGTGAGCAAAAATAATGAGTACCGAATCCTTGGAAACAGTCTTGATGACAAGGTCGTACTCGGAATAATTGAGAGAAAAAAAGGAGCAACAAATATGGCTCAAATCAATATGAAAAAGTTCTCTTGAATTATATGTGCAAAAAGGTATATTTGAGAAAGAATAAAGATTGCAATAGGTATATATATTTGGGTTTATCTTTCAACCTATGTGCTTATAAAGATGTTGCATTATAAATCATTGAAATCCATGAAATTTTATTGTGTTATTGCTCTTAATTATAAAATATTTGATTCATGATTATACTTTAATGCATATTTGCTATCTAATTGATAAATTTATCTTCTTATTATTGCAACACATGACTTGACTTGCTTTATGTATGGTGCTAAGCTCTTAAATATTCATAAACATAATTCCTATGCTTGATGAATTCATTGTCAAAAGGGGAGAAAATAATGTTGTTTGGGAGAAAACATTTGCATGGGAGAATATTTGCAAGTTTTTTTAAAAGAACAAAGTTTTTTTTGGGGTCAACGGATTTCCTTTCTTTTCAAAAGGGTGAGAAATTTTCTTTGATTTTTGAGCTCTCAAATGCTTTTTACCATTTTTGTTTTTAACTTTTCAAACACAAAAACAACTCTTTTATTTTGTTTGCCAATGTGTTCATCAAGGGGGAGATTGTAAAATCAAAGTGTGTTTGATTCTTTATTTAATGATGAACAATTGGCGTTTGGGATTTATTGGTTTGAGTGTTTTGATTTTGGAAGAGTTGAATTTTTGGACGATGAACAGTTGATCGGGGCCGGCCCGTCGCCGGCGTGTTCGGGCCGGAGGTGTCGGCGGTCGCCGGGCGGTTGCTCGCGGTCGACCGGCCGAGCCAGTTCAACTGGTTGCCGATTTCATTTCGATTTTGGTTTCGGTTTGATTCCCTATACATACATGGAAGTTTCGTGTTCCTATGCACGTGTCTGGTTGTTTATGCTAACAATGAGTCAAGTTTGGATAGCTTGTGCTCGGATATGGTATTCTTTATTTAATTGTGTGCAGGTATTCTTTACGCCTTGGGAAAGTGTTGCCGATGATCGAGTCAGAGTCAACTTGGAGATAAGGTAATGTCCGAGATGGGGATCATGCGGGATGCTGAAGGGTAGAGATTAGTGCACATGATTGGAAAGTTTCCATATGGTATACAATGGAGATATTGTTGCGTATGGAAAGTGGAATTTCGGTTTTAGGAAGACCCAGATTGTGATGGTTGGTTTATGTATAGTTTGTTTCTTGTACGGGAAGGTTTCCTAGTGGATTAGGGCTTCTTGTATGAGTAGGATTCGTGGCTCTTGGCTGCGGATCTTGGGTATAAATAGTGAGGGGAGGCGTGGCCTCTCGGTATCGCTTTTGAGTTTAAGTTTTAGAGTTTGTCAAGTTAGGGTTTAAAGATTGGCTTGAGATTTTGTGAGGAGTGCTTTGCCTGCACTTTGTAAACACAGAGAGTTTCAATAAAGATCAATTTTCTTGATAATTCTTTGTGTCTACTTCTTCCTCGGTGCGGCGGCGTAATTGTCGGTTCAACCGGATCTGCTAACCGGTCAGACCGCTCCTTCCCGGTTAGACCGCAAGCACATCGGCGGTCAGACCGGCTGGCATCGGACTTCATCGGCATCGGCTACATCAAGCAATCGGCTGAGGCGATCGGCTACGGGCGGTCAGACCGACAAGGCTACTCGGTCAGACCGGCGCGACACCTGCGGTCAGACCAGCGTCAGAAAACATAGGTAAAGTTTTATTTCCGCTAAAACTTTGTTTTTGGGTTAATCAACCATTCACCCCCACTCTGGTTGGCTTTTCTTTGGGCGTTCGATCCTACAGTCCGGATGTTTCCTGATGACATATACAAGATGGCTTTCTGCACTCATGATGGCTTGTACGAATTCTTGGTGAAGCCCTTCGGCCTCTCCAATGCGTCGGCCACTTTTCAAGCTCTCATGAACAAGGTTCTACGTCCTTATCTCTGTCACTTTGTGTTGGTTTTTCTGACGATTTTTTGATTTTCAGCAGCTCTTGGGCCGATCACCTTCATCATGTCCGCACTATTCTAACTACACTGCACCAACACTGGTTATTCGTCAAATGCTCCAAGTGCACCTTTGGGGTGCCCTCCACTTCGTACCTGGGCCATGTCATTTCGGCTAACGGAGTAGTCATGGATGCTGGCAAAGTACAAGCTGTCTTCGACTGGCCACGACCTTATTCAGTGTGCGCACCCAGGGGGTTCCTTGCACTTGCCGGATATTACCGTAAATTTATACAAGACTACGACATCATCACCACGCCCCTCATAGCTTTCCTCCGCAAGGATAGCTTTGGATAGTCTTCCAAGGCTGATGCAACATTTACAACTTTGAACACAACCCTAACATCAACCCCTGTTCTGGCGTTGCTCTATTCGACCTGACCTTCATCGTGGAATGCGACGCCTCGTCGGCTGGGTTTGGGGCGGTGCTGCTCTAGGATGACCGGCCCCTAGCATTCTTCAGCCGACCAGCAGCACCATGGCACAAATCGTTGGCGGCATATGAACGAGAACTTATTGGTCTTGTGCAGGTTGTTCGCCATTGGCGGCCATATCTTTGGGGTCGTCCATTCGTCGTCCGTGCCGACCATTACAGCCTGAAGTATCTCCTTGATCAACGGCTGGCTACAATCCCACAACATCATTGGCTCAGCAAACTCCTCGGGTTTGATTTCACCATCGAATACAAGCCGTGGTCCATGAACACCGTCGCCGACACGCTCTCACGCCGGGATGTCAACAGGCTGATGCCTTCATGCTTGCCGCACCGCACTTCTCCTTTGTCGATCGGCTTCGCTAAGCACAGGTGTGTTAGTGATATGTCCTAGAGGCAACATGGAGATGTTGGATATCACGTCAATGTTTATGTATTTATGAATAAAGTGTTATTCAGTTCCATGAAATAGACATCTTGTATTGATCAATAAGTACGTGACTTATTTATGAGACTCGATATGTATGAATCTAGTTCTAAATGATCCTCGATCATATGTCATATTGTTGGAACAAATATGATTCTAAGATCGGCATGTTTATTGATTGATGATCATGTCTCATAGATCATGGGTATGGAGATACCAAATCAATAAACATGGACATATGTGTTAGAGAACACATTGTTGGATAGACCCACCATGAGACACTACAGAATTAATGTGCCATTAGTTGGTCTCGGGTAGTGTTGGTACAAAGTCCTTAGACCTGAGATCACCATGGATTCCAACATGTATAGTAGCCTACTTTGGGACTACCAAACGCTATTCCGTAGCGGGTAGTTATAAAGGTAGTTTTTGGGTTTGCTATGAAACATGGAGTGAGATGTGAGTGATCAAGATGGAATTTGCCCCTCCTTTGGAGAGATATCTCTGGGCCCCTCGAGATAATGGATTATGGAAATGCATGGCCATGCTATGTTGATTGAGGAGTCAATCAACGGACGATAATCCAATACGGTTCGAGTGAATGGTTAAGCTATTGAAGGGATGGCACACATCTTGCCTATAGCTTAAGCGGTATCGTGAGGCAAAGGGATTTGTGTACACATTACAGGTTCGTGAGCCGATATTATATTCTTGTATACTATGGTGTCAATATGTGCTGCTAGGCGTCGCTATTGACAGTCGGCCTGAGTTGCACTTGAGCCGACGATCGGCTAAGTTAGACTATAGCCGAAACCGAGTATACCTGAAGCTACTGGGTCGCACGCTTAAGGGGATAAGAACAGGCATTCGAGTTGGACTCGAATACGGCTCGATCGGATAGGGATTCGATCGGATAGAGTCCTATGGTCTTACGACGTATGGGCGGCCAACTCGTGAGATTCGAGATAGAATCCGATTCAAAATAGAGTCCGGATCGGCCACTAGTCCCGTCGGCAAACTCTATATAAAGGAGGGAGGGGTGGAGAGCTGCGACACGTCAATTGCATCGCATTGAACCGAATCCGCAATAAAAGTCGCCGAGGTCAATCTCCTCGGAAACCCCCCACTTTCGAGCCAAACCCTAGCCTTGCATCGCGTGCTAGCACACGGATGTTCGGCGTTCGTCCCCGGACGTGTGGATACCAGAGAGGCGGCGCTACGTTGCACGCTGTTAATCGGCTTCGGATCGGCCGCGGCCGGGCGCATCGGAGCAAGGCGCAAGAATGTGACCGGACGACTCCGCGAATCGGCCGATTGGCGACCGCTGTCCCGGCTTGCGGGAATCGGATACAGTTCCAGATCGGATTGCCCCGACGGCTATTCCGTTGCACTCCACTCCAATCGTAACGATCTATCGGCCCTTACTTGCAAGTGTTTCGGTTTGCGCGGTAAAAGTTTTTGTTTTCGGCTAGCGTAGCCTCCGCGTAACCCTTCAGTGGTATCGTAGCCTCCGCGTAACCCTTCAGTGGTATCAGAGCTAATCTTGCTTATTTCGGGTTTTAGATTGGATCTGGAACAAGTTTTGTGCACGGGTTGATTAGATCAATCGGTTTTACGGGATTTGTTGAGGAGAGTAGATGGTAATTGCGTTCCTTGATAGTGTATCGGAATGGCGTAATGTGATTACGTCGAAGCAATTTCCAAATAACTCGGTTTGAGTTGGGTTCGAGATAGCGTTCCTTGATAGTGTATCGAAACGGTATAATGTGATTATACCAAAGCTATCTCGTAGTCCGACTTTGTTGCTGCCTCGCGCCTACGCAAACCATCTCCCTTGATAGTGTATCGGGACGGCATAATATGATTATGCCGTGTGCACTCCCCTTATAGGTTGTCTCGATGCCGTTTCTCTGTGGTAGGTAGAAAACGTTTCTACGTCTAACTTGTTTTTGCAGAGAATGCTTTGAGATGGTATGACCCTATTGTATGTATGAGATGCATGTGATGCATGTAATATTCTTTCATATGTGCAATCTCGTAATATTCTTTCATACGTGCAATGCTTGTAATATTCTTTCACGACCTGCGAGTCGATGTAATCTTCAATTAGAGCTTCTATAGTAGCAGCTTAGTTTGAAGAAATCAAGCATTCGGCACTTGGAAGAACGGTGTTGAAGATGGAGATCCTCTACACCGGCATGGAGATGGAGATCACCATATGAAGGGGGCCATACTATTTCATGCTATTCTACCTGCTTTCATATATGTGATATGTTTATTTGATAGGATAGCATCCCTCACAATATTAAGTAGTAATGATGCCCTTCCAAATGTTGCACCCGTCACCGTTATGCTCGTCAATGGTGGGTCGCCAAAGCGAGTGTCATTCTCTATCATAACACGAGGGGTATATGTCGGACATATACGGCAGAGCATTTGGTTTACTTAACAAGGCTATCAAAACAGTTTTGGGCCTTGGGGCATAGGTTGGGGCCGGGGCATGGAGATGCCACACTAACAACAAGAGTCACATAGAGATGTGATTAGCAAGGAGTTGCTTACCGATGTTACTAATTTTCTAAAGTGATGCCAAAGCTCACTAGAAAGTTAACTAACATGTGGATCTTGACCCAATACGTAACCTAGAGGGAAGGTGGAAAATACGTAATGGGAGTCTTATGTTAAATTGTTTAACAAAAGACATAGCATAAACATTGTGCTAAACTTTGCTTTTTTCTTGTAGAATAAATGGCGGCTAATACTACACCTAGTACCTTTAATTTGTGATGTATTCTCGAAAAGGAAAAATTAAATGGAACAAACTTTATGGATTGGTATCGCAACTTGAGAATTGTTCTCAAGCAAGAGCGTAAGGAGTACGTTCTTGAAGTACCCTATCCCGAGGATTTGCCTAATAATGCCACCGCAACGCACGGAGAGCTTACGAGAAGCACACTAATGATGCCCAAGATATAAGCTATCTCATGCTTGCTACAATGTCCCCGAGCTTTAGAAGCAATATGAGAGCGCGATACTCACACTATTATTCGGGACTGCGTGGCATGTTTGAGAACCAAGCTCGGGCCGAGAGGTTCAACACCTCAAAGTCCTTGTTTGCATGCGAGCTCGTTGAGGGAATCCCGTCACCCGCATGTGATAAAAATGATTGGCTACATTGAGAGTCCGGAAAACTAGGTTTTCCCTTAGCCAAGAGTTGGCTATTGATGTGATTCTCCGCCGCTTCCTCCGAGCTTCGAGCCATTCATATTGAATTATCACATGAACAATATGGATAGAACCTTGGCTGAATTGCATGGGATGCTAAAGACAAGTGAGGAGAGTATCCGAAAGAATGGTCATCATGTGATGATGATGCGAAGGCTAAGCGCAAACCACCTATCAAGAAACTTTGCACCAAGAGGAAGTTAACTCCCGATGAGATCGCGAGTGCCTCCAATGCAAACAAGGGCAAGAAGGGTCGGCGGCATAAGATGCCGTTTGCTTCTATTGCAAGGAGACATGCCACTGGAAAAGGAACTGCAAGAAGTACATGGAGGATCTCAAAAAGAAGCAAAGTACGACTTCTACTTCAGTATCAATGTTATAGACATTAATCTGCTACTTCACCTCGACTCTTGGGTATTTGATACCGGATCGTAGCTCATATTTGCAAGTCGTTGCGGGAATGAGAAGAAGTAGAGGATTAAGAAGGGCGAGGTGAACCCGTGCGTCGGCAATGGAGCAAGCGTTGCTACGCTCTTTGTCGGCACGAGCACCACTTCATTTACCTTCGGGATTAGTTTTGGAATTAAATAATTGTTATATTGTTCCAACACTATGTCAAAACGTTATTTTTGCTTCATGTTTGCAAGCGGAAGGATATGATTTTAGATCAATGAACAATGGTTGTTCAATATATCTCGAGAGATATGTTCTATTTTCATGCTCCATTGGTGAATGGATTATACGTTTTGAATCTTGAATCGTCTCCCATCTATAACATTAATACAGAAAGGCAACTCTCTAATGATATAAACCCCACATTTATCCGGCATTGTCGCTAGGCCATATAAATCGAAACGCATGGAGAAGCTCCATAAGGATGGATTGCTTCACTCTTTTGATTTTGAATCATTTGAGACATGTGAGTCTTGTTTACTTGATAAGATGACAAAGGCACCTTTCACGGGACACGGTGAAAGAGCAAGTGACTTGTTGGCACTCGTACATACCGATGTATGTGGACCAATGAGCTCAACGGCCGAGGTGGTTATCGTACTTCATTACCTTTACCGATGACTTTAGTAGATATGGTTATATCTACTTAATGAGGCATAAGTCCGAATCCTTTGAAAAGTTCAAAGAATTTCAGAATGAAGTACGAATCATTTAGGAAAACAATCAAGTTTCTACGATCGATCGTGGAGGAGAATACTTGAGCCAAGAGTTTGGTAATCTTCGAAAGATTGTGGAATTGTTCCACGTTGACTCCGCTAGGAACTCCACAATGGAACGGAGTGTCCGAACGAAGAAATCGCACCTTGTTGGACATGGTGCGGTCGATGATGAGCCAAAGTGATCTTCCGTTATCCTTCGGGGATATGCTCTTGAAAGCATGCGCTCACACTAAATAGAGTTCCATCTAAGTCGGTTGAAAAGACACCATATGAGATATGGACAGGGCAACCCCTAGTTTGTCTTTTCTCAAAATTTGGGGATGCGAAGCTTATGTAAAACGTTCTGATCGACAAGCTCACACCCAAATCGACAAGTGCTTCTTTGTGGGATATCCTAAGGAAACTAAGGGATATTACTTTTATAATCGGGAACAAGGCAAAGTGTTTGTCGCCCGACACAGTGTCTTCTTGGAGAAAGAGTTTCTTTCAAGAAGGGTTAGTGAGAGTAGGGTGCATCTTGAAGAAGTTCAAGAAACACCGAAAACGTTTCGCGACCACGTAACCACAACGGGAGGAGCAAAGTGTTGCGTCACCGGTTGTAGATACACCGCCCACGGAGGTCTAAAAGATCACGTCGTGCGCCCGACAGTACACAGTGCGGAACAACGTGATATATTATTGTTGGACAACGATGAACCTAAGACCTATGAGGAAGCGATGGTGGGACCCAATTCCAACAAATGGCTTGGAGCCATAAAATTCGAAATAGAATCCATGTATGACAATCAAGTTTGGAACTTGGTTGATCCACCTAATGGTGTCAAAACCATTGAGTGTAAATGGGTTTTTAAGAAAAGGCCGATATGGATGGAAATGTTCACATCTATAAGGCGCGATTGGTGGCGAAAGGTTTTAAACAGATTCAAGGAGTTGATTATTATGAAACCTTCTCGCCCGTCGCAATGCTTAAATCTATTCGGATTATTCTAGCGATTGCTGCATATTTCGATTATGAGATATGGCGGATGGATGTCAAAACGGCTTTCCTAAATGGAAACCTAAGCGAGGATGTATACATGATACAACCTACGGGTTTTGTCGATCCGAATCGCGTGGAAAGATATGCAAGCTACGAAATCCATTTATGGATTGAAGCAAGCATCTCGGAGTTGGAATATTCGTTTTGATGAAGTAATCAAAGGGTTTGGTTTCATCAAAAATGAAGAAGAGGCTTGTGTTTACAAAAGGTCAGTGGGAGCGCAATTGTATTTCTAATCTTGTATGTGGATGACATATTATTGATTGGAAATGATATCCCTATGCTAGAATCCGTCAAGTCTTCATTGAAAAATAGTTTTTCCATGAAAGACTTAGGGAGGCAACATACATATTAGCATTCGGATCTATAGAGATAGATCCAAGAGGCTAATTGGATTAAGCCAAAGTACATACATTGACAAGGTGTTAAAAAGGTTCAACATGCATGATTCCAAGAAAGGTTTCTTGCCCATGTCACATGGCATTAATCTTAGCAAGAATCGGTGTCCTCGGACACATGATGAGCGGAATAAGATGGGTATGGTTCCATATGCTTCGGCAATTGGATCCATCATGTATGCCATGCTTTGTACACGCCCGCAGATGTCTCGTACGCTTTGAGTGCTACGAGCAGATACTCGTCGAGATCCAGTGAAGGTCACTGGATCTGCAGTAAAGAATATCCTTAAGTACTTGAGAAGAACTAAGGATATGTTCCTAGTCTATGGAGGTGAAGAAGAGCTCGTTGTAAGTGGTTACACCGATGCTAGCTTCCAAACGGACAAGGATGATTATAGATCGCAATCTGAGTTCGTGTTACGCCGAACGGAGCGCGCAGCCAGTGAAAGAGTTCCAAGCGGGATACCGTTGCCGATTCTACAACGGAGGCCGAGTACATTGCTTGCTTTGGAAGTGCAAAGGAGGCTGTTTGGATCAAGAAATTTGTTTCGAGCTTGGTGTGATGACCGGTGCGGCGGTCCAATGTCTCTCTATTGTGATAATAGTGGAGCCATTGCGCAAGCCAAGGAGCCGAGGTCACATCAAAAGTCCAAACACATACTTCGGCGATATCATCTCATCCGCGAGATAGTGGACAGAGGTGATGTCAAGATATGCAAAGTGCACGGGGATCTCAACATAGCCGATCCGCGACAAAACCTCTCCTCACGAAGCATGAGGCGCACACAAGAGCAATGGGTATTAGATACTTACATGATTGACTCTAGTGCAAGTGGGAGATTGTTAGTGATATGATCTAGAGGCAACATGGAGATGTTGGATATCACGTCAATGTTTATGTATTTATGAATAAAGTGTTATTCGGTTCCATGAAATAGACATCTTGTATTGATCAATAAGTACGTGACTTATTTATGAGACTCAATATGTATGAATCTATTTCTAAATGATCCCTCGATCATATGTCATATTGTTGGAACAAATATGATTCTAAGATCGGCATGTTTATTGATTGATGATCATGTCTCATAGATCATGGGTATGGAGATACCAAATCAATAAACATGGACATATGTGTTAGAGAACACATTGTTGGATAGACCCACCATGAGACACTACAGAATTAATGTGCCATTAGTTGGTCTCGGGTAGTGTTGGTACAAAGTCCTTAGACCGAGATCACTATGGATTCCAACATGTGTAGTAGCCTAATTTGGGACTACCAAACGCTATTCCGTAATGCTGGGTAGTTATAAAGGTAGTTTTCGGGTTTGCTATGAAACATGGAGTAGGATGTGAGTGATCAAGATGGAATTTGCCCCTCATTTGGAGAGATATCTCTGGGCCCCTCGAGGTAATGGATTATGGAAATGCATGGCCATGCTATGTTGATTGAGGAGTCAATCAACGTGCACGATAATCCAATACGGTTCGAGTGAATGGTTAAGCTATTGAAGGGATGGCACACATCTTGCCTATAGCTTAAGCGGTATCGTGAGGCAAAGGGATTTGTGTACACATTACAGGTTCAGAGCCGATATTATATTCTTGTATACTATGGTGTCAATATGTGCTGCTAGGCGCCGCTATTGACAGGTCGGCTGAGTTGGACTCGAGCCGACGATCGGCTAAGTTAGACTATAGCCGAAACCGAGTATACCTGAACCTACAGGGTCGCACGCTTAAGGGGATAAGAACAGGCATTCGAGTTGGACTCGGATACGGCTCGATCGGATAGGGATCCGATCGGATAGAGTCCTATGGTCTTACGACGTATGGGCGGCCAACTCTATGAGATTCGGATAGAATCCGATTCAAAATAGAGTCCGGATCGGCCACTAGTCCCAGTCGGCCAACTCTATATAAAGGAGGGAGGGGTGGAGAGCTGCGACACGTCAATTGCATCGCATTGAACCGAATCCGCAACAAAAGTCGCCGAGATCAATCTCCCCGGAAACCCTCCCCACTTTCGAGCCAAACCCTAGCCTTGCATCGTGTGCTAGCACACGGGTGTTCGGCGTTCGTCCCGGACGTGTGGATACCGCAGAGGCGCCGCTACGTTGCACGCCGTTGATCGGCCGGATCGGCTGCGGTCGGGCGCATCGGAGCAAGGTGCAAGAACGTGACCGGACGACTCCGTGAATCGGCTGATTGGCGACTCGGTGTCCCCGCTTACGGGAATCGGATACACAGTTCCAGATCGGATTGCCCTGACTGGCTATTCCGCTGCACTCCACTCCAATCGGTAACGATCTATCGGCCCTTACTTGCAAGTGTTCCTGGTTTGCACGGTAAAAGTTTTTTTTTCGGCTAGCGTAGCCTCCGCGTAACCCTTCAAGGTGGACGATCCCGCCCTTGTTTCGCTCTAGGAGGATATTCAAGCAGGAAGTTGCCTGGCGCCTTGGGCTATCACCGACAGGATGGTCATGTTTGACTCCAAGCTTTACGTGCCCCCTCATCGCCTCTTCTTTCCGAGCCGATCGCCGATGTTCACAATGATGGCCATGAAGGTATCACGGACTCCATCGTCTTTGGTGGGATTTTCACGCTCCTCAACTCCATGCCGTGGTTCGGACCTTCATTCAAGGCTGCTTCACGTGCCAACGATACATGACGGATCATCTGCTGTTGGCTGGCCTGCTCCTTCCCCTCCCGGTGCCGACCTCCGTATGGTTGGATATCGCCCTCAATTTCATTGAAGGACTGCCAAACGTTAGAGGCAAATCCATAATTCTGATAATGATTGACCGGTTCTCAAAATACTGCCACTTCATTCCGTTGGGCCATCCATACACCGCGGAATCCATTGCTAAGGTTTTCTTTGCCGAAATTGTCAAGCTGCACGGCATTCCCAGTCCATGGTCTCGGATCGTGACTCGGTGTTCACCTCCATCTACAGCTTGAAGTATCTCCTCGATCAACGGCTGGCTACAATCCCGCAACATCATTGGGTCGGCAAACACCGTCACCGACGTGCTCTCACGCCGGGATGTCGATCAGGCCGAAGCCTTCATGCTGGCCGCACCATACTTCTCCTTCATCGATTGGCTTCACCAAGCACGGGTGGACGATCCAGCCCTTGTTTCGCTCCAGGAGGATATTCAAGCAGGAAGTCGCTTGGCGCCTTGGGCTATCACCGATAGGATGGTCACGTTCGACTCTAAGCTTTACGTGCCCCCCTCATGGACTCTTCTTTCCGAGCTAATCACCGATGTTCACAATGATGGCCTTGAAGGCATTCAGCGAGGAGACTCTCCAACATCTTCGGTGGGATTTTCACGACCCTCAACTCCGAGCCATGGTTCAGACCTTCATTCGAGGCTGCTCCACGTGCCAACGATACAAGATGGATCATCTGCTGCCGGCTGGCCTGCTCCTTCCCCTCCCGGTGCCGACCTCAGTATGGTCTGATATCACCCTCGATTTCATTGAAGGACATCCAAAAGTTGGCGGCAAATCTGTAATTCCGACAGTGATTGATCGGTTCTCAAAATACTACCACTTCATTCTGTTGGGCCATCTGTACACCACGGAATCTGTTGCTAAGGTTTTCTTTGCCGAAATTGTCAGGCTGCACGGCATTCCCCAGTCTATGGTCTCGGATCATGACCCGATGTTCACCTCCATCTTTTGAAAGGAGCTTCTCACCCTGTCGGGCACCAAGCTGCATATGACAATAGCATTTCACCCTCAGGCCGATGGACAAGCCAAAGTTGCAAACAAGATCATTGCGATGTACCTTCGCTGCTTTACTGGCGATCGGCCCCGCCAATGGTTGCACTGGCTACCTTGGGTGGAATTTGTGTACAACACAACTTTCCAAACATCTCTCCGTGACACTCCTTTTAAGTTGGTCTATGGCCGGGATCCGCCATCTATTAGGTCTTATGAGCAAGAGGAATCCAGGGTGGCAGC
Organism: Oryza australiensis; assembly: GCA_019925245.2. Taxonomy (NCBI): domain Eukaryota; kingdom Viridiplantae; phylum Streptophyta; class Magnoliopsida; order Poales; family Poaceae; genus Oryza; species Oryza australiensis. The sequence goes on from JAIFGZ020000801.1 coordinate 251,194, forward strand.
CGTCGCCAGACAATGGAAGAACAACATGAACTACTGGCCAACGTCCGTTACCGTCTTGAGCAGGCCCAGGTCGTGTATAAGAAGAGTTATGATCATCATCATCGTCCTGCTCGCTTTGTGGCTGGCGATTGGGTGTGGCTTCGGGTTTGTCATCGCACTCCATTGTCCCTGCCGTCTGCTTCAAAAGGCAAATTATGGCCCCGTTACTATGGTCCATATCAGGTCAAGGAAGAAATTAATTCCATGGTAGTGCGGTTGGATCTGCTGTTGGGGGCTCGTATTCACGATGCTTTTCACATTGGTCTTCTCAAACCGTTCATTGGTCAGCGGCCTGCAAACCCTCCACCATTGCCGGCCATGCACCATGGCGCAGTCGTTCCAATGCCGACCGATAACTGTCAAGCCCCGACTTGCTCGAAGTGTGCGCCAGATTTTAGTCCAGTGGCAGGGCAAATCTCCTTCAGCCACAACATGGGAGAATGTGGATGATTTGATCGCTAAATATCCGGCTTTTTAGCTCGAGGACGAGATGCTTGTTGAGGGGGAGTGATGTTATGTGGGGAAAGAAGTATAGTCATAGGAAGAAATGAAGTAATTTGGGAATAGGAAATCAATCCAAGACTGATTAGGATATGAAGTATTCAGAATTAGGGAAGTTATTTACTTGCTATTTTCATATATACTAGTCCAAATCAGAGTAGGAAAGGGATTTCCTATTCAGAATTAAAGAAGTTATTTACTTGCTATTTTCATAGATATTAGTCCAAATAAGAGTAGGAAAGGGATAAATCCTTGTAACACTATATATATGCCGGTTGTGGCACAGATCAAGGAAAGAAGGAACTTATCTATCAACTTCCTCCTCTCCTATAACAAAATAGGGACCGGGGGCAAAACCTCGTTCCTTCTCTACCCACAATTACGCACTCCGCAGTTTAGGATCTCCACCCTAGAAATACTAATCCAAGCCGTAACAAAAAGGTATTGGTTTCTCTAAAAAAATGAAAGGTATTGGTGATCACAGAAGGCTAGTATGGTTGGAACGTATAGACCTCACTGTTTGTGTGTGGAAACATATCTACTGCATGATCAACAAAAACTGCCACCCATCAGTCTTGAAAAAGAAATCAAGGGCATTCTTTCAGAAAAGAGAAGAGAAAAAGCCTATTGTAAGTGAATCTACCTTTGATGAAGCAAATCATTACAATCGTACTGTTCTACCCAAAAGATTAAAACTTACAAAACTATCCTTGGTTGAAATCTACTGCTAATAGCAAAATAGCAGTCATCTAAGATGGATTTTTACTTCTTCAATAGAGAAGAATTCAAACAAAAAAGGCATACCAGGCAAAGCAGAGAAGAAAACATAAATAATGAGCAAGATGTTTACCAACAAGTTATGATGCTACATCCTTCAGTCCACTCAATCAATATGCTACAGTTAGGGCATGGCCTCCAACCTCTTGCAATAGCCAGCCTATGCAGCACATCTAGGCGTTCATCCCCAACATCCACCATCCCCTCCGTACTCATCCCTTCCAAAAATTTCCCACAACTGCCACACCTTAATATTGAGGCATCCCTTAACACTGTGGCTGTCCATGCATTGCACACATCACCCACAACATGCTTGGACCAGAAGTCATAGGTAAGCTCTCCAATGGTACACCCAGGCTCAGGGCCGCGAACAGGCATACCACCCCCCAATATACACGATAACCGATATGATTGACAATACAATTGAAGCAAAAGAAGTGGGGGCAACCTTGGCAATAGGAGCGCCTATGCATCGCTTTGTATTCCATGCATATCGCGCAGAGGAATGTTTTAGTATCAGAGTCATCGATCTCAACCAAAGCTTTCTCCTCTTTGATCGCCATGTTGCTAATGTGTTATGTTGCTTTGGTCACCTTATCCCTCTACACAACACTGGTTTTATAGTTGTGACTCTAAAACAACTTTCTTATCGTACATATCCTTTTGCAAATCCTGCACATATTAACAAATGGTTGGACGGCTCAAATTCATTGGTATGATGTGTCATAGATGGTCGTAGTGATCACTATAATTTATCTTTGTTGTGCATTTTTTAAAAGATTTTCATTGTTTACTCTTTAGGGTACAATCTGGTACGCTAGCGACAATGTAAGAGTGAAAAACCATGCTAAGATACACTCCGACACGCATATACGATGGCTGGATTGCCACATGGAGTCCATTAATGTTTATGTTTTATCACCTGTTGCTTGCTACTTTCCTCCAAAACCTAGCTAGCTAGCATATTCCAAGATAAGCTTTTCGTAATGAAGAATTCCAGGTACGTTTTCACATGTGTACCATATTAGAAAATCAAAAACATGCCATTTCAACTTGAATTAAAATATCCGATTCCATAAGTAAAATCAAGCACTCTAGTCTAAGGAACCCTCATTAAATTCTTTCCGGCCAAAATGTTCCATGGATTCAAAACCCAGAATTAATTAGAACATCAACAGAACAGTCACCAAGGAGACTACAAAGATGGAAGCGGAAGAAATTCAAATAAGGAGAGGGTATCACTGAAGAACCAACGTTTCTGTGGTTCTGAAAACTCTATATGTAGTTCCCAACTTAGGACCACTCAAAAATCTGAGATGATATTAAAAATGGCAGACCCTAATTATGCCAAATCAGCTCACCTCTCGACGGCCGTCCGGTGATGGGCTGAAGTGCTCATCACGAATGGCCCGTAACAGGTGAGGCCACCAGCCATGGCTCGTCATAGGCATTAGGTCACCTCTAACGGGCTAGAATTAGCACCCGACAGAAGGCTACCTCTGTCAGATGCAAGTGCCATCCCATCACAGGTGACCAAATATATATGACAGGCCATACAGTTTCGGCCCGTCAGAGGTGAGGTTTACTCATCTCTAATGTGCTCTAGCCCAAACCCGTTCGAAGTGTCTTGTGGCATATAAATACCCCCCGACTGCCAACTATTTCCATCCCATCACACTTCGGGTGGGAGAGCAAAGAGGACGATTTTTTTGCTAAAAATTGGAGGTAAAAGTATTGTCTATTATACTTCTATTAACGGTGAAATTTGGTAATTTTTGTTGGTCAATGATCGGGTCAAAACTGAAATTTACGTCGTGATTATAGAAGTTTTGATTGGCAAGTTTATCCAAGCTTGCATCAAACTTTCGTGATAAGGAAAGTGTATTTTAGTTTCTATTTATGGTAATAGAGTCCAGAGTCGATGGAGTTGTGTTGGAACTAGACTCAGATAGTTTATTTCCTTATGTTAATTGATCAAGGTCGTGTCTGAGTCAGAGTCTGTAACGGTAGTTTCCATAATCAGAGATAGAGTCCTGAGGTTATCCGATCGTAATAGAATCAGACTTAGTATAGCCTATGGGTATAAATATATGTGCATCGAGGGCCTTTGTGAAAAAACAACAGTTCAATGCATTTTTCAGCGCATCGACCCTAGTTTTAGTTTTTGACGAGTTCTTGTTTTCGAGTTTGGGCTGCATCCGTTAAGTTCGATCTCCGGCAAGAAAATAAGTTCTATCAACTCTGCTTGTATCAGCCAAGTTAGTAATTCCTCGGTTAAGTCCGATATACTAATTAAGTTTTTACTCACGTTGCCTACCTGATGTATCAGCTCTTTCTTTGATTAGTTTTGTTTTCTTAGTTAGATCCAATATATCAATCACTTTGAAGAGCATTAATTAGTTTAATTATATCCAGCTTATTATTAATCTGAACTATCTTGGTTAAGTCCAATCTTCTAGGTCACAATATCTTGGTTAGATTTACTCAAACTAATAAAGTATTTTTTGTTGTTTTATTAGAGTTTTAGTCGTAAGTTATTATCTTATATTAATTTAACTTGCTATATCGGTTTGCTTACAAAATCTGATATAATCGGCTAGTTACTGTCTTTATTAGCTTTAATTTTATGTTGTCTCGGTTAGATCTGATCTATCAAGATTATGGTTTGTAATTACAAATTGCTAAGTGATTATATTTTATTTTGTTGTGATCAATATTAGTTTATCTACTTTCATATGGAATATTGATAACCTTTAGTTTCAAACACATCGGCCCATATCCAAAGATAGATATATTTGCCTAAGATTATATTTTATTACCCTCAATCTTTTACAGTCTCTGTTAAGTCCGATCTATCAAGATTGATCGCAATAAAATAGAAGATTTGCAAATATATTACATCTAAGTTTAGGCCAATGTTGTCTTGATTTTACATTTCTAAACTCCATCAGTATAGCCAATCGATCCAATTTTGCATCGACATCGGCTAGGCACACGGTACTATATCGGCCCTAAGGCCGATTGGCCCAACGATCTAACCTTCGCATTTCTATTTTGTTAGTTGCGGTATCAAACTAACTAGCCCGCCCTAAACCTGATTTGATAGAACTTGCACTAGAGATAAGCAGAACTCCCAGGCCTTCATGTGAAATGGTGAATTTATCATCAACAACTTCTCATCTTATTGACGGACCGAAGTTGGATGTATAACATTGACCATTGGACCCTAGATTATACGGATAGGGTCGCTGAATTTCTAAATATTGCGGATAATGACAGGAGAATGAGAAAGAGCGAATATATAATGTGTCCATGTGCTGACTGTAAAAATGAGAGAATGTTCTTTGATAGCTCATGGGAGCATTCTCATCTGATCTGTAGAGGATTCATGAAGCACTATAGTTGTTAGAGCAAGCATGGAGAGCAAGAGCCATCGGATGTTGCAGCTAATGAAGTGTCGGATGTAGTGAATGATCCAGCATGTCGAGATGACATTTTTGTCCCTTCTCCATTAGGCGGAGATATCATAGATTTCAACCCTCAAACTCTGTCTGAAATGTTGCGTTATGTTGAAGACCCAAATCACAACGAGAGGGATTTTGAGAAGTTCAGTAAGTTGGTGGCAAATACTAAGATACCACTGTATCTCGGGTGTAAGCCAAAGCACACCAAGTTATCCTCTGTGCTGGAACCCATGAAGCTTAAGGCAAGTAATGGCTGGTCAGACAAGAGTTTCACAGAACTTCTCGAGTTGTTGAAGGACTTCTTGCCAAAGGACAAATGAAGCAAAACAAGTCTTATGCCCGTTGGGTTTGGAGGTCAGTAGAATTCATGTTTGTCAAAATGAGTTTGTATTACAAACAGTATTCCGACTTGGACACTTGCCTTGTTTGTAGGGCTTCTAGATACATGCGAGACATAAAGTGAAGATGAAGGTCGTAAGTCAAAGAGGGGTGTCCTGACAAAGGTGGTGTGGTATCTCTCAATTGCCGACCGCATGAAGAGAATGTTTGTGAATCATAAGCAAGCTATGTTAGTACGCTGCCATGTTTAAGAACGAAAGGACAATGGTAAGCTAAGGCACCCAGCAGACTCAATGTAGTGGAGGACAATCGATAGAGTTTATCCCGAATTTGCAAAGGACCCAAGAAACATATGTTTTTCCATCTGTACGGATGGCATTAATCCATTTGGTGGTTTGAGCAGTCGTCATAGCACGTGGCCAATTCTTCTTGTGAACTACAACCTTCCTCCTTGGTTATGCTTCAAGAGGAAGTACATAATGCTTTCTTTGCTCGTTCAAGGATCGAGGCAGCCTGGCAATGATGGTTTACATGGGTCACAAGAGATTTCTCCCAAGGTTTCACCCTTACAGAAGAATGAGAAAGAAGTTTAGTGAACACAGAGATCTAGTCAGTCCCCCGCTGGAGCTAACAGGGCTACAGGTGCATGACTTAGTGAGGGGAATCACCAATTATTTCAGAAAGAGGAAGAAAGCTGGTAACACAAAAGACAAGAGCATGTGGAAGAAGAAGCCAATATTCTGGTGACTACCGTACTGGGAGCATTTGGAGGTCCACCATTGCATAGATTTATGTTGAGAAGTATGTCGGTAAGATTCTTATAGGGTTACTTCTTTACCCAATTAGTACAAGATTCTTATAGGGTTACTTCTTTACCCAATTAGTACAAAAGGATGGGCTCAACACACAATGGTATTCATGCCGCTCTACAGCCCAAAACAACGGAGTCCGGAGGTGCGTACCTTCCTCGAGCCTGCTACACTCTATGAGGGATGAGAATAGGGATATGCTGACATGCCTAAATGGAATTAAGGTTCCATCTGGTAACTCATCAAGAATTAGTAAGTTTGTTTCATTGGACGACCTTAAATTGACTGGAATGATGTCGCATGGCTGCCATGTCCTTACCAAACAGCTTTTACCTGTTGCCATCAGGAATATTTTGCCTCCGAAAGTTTGACAAATGATAATGCAATTGTGCTCCTTCTTCCATTCAATTGGCCAGAAGATAATTGATCTGGAAGGTCTAGATGAACTACATGCTAAAATTGTGAAAACCCTATGTCATCTTGAGATGTACTTTTCGCCAACATTCTTTGATATAATGGAACATCACCCTGTGCACCTAGTGAAGTAGACAAAAATATGTGGTCCTGCACTCCTAAGGGAGATGTATCCGTGTGAAAAGTACATGGGGATATTGAAGGGCTTTGTACGGAACCGAACCCTCCCTGAGGGGAACATCGTTGAAAGGTAAACGACTGAGGAGGTCATCGAGTTCTGTGTTGACTACATGTCGGAGACCTCTTTAATTTGTTTACAACGATCTCATCATGAAGGTAGGCTTGAAGGGATGGGCATCATTGGGAAGAAAATTGTCAAGCTATATCACAAGGTGTATGAGAAAGTTCATTTCACGGTCCTCTAGCATATGACTGAAGTAGTATCGTACTTGGAAGAACATGAGGCACTAATGAAATAGGACAATACTGGGCAACCAGAGGGTTGGGTTCGAAGAAATTGTTGGTATTTCTTAAATTTATAGATAAATCCGCAAGTGCAAAGATATACTGTTGTAGCATTTCACCCTGAACTATTTCGGGGTATCATATTTATTTTATCCACAAGGAAGATGACAGTTAAGAAGAGAATATTAAGTTACTACGAATATTCAAATGTTACAGTTGAGTTGCCAAAGTCTAAGCAGGGGTAAGGTATATATGGATAAATTGGTAGTGTGACACACACAAAAGAGTCCTAACAAATGGTACACTAATGCTAAGTGAAGAGTTTAGTGTTAGAGCTAGGTTCCTAATGTACTTCTAGTATAGTTGTATAGGTTACACAATAATTATATTCATGGTTAGTTACTCAGTTCTATGCTCCCATGACTACGGGGGTACCACCTCTAGTGGCCCGGCCTGCCACCTAGAGTCGATTTCTTACCGTTCGCCCTACGCCATACCCGAACGTGGAGGATTATAAAGGAAGGACAGGGCTGTCACCACCTGCCGCCTACCTCTACAACCTATGGGATATAACCATAACAATGTCTATGAAACAATCTAAGCACCGCGCTTACATTGCCATGGACACCCTTGCCTCCCAGGACGTCAATGACTAAGGCAAGGGCACACTTACATCCTAAATGCACATTGGACCGTGACCGTGGAAACAGAGTTACTCGTCTAACCATGTTATAATTACCATATAAACTAAAGATGGGACATATATCTAAGAAAGTAGAATGTGAACCATACTCAAATATACGAGAAGATAAATATAGTATATTGATCAAAGTCGTACACAGAAAGAAAGATACAAGAAACATACCCGACTTTTCGAAGATGACTCGAAACCGAGAAGATGCTCTAAACTAAACTCTTAACTCAACTAACCTAGAGATTAAGTATGAAATGTAGGAACTACTTCTTGTGGTGTGTGTTGAAAGTGAAACGAAGCTCCCCATTTATAACCTTCATATGACGGTTGTGAAGTCAGTTCTAACCGCCAAACTACCACAACTGTCATGGGGTCTTCATCTGGACCGTCCACGTGGAAGGTGGGGAGTGATTGGAGCTAAGGGTGGTTCGGTAGAACCCCTAACTGCTCCAACCTCCATCAACTTTCTTCAGTGGCTTACAGGTGGGCCCTTATGGTGGTTCCCAGGTGTTTGGCCCCCATTAAGTTGGTTTCACCTGACTTGTGGGCCCTCCAATCCGTGGGGTGCTGACGTGGCGATCGTCGATTGGTTAGAGTTGTGTTTCTTTGCCACGCGAGCATGCTTTCACTTCATTTATTCATATATGTTCCTGCATTCATATAGTCTCCAAGGACATATGAAACTTTATTAATTTTAAACCTATATGCAGGTAAAAGATGCTAACCCCCTTCTATTCTCGAGGTTTGCGATAGTCAGAATTGGTACTTAACAACCGTCAACAGAAATCACATTAATGGTTTCAACGAATGGTTCATGAACCGAATTGCCAACATGTACAGCTTGGGTCAGCTCAAGGAGGAGGTCATTCAAGAGTCAAGGTGACATGGACACTAGGGTCGAAGAAAGGGTGGAAAAGGTCCTTGCCAATATGAGCATAGCTCGAGGGCACGACCATGAGACACAACCAGTTGCTCATCTACACATTGACGAGAGCCCGTCACAACGAAGGAGTAGTTGTGCATCCACAGAGTTGCATCATCTCCCTGTTCAAGTCCAACTGCGGTGGACCACATGGAGGTAACTCATACTATACGCTCCATCTCTTTTCAAATGCCTCACCCTTCACATATTTCAGTACTAAAATGTTTCATTACAGTGCAAGATGTAGCATGGTATACCCTAGTGGTTAGGGTCACACCAACCTTTGCATCTGAAGTCGCAAAGGGCATGGCTTACAAACCCTCTATAACAAAAAGTGTACACAATACAAACCTCATGGATGGGTATGCGAAGGTGTCAATAGATTCGGTCAGGGACAACTTGCCTTCATATCCAATACATGTGCCACCAAATGATGAAATTCTTACTTTGGGCGATGCGCGTAATATGTACATACAATGGCCCAAGGTACGTATTATTATAAAGGTGATTCCTCGTCCAAATCGCCCAATGGAACCTACACCTCCTCAGCCCCAACTATCAATTGAGGCTCCTCATGGACTGGCTATGATGGAACCACATTTACCCGGGGAACCTTGCATGGATTTAGCTCATGTAGCAACCACCTTGACTCCAATTAAGACCACATGCAAGGCCGACCGTTCCCCACCACTTGTTAAGAGACCCAAAGGTGAATGTGGACATGGTAAGGACAAGGGGAAGGTCCTGGAGTTGGAGCCCGTGGCCCAAAAGCAGCGTGTGCCAGCACAATTGTATTAGGCATGTCCTTGGTTTAAGACAATGTGTTATCCCTTAATAGGTATGACGTGTCGAGAGTTGCACAAACAGTACATGGAGTTGAGCAATGCCAAGCGGAAAAATGGATAGTCTAGTATAGTTGGACACCACGATCACCAACTGTTCCTATCGAGCCTGGCCTATATTTCTACAGGCTTCAATGATCTCTTCAATCTATTCAGGCTCCGCAAGCTGGACACGGGCCTTCTTAAATGTTACTCATTGTAAGTGCACTGTATCGTAATGAGTTATGCTAGTTTTTCGCCCTAAAATTCTGCTAATATCTATTACATGTCTTAAGGTTGTGTTGGCTAGATGCTCGTCGAATTTGTAACCATGTTGGATTCCTTGATCCATCGATGACCAATGAACTCAACCCAAGCCAAAGTAGATGATGTCGTTGAGTATGTGAACCGATGCCTATGGGTCCACCAAGATAAGGAGTACATATTGTGTGCACACAATCAAGAGTAAGGACACAAAATCTGTCATGTACATTCTTATTATTGACGCTAAATTACCACCATGCAACCACAACCGGATTCTCGTTGGTCATGGTATCGAAATAAATTAGGTTTACTACCTTAACTCCAATAAAGGTAGAGACTATGATTTCAGTGTACTCACCAAAGCATTAAATAGGGCTTGGGCACCATATGTTGAAAAAGGAGATAGGCATAGAGAGGGCAAAGACGACCTCTGTCATGACACCGAATTCAAGTGCACGCAACAGATCGGAGACCAGTGAGGTTTCCACGTGTGCCACCACATGTCAACATAACTAAAATAGGTGAACAATTCAGACCTTGAGGTTTGTGCTCATAATCACGTCTCTTGTATCAAAACCGACATTATTCCTCAATACGTACTAGCTGGAAAATTGGCTCCATAAATCCCCTTCCCCTGCTATTAGAGGAGAAATTTCTGCCTTCATTCTTAGCGAAATGTGAACAAGAAAGTAGCATTTCGGAAGTAGACAATTGAATTGTCAGATGTGGTGTTGTTAACTAAACAAATTTTGTTATTTTCTATGCTGTAACATACAAGTATGATTCTGTGATGTGGAAAACAATGTTATTTATTTTCATATATGCAATTGCGTTATTTAGCTAGAGTATTTGTAGTTAGTTCCTTGGTTATCAAATAATCAGAGAATGTGAGGTGCTCGGCAATCCAAGTTGGTTTGGTTGGATTAGTGCATACACTAACCATGTAAGATAGCTTGGAACACTGAGCACCTTGTATTCTGTCATTTTTTGATAATTCAAGGTAGTGTACTAGAATATCTATTATGTACGAGTATATTTAGTTAGTTCCTTCATTATCAAATAATCACGGAATATGAGGTGCTGGGCGATCCCGGTTGGTTTGGTCGGATTTGTGCATAAGCTAACCGACTAAGACATTCAGGATCACTCAGCACCTCATATTCTGTCATTGATAATATGAGGTAGTTTAATTGAATATGTATTTATTAAGTCATTTGTACATAGGTCCTTGGTTATCAAATAATCACAGAATACGAGGTGCTCAGCGATCCTAGTTGGTTTGGTCGGCTAGGTGTTTTTTATAATTTGAGTTAGTTTAATAGAATATGTGCTTAGTAAGTTATTTGTAGATAGTTACTTGGTTATCAAATCATCATAGAATAGGAGGTGCTCAGGGTCCCAAGTTTGTTTGGTCAAATTAGTGCTTTCACAAAACCGACCAAGACACATTGGGACCCCGAGGATCTCATATCCTGCATTTTTTTATAATTTAAGGTAGTTTGCTAAAGTATCATCAAACTTTGAACAACATATCATCAAAAATGATTACTATGCCTTGCATCTACTCATTATTTACTACATTGTATCATTCAATTGTTTTCTCCCTTTTTTGAAATGACTGGTCGTCATTTTTCTTCAAAAGGCATAGGCTAGAAGTAACTTGGGTAAGTTTGCGGCTTCATGTGCTCATAAGAAATTGGGTAAGTTTGTGGCTTTACAAGCTCAAAAGAAGTGTGAGGTAGGCATGTGCATTGGGAATATGTGACTGTCAATGTAATGTTTGTGGGCTTTTTGAATGCATGTGTATGGTGTTAATTTTGTGATGTATCTGTGCTAAATTGGGGGAAACTATGATATTAGGGGTTGGCTGGGATGTCGTGATATACCTCTTTTTAGAGGGCATGGCTAGTAATTCCGAAGCTAGCCAATTTCTAGAAATTATTTATTTGGAAAGTACCTCATCACCGATGGGTCATAAACAAACACCGTCACGGATGACCTCGGTTGTGATGGCGTTGGTATATCGGCCGTCGAGGTGAATCACCCGTGACGTGTGCTGAAGTAGATTCGTCAGAGATCGGTATACCTCTAATGGGCCGTAAGCTTTGAACCTGTCACAGGTGACTCACCTCTGACGGATTGCAACCACACATTGACTGATGATAAGCCTCACCTCTAACGGGCTACAAAAGCACAACCCGTCAGAGGTGACTATCACCTCTGATGAGCCTTGGCCCGTCAAAGATGAGTGGAGTCATCACCGATCACTCATCTCTCACTGTGGTCAAACCAATCAAAGGTGAGGGTTTGGGCTTATCAAAGATGACCTGATCCGACGTAGTGTCTATACATCATACGGCCATATTTAGTATCATGGCAATCTGATTCTCCAATTTAGGTATTGATTTATTTATGTTGATCATATCGTGGCACATATGCCAGATGACAATGAAATCTCAGTTTTATCAGGGCGCCATTCTTGTGACAGCAAATGCAGCGTCAACATGGAGGGGAAAATTATGGTAAGCTTTTATGAACTCTTGTGTTAAACAGAGATTGCCGCAAATGTTGTTTTATCATTCTATGTATGGTTTGTAGTTTGCAATGAAGTAATGGATTAAGTGCTAAACTGTTTTTGTTGTCCCGTCTCCAGTTTTTAGTTTTACCCTTTCAAATGATGCATCCACTAAGCTTACTGGAGTCTTGAATCAAGTTAACCTCCATCATATTACTCTTTGCATGCCTAGAATGTCCCAGTGGAGGCTAGTCATGAGTGATATCTTGGGAAAAGATTATGAGATATCTGGGTCTGTGTGAAAGATTGGAGCTCGCCTATTCGGAGCGGAGAACAATTACCACGAAAAGAGCATCTATGGACTTCATGCCATGAAAGGGAGGAAAACTCTTGTGCATGACTACTGGACCTCATGAAAACTCGAAGTATCAATTTGTTTGATCTATAGAATATTTTTATTTATTGCATTAGGTTTAATTTGTGGGCCTTGGTCTTAGAAACCAAGAGTTATATCTTACAATATTAAAAAATACAACATGATCATTGGGACTAACCATGTTTGCTAAGTATTAATTAGTAGATTCTTGGTGACTGAATGCGCTGCAATGATTCATATATATATATATATATAAAATATATATGGGGAAACAATGCAGTCTTGGATGAGCAAAGCAAAGATTAAGGACCCATGATTGTTAGTTTATCACATGAAAGGAGTTAGCGATGCGGAGATACAATAGGGTGTTCTTTATGTTTACCATGGAGGGTATGAAGAAAGTAACTTAATTTGTACACTAGGTCTTTGCTAGCCTGAAAAATATGCTACCCCCTTAAAAATGAAGTGGAGTTGAGCCGAGACTGTTAAAATTGACCATCAACAACTTGTCTTGAAGGCTCAATGGACCGATAACAGTTTGGCATTGTGTTAATGAATGCAGTTGACTCATTGAATTTTGAGGTATCATATGTAAATATGATGGCCATTTAAAGTTTGCGCAATCAAGTGGCCAAATCGGATTCTAAAGCATATCTGATGGAAACTTGTTATTTTTTAGTCGATGATGATGTGTAGCTCTGAGAAAGGCTTATGGTAGGACTTGACCGGTTCCCCGGTCATTGGTCCTCTTGTACATTGAATGCACATCTCGCTTCCTTTACCTGAATTTTAAAAACCGCTTCCAAAAAATAAGAATATGCAAAACTCATGGCGTAATACCGTTTGCTCAAATACATAAAAAACTAAATCTAATTAGAAAGAATGTCCTTTTGTTAATTGTTGTATAACTTAGTTATGATCATATATGAGTTGGATATGAGTTGGTGATGTTCTCACCTAGTTTCCATCAATCGATAGTGGTACACACCGATATGGCAAATCCATGCGACCACCACAGAGTTCTAGAGTTATCTTTACATTAGAAGTGAAGGCTCTAGAGCTGATATAGAAAGTTGTGCATGTGAAATAACATGAAATTCTCCACTATGGAAGGCCTATCATGGAAGGTGTTAAATGGGTAGTCCCTAAGGAAAATATAAGATTGGCAACAATAAGTGATAAAATGTAAATAGTATTTCAGTGGCAGTCCAACCGTTGTAAATGTTATTTGAGTTTGACTGTATCATCACATGATGATGTGCTCTTCCATTGTCCTAAGTGTATCAGATTGTATTAGAAAAATAAACAATGAGAATATTTATATTAATCACTATAGCAAAGTATGACAACCAATACTAACAATTTTGAGTTGTCAAAGGCATTTGTCAGTACCTTCCAGGTTCATAAAAAAGAGATACGTCACATGAAAAGAGTTCATATTTACACATATATCAGGGATATTAAAGGTTGGGAGTCTGGGGATGGCGTGTCCATTTCTGGCGCTGTCCACGTCGCCGGTGCGCACCGTCGTGGTGTTTCGGCCTATGAAGAACGACTGGTATGCTGCACTGTGGTGGTTGATGGTTGCGTCGTTCGGTCATGCCACTCTTGCTTCTGTTCTTCCTGCCGTGCGCTTGGTCTATGGTGTGTTCTTGTGCCGTTGCTATGTGTGTGGGTGTGTGGTGCATGTGGACGGGTACCATGTGGGTGGGGTTATATCGCCCGTGACACGACCGGCGAAGCAGCGCGCTCTGCACTCTTGTGCTCTCGGTGGTTCTGTCCGCTCTGCCTACGTACTCCGTGTTTGTGTTGCTGTTGTGTGTGTGTGTGTGTGTGTGTGTGTGTGTGTGTGAGTGTGGTCAATGTGGACGTGTACGATGTGAGCGGTGGAGCAGCACCCTCTGCGCGCCCTGTGTTGCGGGTGTTGTATGACAGTTTTTACGGTGCGCTCGCTACCCACGGAGTGCGGCTGGAGTTTGGGGGTAGGGACGGGCCCGCACGTCAGCGGTGGATGGGTTTTGTTTTGGGTGACGGCTGGCGATGTGCGCTAGATGCAGGGTGGTGTTTGTGCACGGTGGGTGGTGGGGGCAGCCTTTGCTGTTGCTTCTGATATGTGTGCTCGGACATCTCTGCGGCCCCGCATGTCAGCCGCTGTGTGTACTGGGAGGGATGTGTGTTTCTGTTTCTCGCTTGGTGTCGTGTTAGTCGCCAAGCTTTGATGGCGCGCTGCTGAGCCGGCAGTGTGTTGGAACTCGCTCCTCCTTCGTCTTCGTTTCTTCTTCGGTGTTCCTTCCCACGAGAGCGCTCTGTGTTTTGCTTGGTCGCGCTCTTTGCTGCTGGCGGACGTTGCCAGGGTTTCCTTCGTGCTCTTTTCGACGTCGCCCCAACCACTGCCGTTGTGCACGAGGTTCGTTGCTGTTCTACTCTGCTGCCCATCTCTGCGCTGCTCGCTTCTCCTCACCTCTTTCCGCCTGTGTAGGGAGTGTGAGCGACCTCGCCGGTGCCATTGTCTGTTGCTGCCTGCCATTTCGGTGTTCGGGGTTGTGCCCTTGCCTCGCTGCATCCCGGATCGGAGTCTACAAGGTAATGCTGGCTTCCTGATGTTCCTTTTCTTGTGGTGTGTTTGGCTTTGCCGTTTTCTTGCACATGTTTTGTGCGCTCCATGCTGCTCAGAGTGGCTCGCCGATATACTGCAAATGGTTTCTTTTTTGTTGTCCGCTTTACCTATGGGCTTGCTTACATTGCTCCCTTCGACAGTGTCGGGACATGGTGTTGAGGGTTTTTATATGCTTCTGGTTCAGCATTTGGCCGTGGCTATCACTTGCGCCTGTGAGTCCGTTCTGAATGCCGTGTTATGTGTTGCTCTTGTTTCCTTTGTATTGGCGTGCGAAAAAAAAGGTTTTGGACACGTATAGGCCGCCTCTTGTGGGCGGGAGTGCTGTTTTTTATCTTGAACGATGTCATTGATGTGTCCAGTGGAGACGTGAGCGGTGACAGTTCCTATTGGTTCAACTACGATGCGTTTGAGGTTGTTAGCGCATGATGCTATATGCGATGCCGAGCCCAAATTTTCACAGGGAACACCTTTTGCCTATCCGGTTTAGGGTGCCGTTGATGCATGGTACCGCCGATGCATTTGTCTCCTGTGAGGTAGGATCTCCACGTCATTCATACCCTCTTTCGGCGGTATGTGCGTGCGTTCTTGTTGCTATATATGAGCGGAGTGCGGTGAGCGTGGTAGTGCATCTCCTTTGTGTTAGTTTTCCCTTCCTCATATCTTTCTTATACATATCTTACCTACCCTCGACCGAATAGTGCCTTGCCTTTTTTGCCCTTCTTTGATATGTATCTGAAAAAAACTCTCTCTGCGATTTGCAGTGCATGCGAGCGGCATGGCTACAGTTGTCGTTTCATACATTTCTTTGTTGAATGCTGCTGCTTGCCATTGCCAGCTACCTTTGGTCTCATATCTTTGGGAGATCGATGGGGATGGAGCGCTATTAGCAGGCATCGAGCTTTGTCTTCCTGATGAGCAGTTACCCTGTGGTGTTTTTTTGGGTGACTGCACTGGACACCTCTGCCATTCCGCGTGAAATGGTCGCGCAATAGGCTGTTAGGTTCTTACAGGCCAAGTATGGTTTTGTTGTCCATGATTATTACTTCCAGATGCTTCTGTTGTACAGAAAGATAGCTGCGTGAGTAGTGGACACAGCTATAACAGCGGTTGTGTACCTCACTAGGTTGCAGTCAAGCTATGGTCCAACAGATATCCACTGCGACAGTGTTCTCAGGCAATGCAGCTCTGTAAGGTTCCGCTTTGTTAGGGAGGACCACTTCTTCTGCAGCGCTCATAGACCATAGAGTTGTTTTCCTCTAGGCTCCTTTGATTCCTGTCGGCTAAGTTATGTGTTGTTTATGGCTATCTATGTAATACCTGACTCTGTCCTGTGTTTCGTGCTTCGTGGTAATAATAATTTATGCGTTTCGCCTGCTTATTGTATGTGTGCTATGCTGTATGTTTTTCATGCATTCACTGCAATGGATATATGGTTTTATCTATCCATTATAGTGTTGTGCAGAGCGCCATCATCCACTTGCTCCTTTTCCCGGGAAATGTTGCCCCGGCCTAGCTTACGGGTCCAGCGGGTGCGAGAAAGCCGTCTAAGGCGGCATTCTTTGGTACGACAGGGCCTCTTACGCGGTTCAGTGCATTCCGATGCCTCGATCCGATCCGTCAGCCCAGGGACTAGTGATCTTAGCCAACTGCCTTCGTCAGGTGTTTTACACCGCCAATATTTGTTTCCCGATTCCTTCCTCCATGTGTTCCGTGCAGATGTTGTGCAGACTGGCCCAGGGTATCCTCCTCTGCCCGATGCGTCATGAATGGTGCCATCATTCTGTTCGTAGTGATCCATCCTTTATTCTACCGGTCCTGGGGTGCAGTTATGAAGGGTTACGTGGAAGCTACGATAGCTAAAAACAAAACTTTTCTACCGCGCAAACCAGGAACACTTGCAAGTAAGGGTCGATAGATCGTTACCGATTAGAGTATGCAGCGAAAATAGCCAATCAGAGCTATCCGATCCGGGAAGGCGGCCGAGCAATGACGATTTGTCGACAACCGATTCCCGCAAGCCGACCGATTCGAGAAGAACAGCCGATTCACCAATCACTGATTCACCGAGTGGCCGATTCGCCGAGTCGTCCGACCGCGATCCCGCGCCTCGTTCCGATGCGCCCGACCGCACCGATTCCACCACAAATATTCGTAGCCGCCGAACAAAGACCGCAACGTAGCAGCGCTCTCACCGGTATCCACACGTTCGGGGATAGAACGCCTAACACCCGTGTGTTAGCACAAGATCCAAGGTCGGGTTGGCTCGAAGGTGGGGAGGGTTTCCATGGAGATTGATCTCGTCGACTTCGTTGCGCCAAATCGATTGATTCGGTTCAATTGACTCGCAGAACTCTTCACCCTCACCCCTTTATATAGAGTTGCGGTTGGGCTTAGAGGCCCATCGGGACTCTATTTTGAATTGATCCTATCCGAATCTCATAGAGTTGGCTGGGACTTCGTAAGCCCATAGGACTCTATCCGATCGGATCCCTATCCGATCGAGCCGTATCCGAGTCCAACTCGAATGCCCGTTCTTATCCCCTTAAGCGTGCGACCCCGTAGGTTCAGGTATACTCGGCTCGGCCCGAGTTGAACTCAACCGATCGTCGGTCGAGTCCAACTCGCCGACCGTCGGCTCGAGTCCAACTTAGCCGACCGTCGCTCGAGTCCAACTCGCCGACCGTCAATAGCGACGTCTAGCAACACATATTGACACCATAGTATACAAGAATATAATATCGGCTCCGAACCTGTAATGTGTACACAAATTGCTTTGTCTCATGATACCAATTAAGCCATAGGCAAGATATGTGCCATCCCTTTAATAGCTGAACCATTCACTCGAACCGTATTGGATTATCTCTCTGTTGATTGACTCCTCAATCAATTTGGCATGGCCATGCACTTCCATAATCCATTACCTCGAGGGGCCCAGAAATATCTCTCCAAAGGAGGGGCAGATTCCATCTTGATCATTCACATCCCACTACATGTTTCATAGCAAATCCGATAGTCCCAAAGTAGGCTACTACACATGTTGGAATCTATGATGATCTCAGGTCTAAGGACTTTTTACAAACACTACTTGAGATCAACTAATGGCACGTTAAATCCTGTAGTGTCTCATGGTGGGTCTATCCAACAATGTGTTCTCTAACACATGTCCATGTATATTGATTTGGTATCTCCATACCATGATCTATGAGACATGATCATTAATCAATAAACATGCCGATCTTAGAA
Source organism: Oryza australiensis (assembly GCA_019925245.2). Classification (NCBI taxonomy): domain Eukaryota; kingdom Viridiplantae; phylum Streptophyta; class Magnoliopsida; order Poales; family Poaceae; genus Oryza; species Oryza australiensis. Next base: position 269,454 of record JAIFGZ020000801.1, read on the forward strand.
TCATATTTGTTCCAATAATATGACATATGATCAGGGATCATTTAGAAATAGATTCATACATAAAGAGTCTCATAAATAAGTCACATACTTATTGATCAATATAAGTTGTCTATTTCGTGGAACGAATAACACTTTGTTCATAAATACATAAATATTGACTATGATATATAACATCTCCATGTTGCCTATAGGGCATATCACTAACAAGTTGCCTGACGGCATTTGGCCAAACACCGAGAATCGGTTGCCCGATAGAAAGAGTAAGGCCGTTACTCCTCCCCTTTATAGACTAACCACCCACCCCTTCCCCTCCCTACACACACGCACGCACGCACACACACACATAGACACACACACCGCCACCACACACACACCGCCATGCAGGCACAGACAAGGCCAGCGATGTTTTTTTATCCCCAATCTGTATTTCCGTTCATTTACGTAGGGAGGAGGACATTGTTGGATGTGCCAAGAGATATTGCTGCTGTTGATAGGCGTGCATGGCGTGTGAAATGATCTGGTGCGTAACCGATCAATTCGCTGATCGATGTTGTCAATGGTATGTTCTGGAGCGTGTGACTACATAGTTAGGGCTTTTGCTTTTCCCTTCTTTTGAAACTGTATCTTTTCCCCTTTGATAGGCTCCGTTCGTGCCATTGAGTCCATCTTGTCGTTGCCTAAGGACTATGTTGAATCGTTGAAAGGTCTGTTCCCTAGTGATTCTTTGGTACTTACCTCTAGCTGCCATTCGAAGCCTAGCTTATACTTCCGTTTGTCGGCGTCGTGCCCTGAACGATCATATTATGGTGGGTCATCCCACCAATGCCCGTACCATGGATCTGTTTTTTGGTTCCAAGAGAGGGTTAGAAAAGGCACTGTGCTCTCGCAGTGGAAGATCGTCTACAACCTGTGCTGCAGAGGTGGTAAGATTAGCCTTCCAAGAAGCCTTCATAATTTCTATCCACCCTTCTAAATTTTGATGGCGATGCATGATCGAAGCGATTTATGTGGCACATCCAATTGTACAACTCTATGTTTGCTTTCACTTCGCTGGGAGCTAACATTGACAGAGCGATCAATAATGGGTCTGTGCCCCCCGTGTTTAAAATCAACGGTGTTGTGCACCACCGGATTGGAAGCCTCTTGCCTCAGCCTGGTGGTCAGCCTAAATTTGCACAGCTCTATATATAAGACACTAAGAACAAAACATCTAATAGAATCAGTATATATGAAAGGGAGGGTACTGCTGCTGACGATCCAGACCAAGAAATTGTTGATGGCCTAACCTCTATGCTTGACAACCATAATGCCCTGGTTAAAGCATTTCGCTTTGCTAGAGATCGTTTGAGAGCCCATGGCGACTAGAGGATTACGCTGCGATTAGTCGGCTATGATGCGAGGGACGACGTCCAATACAACCTCCCAACGAGTGGTGAGATCGCAACGATAGTAGTAGGTGACTACTCAAGTGGTGAGTATACGTACGATGTGATGGTTCGATCTACGATGCTAGGTTACATCGTGTTTCTGCTTTGCATCCATCGTACATGGCTCTTCAGTACCCTCTGCACTTTCCGTATAGAGAGCCCGGATTCCATTTAGGGATAAAGTACACTGACTTTTCCTCCCTTTCTGGTCGCTCGCGACGATATGTCACGATGCTCGAATACTAATGTTACCTACTGCATTATCAGTTAGATCAGCCAAATCCATTCACTTCCTGCGGCCGCCTCAGCGACTCCATTTGTGTCGATCTCTACTCAACTGTAGAAGGGTCCAAATTGAAATACATAGAAGACAACTAGCCTGAACTACGGGTAGAATCCATGCAAGGGATATCTGATGCCATTGACTATGGCCTTTTGACTAGAGATTCTGTGGGTAAAAAGTGTATCTTGCCTTCCAGTTTTATTGTGGTAGATGATACATGGTGCAGAATTACAAAGATGCAATGGTGATATGTCGTGTGTTTGGAGCGCCTGACCTATTTGTGACCTTTACTTGCAATCCCAAGTGGCCAGAGATATCCGATGCGTTGGTATTTGAACCAGGCCAGCTTCCAAGCGACCGTGCGATATAGTTGTCGAGTTTTTAACATGAAAGTAGCTGAGTTCATCTCTCGACATTAAGGAGGGCAGGACATTTGGCCCCATCCTTAGCGGTGCGCTGTTTTGCCCCTTTGTTTCCTTTCCTCTTCGTCTATTTCATAACGCCTGATATTCCCTTGCTGTGCTATAGTCCTCTACACGGTGGAGTTCCAGAAGCACGGCCTCCTCCACATACATTGCCTCACTTGGCTCGCTTCATCCCTCTCTGATTTTAGCGCTTCTGTTATTGATAAATTCATTTGCTCTGAAATTCCTGATGTTCTCACTGATCCACTGGGCTATGCTTTGGTCGAGGAGTTTATGATCCATGGCCCTTGTGGAGACCTGAATAGATCATCGCCCTGTATGAAGAAAGGGAAGTGCTCTAAGCACTTCCCTAAGTCTTTTCAGGATGAGACAATGCTGGATTAGTTTGGGTTTACTATGTATAGGCATAGGGACAATGGTCGATACGTTGTAAGGAGTAAAGCTTGATAATCGATGGGTTGTGCCTTACAATATGAAACTGCTTAAAAAGTACTAGGCTCAGATAAACGTTGAAGTGTGCAATAAATCTAACATGGTCAAGTGCCTCTTAAAGTATGTGACCAAAGGAGCAGATAGATCTAGAGGATACTTCGAGCTGAATAGGAATGCGTAGGGCGACGTACCTAATAGTGGTGATGTTGCGAGAGCACAAACAACCGTTTCAAGCAGCAACGTGAACAACGATGTGATCGAACGCAACAAAATAGAAGAGTACATTAATGCATGTTTCCTATCAACTTGTGAGTCTCTTTGGCGGGCTCTAGAATTCGATATTCACTACAGGGTCCCTGCGGTGGAACGGCTTACTATCCACCTTCCAAACCAGAACTTTGTTCGATATAAAAAGGGTGTTGACCTAGGCTCACCGCTAACAAGCCCGTAGCCCAACGAACAATGCTCACTGAGTAGTTCAAGGCCAATAAAAACAATCGAGCACGGTCTCTCACATACTGTGATTTCCCCAGGGAATGGACATGGGATAATAGTGCACGTACATGGCATTGTAGAACACAGTGCAAAAAGATAGGCAGGATATATTGTGAGCCTAGTGAGCGGTGAGTTGTACTACCTACGTATGCTTTTAATGGTTGTAAAGGGTGCGATGTCATACGTTGATGTTAGAACTCATGGAGGCACTGTTTACCCCACATTTAGAAATTCGTGCGAAGCAAGGGGTTGCTTGATAGTGATAATGAGTGGTCGTTGCTGTTTAATAAGGCTATACTAAGTACGTCGTCTTTCCAGCTTAGACAGATTTTTGTAACTATTATCATGTTTTGCTCTGTTGTGAATGTTAGGGCGCTCTTTGATAAGTATTGGCTCTACTTCACTGATGACATCCAGCGGTGCCTTAGAATAGCTTTATCGAACCCTTCCTATGTGATCCTTCATGACCATTTGCTATCTCTTTTGATGAAAGAAATGCAGCTATTATCTTCGAGCAGTGATGGGACTATAGACGACTACGATTTGCCGTGTGCGTCGATCTATTCAGATGAGATACTAGGCAATAGAATGGTCGGTGAAGAGCTAGCTGCTAACAGTGCGTTTGAGGCCTGTTAGTGCGTTTGAGGCCTGTTAGTGATATGCCCTAGAGGCAACATGGAGATGTTGTATATCATGGTCAATGTTTATGTATTTATGAATAAAGTGTTATTCAGTTCCATGAAATAGACATCTTGTATTGATCAATAAGTACGTGACTTATTTATGAGACTCGATATGTATGAATCTATTTCTAAATGATCCCTGATCATATATCATATTACTGGAACTAATATGATTCTAAGATTGGCATGTCTATTGATTGATGATCATGTCTCATAGATCATGGGTATGCAGATACCAAATCAATAAACATGGACACATGTGTTGGAGAACACATTGTTGTATAGACCCATCATGAGACACTACAGGAATTAATGTGCCATTAGTTGGTCTCAAGTAGTGTTGGTACAAAGTCCTTAGACCTGAGATCACCATAGATTTCAACATGTGTAGTAGCCTACTTTGGGACTACCAAACGCTATTTCGTAACTGGGTAGTTATAAATGTAGTTTTCGGGTTTGCTATGAAACATGGAGTGGGAGTGAGTGATCAATATGGAATTTGCCCCTCTTTTGGAGAGATATCTCTGGGCCCCTCGAGGTAATGGATTATGGAAATGCATGGCCATTCTAAGTTGATTGAGGAGTCAATCAACAGACAGATAATCCAATACGGTTCGAGTGAATGGTTAAGCTATTGAAGGGATGGTACATATCTTGCCTATAGCTTAACTGGTATCGTGAGGCAAAGGGATTTGTGTACACATTACAGGTTCAGAGTCGATATTATATTCTTGTATACTATGGTGTTAATATATGCTGCTATGCGCCGTTGTTGACAGGTCGGCTGAGTTGGACTCGAGCCGATGGTCGGCTAAGTTAGACTATAGCCGAAACCGAGTATACCCGAACCTCTGTGGTCGCACGCTTAAGGGGATAAGAACAGGCATTCGAGTTGGACTCGAATACGGCTCGATCGGATAGGGATCCGATCGGATAGAGTTATATAGGCTTACGACGTATGGGCGGCCAACCCTGTGAGATTCGGATAAGATCCAATTCAAAATAGAGTCCGGATCGACCACGAGTCCCGTCGGCCAACTCTATATAAAGGAGTGAGGGGTGGAGAGCCGTGACACGTCAATTGCATCGCTTTGAATGAATCGCAATGTAAGTCGCCGAGATCAATCTCCACGGAAACCTCCCCACTTTCGAGCCAAACCCTAGCCTTGCATCGCGTGCTAGCACACGGGTGTTCGACGTTCGTCCCCGGACGTGTGGATACCGGTAGAGGCGCCGCTATGTTGCACGCCGTTGATCGGCTTCGGATCGGCTGCGGTCGAGCGTATCGGAGCGAGGCGTGAGAACACAATCGGACGACTCGGATTGGCTACGGCATCTCGCGAATCGGCGATTGGCGAATCGACCGTCCCCGGTGCTCGGCGCCGGCTTGGGAATCGGCTACACTGTTCGGATCGGATTGCCCCGATTCGCTATTCCGCGCATCTACTCCAATCGGTAACGATCTATCGGCCCTTACTTGCAAGTGTTCCTGGTTTGCAGAAAAGTTTTTGTTTTCGGCTAGCGTAGCCTCCGCGTAACCCTTCAAGTGGTATCGGAGCTAATCTTGCTTAGTTCGGGTTTTAGATTGGATCTGGAACAAGTTTTGCGCACGGGTTGATTAGATCAATCGGTTTTACGGGATTTGTTGAGGAGAGTTCATGGTAATTGCGTTCCTTGATAGTGTATCGGAACGGCGTAATGTGATTACGTCGAAACAATATCCATAGATCTCGGTTTGAGTCGGCTTCGAGATAGCGTTCCTTGATAGTGTATCGGAACGGTACAATGTGATTATGCCGAAGCTATCTCGTAGTCCGATCTTGTTAGCTGCCTCGCGCCTACGCAAACCATCTCCCATGATAGTGTATCGGGACGGCATAATATGATTACGCCGACATGGTTTTCGTAAGCGATTTCATAGATTGGATCTATGAATTTCGTGTGCGTACCCCTTATAGGTTATCTTGATGCCGACTCTCTGCGATAGGTAGAAAGTGTTTCTATGCCTAACTTGTTTTTTCGAGAATGCTTTGAGATGGTATGCCCGATTGTATGTATGAGATGTATGAGATGCATGTGATGCATGTAATATTCTTTCATATGTGCAATCCCTGTAATATTCTTTCATACGTGCAATGCTTGTAATATTCTTTCACGACCTGCGAATCGATGTAATCTTCAATTAGAGCTTCTATAGTAGTAGCTTAGTTTGAAGAAATCAAGCATTCGGCACTCGGAAGAACGGTGTTGAAGATGGAGATCCTCTACACCGCATGGAAATAAAGATCACCATGTGAAAGGGGCCATACTATTTCATGCTATTCTACCTGATTTCATATATGTAATATGTTTGTTTGATAGGATAGCATCCCTCACAAAATTAAGTAGTAATGATGCCCTTCCAAATGTTGCACCCGTCACCATTATGCTCGTCAATGGTGGGTCTGCCAAAGTAGAGTGCCATTCTCTATCATAACACGAGGGGGTATATGTCAGACATATACATGCAAGAGCATTTGGTTTACTTAACAAGGCTATCAAAACAGTTTTGGGACTTGGGGCATAGGTTGGCGCCGGGGCATGGAGATGTCACACCAACAACAAGAGTCACATAGAGATGTGATTAGCAAGGTGTTGCTTACCGATGTTACTAATTTTCTAGCAGTGATGCCAAAGCTCACTAGAAAATTAATTAACATGTGGATCTTGACCCAATACGTAACCTAGAGGGAAGGTGTAAAATACGTAATGGGAGTCTAATGTTAAATTGTTTAACAAAAGACATAGCATAAACATTGTGCTAAACTTTGCTTTTTCTGTTGTAGAATAAATGGCGGCTAATACTACACCCAGTACCTTTAATTTGCGATCTATTCTCGAAAAGAAAAAATTAAATGGAACAAACTTTATGGATTGGTATCGCAACTTGAGAATTGTTCTCAAGCAAGAGCGTAAGGAGTACGTTCTTGAAGTACCTTATCCGGAGGATTGCCTAAAAATGCCACCGCAACCGCACGAAGAGCTTACGAGAAGCACACTAATGATGCCCTAGATATAAGTCTCTTGCTTGCTACAATGTCCCCGAGCTTGAAGCAATATGAGAGCTTGGCGATGCTCACACTATTATTCAGGGGCTGCGTGGCATGTTTGAGAACCAAGCTCGGGCCGAGAGGTTCAACACCTCAAAATCCTTGTTTACGTGTAGGCTTGTTGAGGGAATCCCGTCGATCCGCATGTGATAAAATGATTGGCTACATTGAGAGTCCGGAAAACTAGGTTTTCCCCTTAGCTAAGAGTTGGCTACCGATGTGATTCTCCGGTCGCGCTCCCTCCGAGCTTCGAGCCATTCATATTAAATTATCACATAAACAATATGGATAGGACCTTGGTGAATTGGATGGGATGCTAAAGACAGTGAGGAGAGTATCCGAAAAAAGGTCATCATGTGATGATGATGCGAAGGCCAAGCACAAACCACTGTGCAAGAAACTTTGCACCAAGAGGAAGTTAACTCCCGATGAGATCGCGAGTGCCTCCAATGCAAAGAAGGGCAAGAAGGGGTCGGCGGCATCGTATGCCGTTTGCTTTTTACTGCAAGGAGACATGCCACGAAAAGGAACGCAAGAAGTCATGGAGGATCTCAAAAAGAAGCAAAGTACGACTTCGCCGGTATTAATGTTATAGACATTAATCTTGCTACTTCACCTACTTGACTCTTGGGTATTTGATACCGGATCGGTAGCTCATATTTGCAAATCGTTGCGGGGAATGAGAAGAAATAGAGGCTTGAGAAGGGGAGAGGTGAACACACGTCGGCAATGGAGCAAGCATTGCTACGATTCTTTGTCGGCATCGTACCACTTTATCTATCTTCGTGGATTAGTTTTGGAATTAAATAATTATTATTGTGTTCCAACACTATGTCAAAACGTTATTTTCGCTTCATGTTTGCAAGCGGAAGGATATGATTTTAGATCAATGAACAATGGTTGTTCAATATATCTCAGAGATATGTTCTATTTTCATGCTCTATTGGTGAATGGATTATACGTTTTGAATCTTGAAGCATCTTCCATCTATAACATTAATACGTAAAGGCAACTCTCTAATGATATAAACCCCACGTTTATCCGGCATTGTCGCTTAGTCCATATAAATCGAAACGTATGGAGAAGCTCCATAAGGATGGATTGCTTCACTCTTTTGATTTTGAATCATTTGAGATATGCGAGTCTTGTTTACTTGGTAAGATGACAAAGGCACCTTTCACGGGACACGGTGAAAGACCAAGTGACTTGTTGGCACTCGTACATACCGATGTATGTGGACCAATGAGCTCAACGGCCGAGGTGGTTATCGCATACTTCATTACCTTTACGATGACTTTAGTAGATATGGTTATATCTATTTAATGAGGCATAAGTCCGAATCCTTTGAAAAGTTCAAAGAATTCCGAATGAAGTACCGAATCATTTAGGAAAACAATCAAGTTTCTACGATCGATCGTGGAGGAGAATACTTGAGCCAAGAATTTGGTAATCATCGAAAGATTGTGGAATTGTTCCACAAGTTGACTCCGCCAGAACTCCACGATGGAACGGAGTGTCGAGAACGGAGAAATCGCACCTTATTGGACATGGTGCGGTCGATGATGAGCCAAAGTGATCTTCCGTTATCCTTCGGGGATATGCTCTTGAAACATTGCGCTCACACTAAATAGAGTTCCATCTAAGTCGGGTTGAAAAGACACCATATGAGATATGGACAGGGCAACCCCTAGTTTGTCTTTTCTCAAAATTTGGGGATGCGAGGCTTATGTAAAGCGTTTACGGTCGACAAGCTCACACCCAAATCTAACAAATGCTTCTTTGTGGGATATCCTAAGAAAACTAAGGGATATTACTTTTTATAATCGGGAACAAGGCAAAGTGTTTGTCACCCGACATGGTGTCTTCTTGGAGAAAGAGTTTCTTTCAAGAAGGGTTAGTGGGAGCAGTGGTGTATCTTGAAGAAGTTCAAGAAACACCGTAAAATGTTTCAGCGACCACGTAACCACAACAGAGGAGCAAAGTGTTGCGCCATCGCTTGTAGATACACCAAATTACGGAGGTCTCGAAAGATCACGTCGTGCGACCGAGTGTACACAGTGCGGAACAACGTGATATATTGTTGTTGGACAACGATGAGCCTAAGATCTATGAGGAAGCGATGGTGAGACCCTATTTCAACAAGTGGCTTGGAGCCATGAAATCGAAATAGAATCCATGTACGACAATCAAGTTTGGAACTTGGTTGATCCACCGATGGTGTCAAAACCATTGAGTGTAAATGAGTTTTTAAGAAAAAAGACCGATATGGATGGAAATGTTCACATCTATAAGGCGCGATTGGTGGCGAAAGGTTTTAAATAGATTTAAGGAGTTGATTATGATGAAACCTTCTCGCCCGTCGCAATGCTTAAATCTATTCGGATTATCCTAGCGATTGCTGCATATTTCGATTATGAGATATGGCAGATGGATGTCAAAACGGCTTTCCTAAATGGAAACCTAAGCGAGGATGTATACATGATACAACCTCGGGTTTTGTCGATCCAGAATTGCTCGGAAAGATATGCAAGCTACGTAAATCCATTTATGGATTGAAGCAAGCATCTCGAAGTTGGAATATACGTTTTGATAAAGTAATCAAAGGGTTTGGTTTCATCAAAAACAAAGAAGAGGCCTGTGTTTACAAAAGGGTCGTGGGAGTGCAATTTGTATGTGGATGACATATTACCGATTGGAAATGATATCCCTATGCTAGAATGGCCAAGTCTTCATTGAAAAATAGTTTTTCCATGAAAGACTTAGGGAGAAGTAAAGATACATATTAGCATTCGGATCTATAGAGATAGATCCAAGAGGCTAATTGGATTAAGCCAAAGTACATACATTGCCAAGGTGTTGAAAAGGTTCAACATGCATGATTCCAAGAAAGGTTTCTTGCCCATGTCACATGGCATTAGTCTTAGCAAGAATCGTGTCCTCGAGACACATGATGAGCGGAATAAGATGGGTATGGTTCCATATGCTTCGGCAATTGGATCCATCATGTATGCCATGCTTTGTACACGCCGATATGTCTCGTACGCTTTGAGTGCTACGAGTAGATACCGCCGGATCAAGGTGAAGGTCACTGGATCGCCAGTAAAGAATATCCTTAAGTACTTGAGAAGAACTAAGGATATGTTCCCGGTCGATGGAGGTGAAGAAGAGCTCGTTGTAAGTGGTTACACCGATGCTAGCTTCCAAACGGACAAGGATGATTATAGATCGCAACTGGTTCATGTTCGCCTAAACGGAGGCGCAAATCACTGGAAGAGTTCCAAGCAGGATACCGTTGCCGATTCTACAACGGAGGCCGAGTATATTGCCGCTTCGGAAGCCGCAAAGGAGGCCGTTTGGATCAAGAAATTTGTTTCGAGCTTGGTGTGATGACTAGTACGACCGGTCCAATGTCTCTCTATTGTGATAATAGTGGAGCCATTGCGTAAGCCAAGGAGCCGAGATCACATCGAAGTCCAAACACATACTTCGGCGATATTATCTCATCCGCGAGATAGTGGACGAGAGGTGATGTCAAGATATGAAAAGTGCACACGGATCTCAACATATCCGATCCACGACAAAACCTCTCCCTCACCCGAAGCATGAGGCGCACACAAGAGCGATGGGTATTAGATACTTACATGATTGACTCTAGTGCAAGTGGGAGATTGTTAGTGATATTCCCTAGAGGCAACATGGAGATGTTGTATATCATGGTCAATGTTTATGTATTTATGAATAAAGTGTTATTCGGTTCCATGAAATAGACATCTTGTATTGATCAATAAGTACGTGACTTACTTATGAGACTCGATATGTATGAATCTATTTCTAAATGTGATTCTAAGATCAAGGCATGTCTATTGATTGATGATCATGTCTCATAGATCATGGGTATGGAGATACCAAATCAATAAACATGGACACATGTGTTGGAGAACACATTGTTGTATAGACCCACCATGAGACACTACAGAATTAATGTGCCATTAGTTGGTCTTAGGTAGTGTTGGTACAAAGTCCTTAGACTGAGATCACTATGGATTCCAACATGTGTAGTAGCCTAATTTGGGACTACCAAACGCTATTCCGTAATCGGGGTAGTTATAAAGGTAGTTTTCGGGTTTGCTATGAAACATGGAGTGGGATGTGAGTGATCAAGATGGAATTTGCCCCTCCTTTGGAGAGATATCTCTGGCCCTCGAGGTAATGGATTATGGAAATGCATGGCCATGCTAAGTTGATTGAGGAGTCAATCAACGTACGATAATCCAATACAGGTTTGAGTGAATGGTTAAGCTATTGAAGGGATGGCACACATCTTGCCTATAGCTTAACCGGTATCGTGAGGCAAAGGGATTTGTGTACACATTACAGTGTTCGGAGCCGATATTATATTCTTGTATACTATGGTGTCAATATGTGCCGCTAGGCGCCGGCTGTTGACAAGTCGAGCCGAGTTGGACTCGAGCCGACGGTTGGCTAAGTTAGACTATAGCCGAAACCGAGTATACCCGAACTCTCGTGGTCGCACTCTTAAGGGTATAAGAACATGCATTCGAGTTGGACTTGAATACGGCTCGATCGGATAGGGATCCGATCGATAGAGTTATATAGGCTTACGACGTATGGGCGGCCAACTCGTGAGATTCGGATAGGATCCGATTCAAAATAGAGTCCGGATCGCCACGAGTCCCGTCGGCCAACTCTATATAAAGGAGGGAGGGGTGGAGAGCTGCGACACGTCAATTGCATCGCTTTGAACGAATCCGCAACGTAAGTCGCCGAGATCAATCTCCACGGAAACCCTCCCCACTTTCGAGCCAAACCCTAGCCTTGCATCGCGTGCTAGCACACGGGTGTTCGGCGTTCGTCCCCGGACGTGTGGATACCGGTAGAGGCACCGCTACGTTGCACGCCGTTGATCTGCCGTGGAGGAATAGGCTGCGGTCGAGTGCATCGGAGCGAGGCGCGAGAACACAGTCGGACGACTCGGATCGGCTACGGCATCTGCGAATCGGCTGATTGGCGAATCGGCTGTCCCCGGGTGTCGGCTGTCGGCTTGCGGGAATCGGCTACACTGTTCCCGATCGGATTGCCCTGATTGGCTATTCCGCTGCAGTCTACTCAAATCGGTAACGATCTATCGGCCCTTACTTGCAAGTGTTCCTGGTTTGCACAGTAAAAGTTTTTGTTTTCGGCTAGCGTAGCCTCCGCGTAACCCTTCATGGCCACCATAGCTGACTCAATGATTCCATGCCTAAACAGTGACCAAAAATGGATTTTTGACACAATTATGGCCCATGTTAACCACTCAAAGCCAGGTTTTTTTCTTTGTCTATGGCCATGATGGCACAGGCAAAACATTTTTGTGGACCGCGCTGATTACAAAAATATGATCCGAGAAGAATATTGTCCTTGCTATTGCTTCCTCGGGGGTCGCTTCCTCCTTCCTTGAGGCGCACTGCTCATTCGAGGTTTAAGATTCCCATCGAGATTGACGAGAATAGAATATGCAGTATTAAGAGGGGCACTATGCTTGCTGAGTTAATTCAGAAAACATCGTTGATTATATGGGATGAAGCTCCACTGACTCATAGAAAATGTTTTGAGGCCTTAGACCAAACTTTACGCTATCTGTTATCGGAGCATACCCTTCTAATGCTAGCCTACCATTTGGTGGGAAGGTTGTTGTCCTTGGCGGCGATTTTGCCAAATACTGCCGGTCATTAGAAAAGGATCGCGCGCTTCCATCGTTGATGCATCTATAACAAACTCGCCGCTATGGCACCATGTGACTCTTCTAACACTTAGGATTAATATGAGACTTCTCAAAAGTGACCTTGATGAAAGCTGCTGGTGAAACCTTGAGGAATTTGCTGGATGGATCCTAGATCTCGGTGATGGAAGGTTACCTGTGATAGCAAAAACTGATGAGCTTGAACCGATGAGGATAGATATTCCTAATAATTTGCTGATATAGACCACTGGCGACCCAATAAACAAAATGATTGATGAGGTATTCCCTGATTTCCTAGCCAACTACACAGATCGCTGCTACCTAGCATCCTGAGCTATTGTCTATCCTAATAATTCAACCGTTCATGAAATAAATGACCGTGTTGTGACCATGCTCCCTACTGAGCCACAAGAATACCTTAGCACCTTAGCTGTGACATGATTTCAAAATCCTGTGACCATATGCCGGACTTTGACAGCCTCTACCCAACTGAGTTCTTGAATTCTATTACTGTGAACAATTTCCCTCCACATAGGCTTATTCTAAAAAACAGGTGTCGCAATTATGCTGCTGCGTAATCTAAATCAGTCTATGGGCCTTTGCTATGGCACAAGGCTCTTAGCTCTTTCTCTAGGCAACCGACTTTTAGAATGTGTCATCTTAACTGGATCAAACATAGGCGACAAAGCTTTCATACCTCGCATTGCGCTCACAACTACAAACCCTAAATGGCCTTTTATGCTTCAGAGAAGGCAATTCCTTGTGCGTATATCTTATGCAATGACAATTAATAAGAGCCACGGACAAACTCTTTCAAAAGTTGGCGTTTACCTAAAGAAGCCTATTTACGCAAGGCTATGTTGCTGCTTCTAGATCGACGTCAAGAGCAGGGCTCAAATTCCTAATAGAGGATGATGACAATCGCTGTTCTGCTAGAACAAAAAATGTTGTTTACCGAGAAGTGCTCGACGCTGTGGCATCAATGGTACCTTCTACCTAATTCGGCTGTAGAGGCATCATTATACAGAAAACGCTGCTCATCAAGCCACCTTAACATGTTGCTGTTTCTAACCTGCAGGATGTTGACAGCTAGCCAACACATGTGCTTCCCTTCCTCCCTCTCAATCCTGCTCAGGCCTTAGATAGATGCCCTTTCTCTCTTTGCCCCTAACATGTTCTCTCTGTGTAATGTTGCTCCAGTTTGCCTCGCCTTTATATACAGTTTTACACTTCTACCTGTTCGCTTGTGCCAGAGACCCATGGCATATGCTGAACATTTCTATTTACCTCAACAGATGGACACAATTCTGATCAGCAACCTCGAGCCTGGCATTGGGAACCCAACAATCCGCGTCCGTGTATCCAGGATGTGGGCGTTCTGGGACCAGAATGATGACACCGTCGTCCACCATGGTGGACTGGTTTTGGTCGATAGCACGGTTGGTTATCCTACATCTTTTGCTATAGTTTTTATGACACACTGATTTTCTTACTTCCTGCTATTTCAATAGGGAGACAGTATCGCGGTTCAGATTTTCCCGCCTTTGCACGAGACCTTCGTCCCTGCCATCACTGAAGAGATGGTTTATGACCTCTCATTCTTCCGTGTCAGACAAAGCCCATCCCAATACAGGCCAGTCAGCAATATGCTGTCTATTTCTCTCACAAAGTGGTCTACATTGGAAGAATGTACTAATGTGCCAGATAGCTTCCATACCTATGTTTACTCTTTAACGCCTTACGATGAGCTCAAAGCGCATGTGAACAGGATGACTCCTTCACAGGTATGATAACTGCCCTAAATTTTTCATCCATTATGCTTTTTTTGAAGCCATTAATAATACATGGCCTGTTGTTATTTTGCTCCAAACAGTTGTCATCGGAATCATTACTGAAGTAACCTCGGTAAGTGCTATCCAGACACGTATCAGTGATGCTGAAAGCCTCAAGAGGAACGTCTACATCCACGAGAGCAAGTCAGTTTTTCTCCTCGATCTTAAGTGGTTTAAGAAATATATTTACCTTTCCTCAGCTAAAATGTGGTTCATGCTGTGCTAGCAACACATGCTAACAAACGCTGCATACTCGCCTTCCTTTAAATATTCGTTTCTTTAGGTTCATTTTCTTTCCCTAGCATTATCCACCAGACTTACGATCCATTCCCTTTCCGTGCTATCATACTGTATATTATACATAGCTATGTTACAATAAATGTTGTGCTCTGGGAGGAACGAGCTACCAACTTCCCTGCTGATGAAGTGGTCGAGGCTGGTGAAACTAAACCTCAGATAGTCATCTTCGGTGGTACGCTCGTGAGAGACTACGGCAGTGAGCTCACTACACTCCTTTCCTCTTTTTTGTTATCTTAGGTCGCTGCCTAGGCTAATTGTGCTGCGTTCGTAGAAAATGTGTCTTTATCGAGAAACGTTGAATGCAAGTGGTACATAAACCTTGACAACCCAGATGTTGCTGCGTTAAAAAACAGGTATGCTATTCATTCTTGCTCAACTTTTAGTACCTTCTTCAGTTTGCTATATTGAACAAATCCAAAGAGGCACATTTCGTTTCTATGCAGCATCAGAGGAGACCATGAACCGATAAAATATGTTGAGCTAGGAGCTCCATCTGATGCTCTGCAGACCGCAGAGCCAAAGACAGTGATGGAGATCAGAGACCTACATCCTTTCAAGTTCAAGGTAGTTGCTTCTTCCTTCGTATGTTTATCTGCTCTCTGGATACCATGCAGGAAGATACGATGTTTTGTCTATGCTGCTGTTATCAACAGAAACATCAGTTCTTGGTCACTGTCGTTATTCAAAAATCAATATGGATAGCTCCTGGTGGTATACTGGCTATGACACATGCAGCAAAACAACGAAATAGTTTGGATCTGGGTACAAATGCGGAGATCCGACATGCCCCCGGTTGTCTCGGCATCACCACGGTGAGTTAATGTGCACCTTTCCATGTAGAATATCCGATATATTAAACTCTCCTAATGCTGCCACCACTCTCTTTCCACACAGGCACAAGCTAAGCGTTATAGCAAGTGATGCCTCAGGCGACACCTCCTTCATTATATTTGGCTGCCTGGCGCAGCGCCTCATTGGCCATTCAGTTGAGACGCTTCTGCAGCAAGATCCACCCACACCTGATTTCATCCCTAGGGAAATCACTGATCTCCTTGAGAAAGAATTCTCATGGAATGTCAGCATCACAGAGAACACTGTCTCCACCGGCACTATTACCTTCCAGGTTAATAGGATCCTTCCGACGCCCCTATGCATGCGCTCCCTTGCTACAGTCCCCATCCGCGTCCCAAGCATCTTCGCTCCCACCTTCCATCGCTCTATCGCCAACTCCATCCATTGACCTTAGCGATGCCCAAACCACTCCAGTTAGCTCCTTAGCTGTCGTATCAAAGAACAAGAAATCAGAAGCAGAATGCGCATCAAAGACCCCTGGAGATGTTCGCAATGAAGATAGCATACAGGACGAGGCAAGTACACTGTACGTTTCTTTGCTCATTACACATCTTTGAGATTAAAATTCACACCCCTATTTTCGTCTACACTAGGGTGATGAGAGTATCGTCCTACGACCAAAATCTCCTCCATCAGGCAATAAGCAAAGTGCTTCTAAAGGCCACCAAAAGAGGTATGTCCTCACATTTCCTTTCCACCATTCCATGAGTACGAACTTCTGCATGTGGCTGATCACACACCTGGGGTAAAAGGGCTAGGCCATCTCCTGTCACATGCGCTTCTAGGAAGCTATTTAAAGATGGTGATGCCGACGCTGCTGGAGGCAGGTAAAACATCTACGCCCCTTTGCCTCCTATCGTTATGTCCTTGTTTCAGTCACACCCTGCGTCACTCCTATGCTCTTGATATGCACTCTTCTCATTCGTGCAGTGGAAACGCCCAGCGTTGATATGTTCATGGAGAAAGGATTCATGATTTTGGCCTAGGACGTTGCTGGCGAACTGAACTATCCTCGATCCTAGCGCAACACTATGTGCCATTGTCTCATTTTTAGCACAGCCATGCTGCCATTAACTTACTCGCCTCTCTATGATGCCCTTCCTTTTGGGAACAAACTACCCATGAAATACTTTTAATTTATAGAACCATGAACCTGTATTGCCATGACTTCCGTTCTTATCATTCTGTACGATGATGCTTTATTCGCTCTGCTTTATCTCACTAATCATTCCCAGTCCTCCAAGACCACATGGCTCAAAAACACCTACTAACCAACGTTGGTTATGTGCTATACGTCTTTCTTATTGCCCATTATGTTTTTGTTCTATCTGTTCTTGTTTACCTTGCATTACATCTATGCTGGAAATACCAGGACCAATAAGCTTTCTCTTCCTATGCTGGAATCGCCGCCGTGGTGGCGGAAATTGGTTGGCAAGCTACTGGTCTTCATGGCTAGAGGCTCAGCTCTAGACACTGCTGCTACATTCACATTTATAGAATTCCCTTTTCAAGGTACCTTCTACTATTCTTATCTGATAAAGTGTTCCCCCAGTATAAACAGACAGTCACTGCTCGACTCAAGTAATGCCTATTGGCTCTTCTCCTGATATTTGGTTCTGCTATTGTGTTCGATGAAAGCGCATTGTTACACTGAGCTAAGGTGAGTTACATAGCAGCTATTACCTATGAGTAATTCAGCACATATATCATGCTTCGTTCACCACCAAATTGAGCATGTTGAAATATTTCATATTTACGCGGTATGGTCCGATTCACCCTTAGCAACATATCTCAGCTCATGGACAAAACATACATCTCCCCTTGACTGGCTGGAGAACTCCATCAAACAGCTCTGCTTCTTCTTCCATCCTTCATCCTTGCAAGAATACAGAGAGCAAAAGGGAACAAAAGAAACAAGAACAAATAAAGCAGATCAGGCTACAACACTGCCAAAGCTTTACTCCAATGTACACAAACTCACATCATAAACGATACAATAGCAACCTGAGATCTCTTTTGTAAACATGTTTCTACACCTGCCAACGCTGTCTTTGACTAAATGAGTATACTATGAATAGTATAGCACGCATATCTTTTGCCTTGGACTAAATATATTCACTCAAACATGTTTTAAGATCATTTTGGGGAATCCTCTGTTAGTACTTAAAAAGAGCTTTACAAACCGTTTTTAGAGAACATCATCTGCGCCATATAATCTAACAAAGCCCATAGGCTGTCGCAGCACACACAGACATACATTCCAACGTTTCTCAAACGGCACGTTATATTGCACGCTACCATCATAAACTACCAAGACAAGTACTACAACAAAACTGCATCAACGCAGCATACATCAGAAGAAGTATTCACTCATCTACCCCCTCTGCACGTATGTATGCCACCCGTCCTGCTCCTGCAACACTCTTTTAAAGAGACAAGATAGATACAGAGAAACATCCCAGACTTATTCCTCCTCTACCACAGTGATTTTGTCCCGCTCATCATTTTCCCAGCACCTCACCGCTTTCTTTCTTCCTTGCCCTCGCAGTGAACACCTCTTCTTCCTCATCTTCTTCTCCCTCCATCCACCGAGAAGAAGCCTTGGAGCCCCTTTCTGGTTCTTCTTCAGGGAACAGCTCGCTCTCCTTCTCTCCATCGTTTTTAGTTCCTCTATTGGCCGCATTGCGCACCTACACATAAGCAGTTTCCTGCAACAAGTTAGTACCAGAATGAATCATGCACTTATTATATCAAACTTCTATCCAACTCTTTGCTTTCAATAATAGACATAAACCAACAGAGATATTTCATATCTATTTTGTAGCTATCATATGGAGAGTTCTTCACAAAAGCATCCTACCCAAAAACAGCCATCATCATCACCCCACGGACCAACCGTCCACTGCTAGCAACAAAGTTTTCAAGCCAAGGGGAAATATCTCAGCTACTAGCCAATTCCATTTACCATGATGCCATCATCGTCAAGGTGCTAGGGGCGGCAATCCAAACACAACAAAGATTTCGGCTATGATAGGCTTCAAATGCGCAACTCGCCAAATCGATGATTTTGCTTTGCTGCCATTTGGACACAAAATGTACATAGTCATATTCATGGACTCAGATACACAATACGAATTATCTAAGAGAGCATTGAGAAAAAAAACTTCACATTCCAAACAATCCAACTACAATTTGAACCTTTCAAAATGAATTTTGAGAGTATTCCGAATCCATTGTGCCAAAGAGTAATACTTGCACTCGAAGGACTGCCGCCAGAGTCATGGAATAAAGAGGCAATAAAAACCTCCTAGACAGCAGCTGTATGGTTGAAGAGATATATGAAGAGCACCATATACATAACCTATCAGTTTTCAGATTGGCGGCATGTACAACCGAATCCAATCTTATTCCCAAGGTCATAGAATGGAATATTGAAGCAGATGAACAAGGCAAAGAATCATGTCAACAAGGCTGGAAACACAATGCCAATCTATCCACCGTACTGGTACACATTGAGAAGCTTTTTGACTATACTGATGTAGGTGGTGGAGATGAAGCTAATAAGAATATTTCAATAGAAGATACCAAAAACAAGCCCAGATTGCCAATCGTAAAGACCTTCTAATGGATTCCTAGGCAAATAGACACGGATAACGGCCCTCTTGAAGATGGACCCCTAGCAGGCGTGGCACAACATCAACAAACTTGAAATGTCATGATGCTACAATGCTTTACCCCTATATATGTGATGTAATTAACTATATAGAACAGCTTCTTATGCCATGTACCTCTAATGTTGGTGCTGCTGTTGATGAGAAAATTTCCCACGCACCGTCCTAAGAGATTTGCTTAACTCTAGTGCAGGTCCAAATTATTACTTGAGGTTCGTAGGCGTGCTAGTTGGTTTGTTCCTGCAACCAACAAAAAACTAACAAAAGAAAATTGGCACCTAGGAATCAAAATAGGAAAGATTGCCAATATTTGGAAATTTGCCGGTTTCTTCGGAGAGGCCGATCTGACCGCCGTGTATAGGCCGGTCAAACGGGCGATGGGGCGGGGTACGGGCCAGCATATGGTCGGTCGACTGCGAGAGTCCGAACCTAGACGACTACCGTCGGTATTCGGATTTCCCTTTCTCCATACGGTATATCTCGGGTTTCCAAACATGTTTATCCTGAATTGAACGTGGAGAAGGGCTTGTGGAGGGCAAGACCAACCCCTATATAAGGGCCAAGGCCGGTTCAATTGTAATATCGAATCATACAACCTACACTCAATCTATTTAAATCGTTTCCTTTATTTTCAGCCTTATTTTCTACTTTGCCCTAGTTTAGTCCATCTTTGTCGATTTGCGCCGTAAATCGTCCGCCGCACGCAGAGTGCGACACTTCTATGTAACTTTGTCTTGAAAACTTTCTGTTTACTCACGAGACGCAGTAGTTATCAATCTATCCATCTAATCGGTTCCGCTAGCCGATTTGATCTACAAAACCCACTTTGTTCTAGTTTTTGCTAGATTGGAGTGGTTGGCGACTCTGTACCAAGAACCACCGCAAGGCTTTAGGTGATTCGATCGTGTTTGTGCCTTTTGCCAAAAAAGGTGCCAACACGATTTTTAGCGACTCCATTTGGGGAAGACACGACGCCAGCTCGGATTTGACGCCGCCATGTCCAAGCAAGCGGCGCGGGGACGTGGAAGCCATCCAACGTTGTCCGCATCTCGTTGGACGACTTGGATGGGAGGAGCTCGCCAAATAATGGAGGAGCGCATTCGAGCGATCACTCAAGAGGTGCTAGATCAATCTTGCCTGCTCAAGGTAACTCGCGGCGAGGTAAGTGCTGATCACATCTCTATGCCTATTCAAAAAACCCGTTGCTAGTACGGTGGGCGAGTCCGTTCACTCACGCCATGTGAACAATAAGGTTGAATGCTATGGAGGCTTGTTTTAATAGGTTATTTAAAGCGCACATGAGCGGTAAATCCGGTCTTCCTGCGACCGATTCGCCACCTACCTCGATTGCAGGGGGGCCAGCCCCCTGTGAACCACATATTTAGTAAAACCGACGGGGCGATTGCCCAAGGCCCCGGCGAAAGTAGTTCGCCGCCTGCGTCGGTCCGTGCCCTACGGCCGGTCCTCGGCTCACGCGTAAGTCGACCAGCCCTATGGCCGGTCCGGCGGCCATCATATCTCGGTCGACGCCCGACGGCGGTCGCCGAAACAATACGGCGGTCCGGCCGCCCTATGACCCGTCTACGGGTCGCCTTACATCGACCGACCGTCGCCGGCCCGCACCTATACTACACCGGTCGACCGACGCTTCCGCCTGGCCGACCGCTATCTAGCGGTCGACCCGGCCCTTGGCCTGGGACCGGCGCTCCGTGCCGCACAGGAGGTAGATCCCATCACGGGTAACTCAGTTCTATACCATGTTCCCGCACACGACTCCTGTGGCTACTATCCATGCACCAATTCCCCCATGTCCCCAATCAATACAATGATCCTAATAGGGGATATCCTAAGCCCACGACACGAGAGATGGCCAATATGACAATATTGCACTTGACGCCGTTCGTCCTTTAGGCTGCCGGTCATGCCCGACCCGCCTAGGCCTGAAAATATGGAGGAACAAATCCGGAATATCATTAGAGAGTCATTCGGAATTGAGCCTAGGAATTGCGCTAAGGTGTACCAAAAGTCGTATCCTGACTATTTCGATAACATCCCATATCCTCGTGGTTATAGGGTCCCTGAATTCACCAAATTCAGTGGAGATGATAATAGGACCACATGGGAGCATATCGGCCAATTCTTAGCGCAATGTGGGGAGGCTAGCACTTTGGATGCTTTTAAATTGTGCTTATTTTCTTTATCTCTATCCGGTATTACTTTTACTTGGTTTACATCTTTAACGGCTAACTCTATTCATACTTGGGCTCAGCTAGAACAAAAATTTCATGATTATTTTTTTACTGGTGAGACCGAGCTTAGACTTTGTGATTTGACATCGGTTAGGCAAAAGTATAATGAATCGGTTGCAAATTACATTAAGAGATTTAGGGACGCTAGAATCGGCGGTGTTTTAGCTTGAGCATAACCGTGAGAGATTTGGCGGAGCCCTCGCCTTTAATGGATTGCTTGCTCCCATTAAAGAAAGGTTAGATGGCCAACAATTTACGGATGTTAGCCAAGTGATGCGAGAGGCTCTACGGCTCGAAGAAAGCGAGTCGAGATGCTAAAAGTTTGTTAGGCCCGACGATAAGAAACCTCATGTTAGCATGATCGACTGTCCTACTAGTGATTACGAGTCCGATGAAGCCGATCATGATATGTATGTCGCCGAGTGGTCTTGGACAAACAAGAACAAACCCTTTGTTTGTTCTAGCTTGACACCGACTCCTCGCAAGGATCGGTAAAAGCGAGATCAAATAAAGTTTTGATGTGGCCAAATGTGATAGGATTTTTGACTATCTTCCGCGGGAAAACAGATCAAATTACCTAAAGGCCACATCATACCTCGTTAGAAGAATTGAAGCGCCGTTCTTATTGTAAATGTCATGATTCTTATTCGCATTCTACTAACGAGTGTAATGTTTTTTCGTCAGCACAGTTCAATCGGCCATAGATGAAGGACGATTGAAATTCATCGAATTCCCGAAAATGAAGCTTGACGGCGATCCTTTCCGGTGAATACTATCGATCTTGATGGCAAGAAGGTGTTGATTCAGCCGGAGCAAGCCGAATCGGCTAAAGGGAAGGAAGTTGTCATTGGGGAGCCGAGGCCCAAGATGCTTGTGCCAAAGTGTTAGTGATATGCCACTAGAGGCAACATGGAGATGTTGGATATCACGTCAATGTTTATGAATAAATGAATAAAGTGTTATTCGGTTCCGATGAAATAGACATCTTGTATTGATCAATAAGTACGTGACTTATTTATGAGACTCTTTATGTATGAATCTATTTCTAAACGATCCTGATCATATGTCATATTGTTGGAACAAATATGATTCTAAGATCGGCATGTTTATTGATTGATGATCATGTCTCATAGATCATGGGTATGGAGATACCAAATCAATAAACATGGACATATATGTTGGAGAACACATTGTTGGATAGACCCACCATGAGACACTACAGGAATTAATGTGCCATTAGTTGGTCTCGGGTAGTGTTGGTACAAAGTCCTTAGACCTCGAGATCACCATGGATTCCAACATGTGTAGTAGCCTACTTTGGGACTACCAAACGCTATTCCGTAATCGGGTAGTTATAAAGGTAGTTTTCGGGTTTGCTATGAAACATGGAGTGGGATGTGAGTGATCAAGATGGAATTTGCCCCTCCTTTGGAGAGATATCTCGGGCCCTCGAGGTAATGGATTATGGAAATGCATGGCCATGCTAAGTTGATTGAGGAGTCAATCAACGGACGGATAATCCAATACGGTTCGAGTGAATGGTTAAGCTATTGAAGGGATGGCACACATCTTGCCTATAGCTTAACCGGTATCGTGAGGCAAAGGGATTTGTGTACACATTACAGGTTCGAGCCGATATTATATTCTTGTATACTATGGTGTCAATATGTGCTGCTAGGCGCCGCTGTTGACGTGTCGGCCGAGTTGGACTCGAGCCGACGATCGGCTAAGTTAGACTATAGCCGAAACCGAGTATACCTGAACCTACGGTCGCACGCTTAAGGGATAGAATAGATATTCGAGTTGGACTCGGATACGGCTCGATCGGATAGGATCCGATCGGATAGAGTCCTATGGGCTTACGACGTATGGGCGGCCAACTCTATGAGATACGGATGAGATCCGATTCAAAATAGAGTCCTAATCGGCCACTAGTCCCGTCGGCCAACTCTATATAAAGGAGGGAGGGTGGAGAGCTGGGTACGTCAATTGCATCGCGTGCAACGAAGTCGCCGAGATCAATCTCCACGGAAACCCTCCCACTTTCGAGCCAAACCCTAGCCTTGCATCGCGTGCTAGCACACGGGTGTTCGGCGTTCGTCCCCGGACGTGTGGATACCGTAGAGGCGCTGCTACGTTGCGCGCTGTTGATCAGCTTCGGATCGGCTGCAATCGGAGCGATCAGCTGTGGTGGAATCGGCTGTGGTCGGGCGCATCGGAGCGAGGCGTGAGAACGCGGCCGGACGACTCGAATCGGCTGTCTCCGGGAATCGGCTACACTGTTCCGGATCGGATTGCCCTGATTGGCTATTTCGCTGCACTCTACTCCAATCGGTAACGATCTATCGGCCCTTACTTGCAAGTGTTCTGGTTTGCGCGGTAAAAGTTTTGTTTTCGGCTAGCGTAGCCTCCGCGTAACCCTTCGGTGGTATCGAGCTAATCTTGCTTAGTTCAGGTTTTAGATTGGATCTGGAACAAGTTTTGCACACGAGTTGATTAGATCAATTGGTTTTACGGGATCTGTTGAGGAGAGTTGATGGTAATTGCGTTCCTTGATAGTGTATCGGAACGGCGTAATGTGATTACGTCGAAGCAATTTCCATAGAACTCGGTTTGAGTCGGCTTCGAGATAGCGTTCCTTGATAGTGTATCGGAACGGTATAATGTGATTATGCCGAAGCTATCTCGTAGTCCGATCTTGTTAGCGCCTCGCGCCTACGCAAACCATCTCCCTTGATAGTGTATCGGGACGGCATAATATGATTATGCCGACATGGTTTCGTAAGCGAATTCATAGATTGGATCTATGAATTTCGTGTGGTGTTCCGGGACCGCCGTGTGCGTACCCCCTTATAGGTCGTCTCGATGCCGTAGCTCTGCGATAAGTAGAAAACGTTTCTACGCCTAACTTGTTTTTGCAGAGAATGCTTTGAGATGGTATGGCCCTATTGTATGTATGAGATGCATGTGATGCATGTAATATTCTTTCATATGTGCAATCCTGTAATATTCTTTCATACGTGCAATGCTTGTAATATTCTTTCACGACCTGCGAGTCGATGTAATCTTCAATTAGAGCTTCTATAGTAGTAGCTTAGTTTGAAGAAATCAAGCATTCGGCACTCGAAAGAACGGTGATGAAGATGGAGATCCTGTACACCGGCATGGAGATGGAGATCACCATGTGAAGGGGGCCATACTATTTCACTATATGCTATTCTTCTTGCTTTCATATGTGATATGTTTGTTTGATAGGATAGCATCCCTCGCAAAATTAAGTAGTAATGATGCCCTTCCAAATGTTGCACCCACCGTTATGCTCGTCAATGGTGGGTCGCCAAAGCGAGTGCCATTCTCTATCATAACACGAGGGGGTATATGTCGGACATATACATGCAGAGCATTTGGTTTACTTAACAAGGCTATCAAAACAGTTTTGGGCCTTGGGGCATAGGTTGGCGCCGGGCATGGAGATGCCACACCAACAACAAGAGTCACATAGAGATGTGATTAGCAAGGAGTTGCTTACCGATGTTATTAATTTTCTAGCAGTGATGCCAAAGCTCACTAGAAAATTAATTAACATGTGGATCTTGACCCAATACGTAACCTAGAGGAAGGTGGAAAATACGTAATGGGAGTCTAATGTTAAATTGTTTAACAATAGACATAGCATAAACATTGTGCTAAACTTTGCTTTTTCTGTAGAATAAATGGCGGCTAATACTACACCCAGTACCTTTAATTTGCGATCTATTCTCGAAAAGGAAAAATTAAATGGAACAAACTTTATGGATTGGTATCGCAACTTGAGAATTGTTCTCAAGCAAGAGCGTAAGGAGTACGTTCTTGAAGTACCCTATCCCGATTTGCCAAATAATGCCACCGCAACCGCACGGAGGGCTTATGAGAAGCACACTAATGATGCCCTAGATATAAGCTGTCTCATGCTTGCTACAATGTCCCCGAGCTTGAAGCAATATGAGAGCAACGATGCTCACACTATTATTCGGGACTGCGTGGCATGTTTGAGAACCAAGCTCGGGCCGAGAGGTTCAACACCTCAAAGTCCTTGTTTGCGTGCAGGCTTGTTGAGGGGAATCCCGTCAGTCCGCATGTGATAAAAATGATTGGCTACATTGAGAGTCTGGAAAAACTAGGTTTTCCCCTTAGCCAAGAGTTGGCTACTGATGTGATTCTCCAGTCGCTCCCTCCGAGCTTCGAGCCATTCATATTGAATTATCACATGAACAATATGGATAGAACCTTGGCTGAATTGCATGGGATGCTAAAGACAGTGAGGAGAGTATCCAAAAATGGTCATCATGTGATGATGATGCGAAGGCTAAGCGCAAACCACTGTCAAGAAACTTTGCACCAAGAGGAAGTTAACTCCCGATGAGATCGCGAGTGCCTCCAATGCAAAGAAGGGCAAGAAGGGGTCGGCGCATCGATGCCGTTTGCTTCTATTGCAAGGAGACAGCCATTGGAAGAGGAACGCAAGAAGTACATGGAGGATCTCAAAAGAAGCAAAGTACGACTTATTAATGTTATAGACATTAATCTTGCTACTTCACCTACGACTCTTGGGTATTTGATACCGGATCGTAGCTCATATTTGCAAATCGTTGCGGGAATGAGAAGAAGTAGAGGATTGAGAAGGGGCGAGGTGAACTGCGCGTCGGCAATGGAGCAAGCGTTGCTACGGTTGCTGTCGGCACGGTACCACTTCATCTACCTTCAGATTAGTTTTGGAATTAAATAATTGTTATTGTGTTCCAACACTATGTCAAAACGTTATTTCCGCTTCATGTTTGCAAGCGGAAGGATATGATTTTAGATCAATGAACAATGGTTGTTCAATATATCTCGAGATATGTTCTATTTTCATGCTCCATTGGTGAATGGATTATACGTTTTGAATCTTGAAGCGTCTCCCATCTATAACATTAATATAGAAAGGCAACTCTCTAATGATATAAACCCCACGTTTATCCGGCATTGTCGCTTAGGCCATATAAATAAGAAACGCATGGAGAAGCTCCATAAGGATGGATTGCTTCACTCTTTTGATTTTGAATCATTTGAGACATGTGAGTCTTGTTTACTTGGTAAGATGACAAAGGCACCTTTCACGGGACATAGTGAGAGAGCAAGTGACTTGTTGGCACTCGTACATACCGATGTATGTGGACCAATGAGCTCAACGGCCGAGGTGGTTATCGTACTTCATTACCTTTACGATGACTTTAGTAGATATGGTTATATCTACTTAATGAGGCATAAGTCCGAATCCTTTGAAAAGTTCAAAGAATTCCAGAATGAAGTACGTAATCATTTAGGGAAAACAATCAAGTTTCTACGATCGATCGTGGAGGGAATACTTGAGCCAAGAGTTTGGTAATCATCGAAAGATTGTGGAATTGTTCCACGTTGACTCCGCCAGAACTCCACAATGGAACGGAGTGTCCGAACGGAGAAATCGCACCTTGTTGGACATGGTGCGGTCGATGATGAGCCAAAGTGATGTTCCGTTATCCTTCTGGGATATGCTCTTAAAACAGCTGCGCTCACACTAAATAGAGTTCCATCTAAGTCGGTTGAAAAGACACCATATGAGATATGGACAGGGCAACCCCTAGTTTGTCTTTTCTCAAAATTTGGGGATGTGAGGCTTATGTAAAACGTTTACAATCGACAAGCTCACACCCAAATCGACAAGTGCTTCTTTGTGGGATATCCTAAGGAAACTAAGGGATATTACTTTTATAATCGGGAACAAGGCAAAGTGTTTGTCGCCCGACACGGTGTCTTCTTGGAGAAAGAGTTTCTTTCAAGAAGGGTTAGTGGGAGCAGGGTGCATCTTGAAGAAGTTCAAGAAACACCAGAAAATGTTTCAGCGACCACAGAACCACAACAAGAGGAGCAAAGTGTTGCGCCACCGGTTGTAGATACACCGGCCCACGGAGGTCGAAAGATCACGTCGTGCGCCGATGTACACAGTGTGGAACAACGTGATATATTGTTGTTGGACAACGATGAACCTAAGACCTATGAGGAAGCGATGGTGGGACCCGATTCCAACAAGTGGCTTGGAGCCATGAAATCCGAAATAGAATCCATGTACGACAATCAAGTTTGGAACTTGGTTGATCCACTGATGGTGTCAAAACCATTGAGTGTAAATGGGTTTTTAAGAAAAGGCCGATATGGATGGAAATGTTCACATCTATAAGGCGCGATTGGTGGCGAAAGGTTTTAAACAGATTCAAGGAGTTGATTATGATGAAACCTTCTCGCCCGTCGCAATGCTTAAATCTATTCGGATTATCCTAGCGATTGCTGCATATTTCGATTATGAGATATGGCGATGGATGTCAAAACGGCTTTCCTAAATGGAAACCTAAGCGAGGATGTATACATGATACAACCTCGGGTTTTGTCGATCCAGAATCGCTCGGAAAGATATGCAAGCTACGAAATCCATTTATGGATTGAAGCAAGCATCTCGGAGTTGGAATATTCGTTTTGATGAAGTAATCAAAGGGTTTGGTTTCATCAAAAATGAAGAAGAGGCCTGTGTTTACAAAAGGTCAGTGGGAGCGCAATTGTATTTCTAATCTTATATGTGGATGACATATTACCGATTGGAAATGATATCCCTATGCTTGAATCCGTCAAGTCTTCATTGAAAAATAGTTTTTCCATGAAAGACTTAGGGAGGCAACATATATATTAGCATTCGGATCTATAGAGATAGATCCAAGAGGCTAATTGGATTAAGCCAAAGTACATACATTGACAAGGTGTTGAAAAGGTTCAACATGCATGATTCCAAGAAAGGTTTCTTGCCCATGTCACATGGCATTAATCTTAGCAAGAATCGGTGTCCTCGGACACATGATGAGCGGAATAAGATGGGTATGGTTCCATATGCTTCGGCAATTGGATCCATCATGTATGCCATGCTTTGTACACGCCCGCATGTCTCGTACGCTTTGAGTGCTACGAGCAGATACGTCGATCCAGTGAAGGTCATCGTAGAAAGAATATCCTTAAGTACTTGAGAAGAACTAAGGATATGTTCCTAGTCTATGGAGGTGAAGAAGAGCTCGTTGTAAGTGGTTACACCGATGCTAGCTTCCAAACACAAGGATGATTATAGATCGCAATGGGTTCGTGTTCTCGCTCGAACGGAGGCGCGCCACTGGAAGAGTTCCAAGCGGATACGTTGCTGATTCTACAACGGAGGCCGAGTACATTGCGCTGGAAGCGCAAAGGAGGCTGTTTGGATCAAGAAATTCGTTTCGAGCTTGGTGTGATGACTAGTACGACGGTCCAATGTCTCTCTATTGTGACAATAGTGGAGCCATTGCGCAAGCCAAGGAGCCGAGGTCACATCGAAGTCCAAACACATACTTCGCGATATCATCTCATCCGCGAGATAGTGGACAGAGGTGATGTCAAGATATGCAAAGTGCACACGGATCTCAACATAGCCGATCCGCCGACAAAACCTCTCTCCGAAGCATGAGGCGCACACAAGAGCAATGGGTATTAGATACTTACATGATTGACTCTAGTGCAAGTGGGAGATTGTTAGTGATATGCCCTAGAGGCAACATGGAGATGTTGGATATCACGTCAATGTTTATGTATAAATGAATAAAGTGTTATTCAGTTCCATGAAATAGACATCTTGTATTGATCAATAAGTACGTGACTTATTTATGAGACTCTTTATGTATGAATCTATTTCTAAACGATCCTGATCATATGTCATATTGTTGGAACAAATATGATTCTAAGATCGGCATGTTTATTGATTGATGATCATGTCTCATAGATCATGGGTATGGAGATACCAAATCAATAAACATGGACATATGTGTTGGAGAACACATTGTTGGATAGACCCACCATGAGACACTACAGAATTAATGTGCCATTAGTTGGTCTCGGGTAGTGTTGGTACAAAGTCCTTAGACTGAGATCACCATGGATTCCAACATGTGTAGTAGCCTACTTTGGGACTACCAAACGCTATTCCGTAATCGGGTAGTTATAAAGGTAGTTTTCGGGTTTGCTATGAAACATGGAGTGGGATGTGAGTGATCAAGATGGAATTTGCCCCTCCTTTGGAGAGATATCTCTGGGCCCTCGAGGTAATGGATTATGGAAATGCATGGCCATGCTAAGTTGATTGAGGAGTCAATCAACGACGATAATCCAATACGGTTCGAGTGAATGGTTAAGCTATTGAAGGGATGGCACACATCTTGCCTATAGCTTAACCGGTATCGTGAGGCAAAGGGATTTGTGTACACATTACAGTTCGAGCCGATATTATATTCTTGTATACTATGGTGTCAATATGTGCTGCTAGGCGCCGCATGGTGGTCGGCTGAGTTGGACTCGAGCCGACGATCGGCTAAGTTAGACTATAGCCGAAACCGAGTATACCGAACCTACGTGGTCGCACGCTTAAGGGGATAGAATAGATATTCGAGTTGGACTCGGATACGGCTCGATCGGATAGGGATCCGATCGGATAGAGTCCTATGGGCTTACGACGTGTGGGCGGCCAACTCTATGAGATACGGATGAGATCCGATTCAAAATAGAGTCCTAATCGGCCACTAGTCCCGGTCGGCCAACTCTATATAAAGGAGGGAGGGGTGGAGAGGCTGGTACGTCAATTGCATCGCGTGCAACAAGTCGCCGAGATCAATCTCCACGGAAACCCTCCCCACTTTCGAGCCAAACCCTAGCCTTGCATCGCGTGCTAGCACACGGGTGTCGGCGTTCGTCCCCGGACGTGTGGATACCGGTAGAGGCGCTGCTACGTTGCGCGCCGTTGATCGGCTTCGGATCGGCCGCAATCGAGCGATCGGTCGGTGGAATCGGTCGTGGCTCGGGCGCATCGGAGCGAGGCGTGAGAACGCGGCCGAACGACTCGAATCGGCTGATTGGCGAATCCCTGCTCCGGAATCGGCTACACCTGTTCCGGATCGGATTGCCCGATTGGCTATTCCGCACTCTACTCCAATCGGTAACGATCTATCGGCCCTTACTTGCAAGTGTTCTGGTTTGCGCGGTAAAAGTTTTTGTTTTCGGCTAGCGTAGCCTCCGCGTAACCCTTCACAAAGAGCCTTAGGTTGGGACATGGAAAGAGAACAAGGCCAAGGCATCCACATTGAAGAAGCCTACAAGCCCAAGGTGACCTTTGAGATGCTCCTTTGACAAGCAGAAGAAGAGTGCCGAGAAGGAGCGTGCCAAAGGAAAGAGACCAAGATCGCCTAGGGAGCGATTTGGTCCTCTTCAAAGGTTTTGGGCCGTAGTTTCCATTGCCCTCAAGTCATGCCATGGGGACCGTGCCCGATACCGCCTCCAAAGTTATCCGTTCCCTTTTTATGCCTTGGGGGCACCCCGCCTATGTACAACATGCCTGCCCTTAGGATCACCAAGGATGGAGAGGAGAGGAGATCGCCGCGAGGGCGTGTGTCTACTAGTGGAAGTTCTGCCTCCCACAAAGGACCTACGATGGCGGAAAAGTGGCATACAAGCACGCCAAGCCCGAGGAGAGGACTTCAAGGCGATCATTATCAAGATAGGATCGTATGATGTGCCTGCACCATCTCGCAGGCTAGGTTGATATTTGGCCCCCGAACCGAAGCTATGAGAGATCCGCGCGAGGAGGATAGTCGGGCCAAGGCGTTCTAGCCAATCGACCGCAGTTGATGGCAGTCGGCCAAGGCCTTACAGTCGGTCAAGCCCTTGTCTAGCGGTCACAGCCCGCACCTCTGGCAGTGCGATGTTCGCTCAGTCGGCAGGCACAGTCATCGGCACGGCTATAGTACGGAGTACCAGTGCGGCCAGGCCACCGGGGCTGATGCATTGTGGTTATTCAGAAGAAAGTGCAGGCGTGCCCTCCTCGAGTAAAGTAGCAGGGGACATTATTTGCCTCCTGGAGCAGGCCGAATCCTAGGTGGATGCACGAGGATTTGACGGCTACTCGAGAAGAGGAGGTTTGCGGCGTCTTCGTGCTTGAGTTGAAGGAAGGGCGAGAGGAGAGACGGGGGGTTTGATGAGTTGCGACCACCACCAAAGGAGTGGAAGCGTAAGTCATCAATTGCTGAAAAGCCGTAGTTGTTCAAAAGGATGAACAACCGGCGTGGAAGCATCGTCCGCGAGAACATGGAGATCAACATGGTTGCATGTTGCCCATGGAGTTTTGTGCCATGGGCCCAGGCCGAGTGCTCAAATGTCACTAGGTCCGAAGGATGCGGTCTTCGAAAGCCCGACGAGTCGAGCCGGAGTCACATGAAGCCTCTATTTGAAGGGCCACATTGATGGGAAGCCGGTCTCGAGGATGCTAGTGGACGGCGCAGTGGGCACGATGCCTTACTCTCTCTTCAAGAAGTTGGGTCGCGGCGGAGCTAAAGAAGACCAACATGCTTCTCAAGCGGCTTGATGAGTCAATGGAGCGAAAGGATCTTGTCCGTGGAGCTTACGGTGGGAACAAGACGTTGCCTACGCCTTCTTCATCGTCGATGTGCAAGGTAACTATAGTGTTATCTTGGGGCGGTGTTGGATTCATGCCAATTGTTGCTGTCCCATCTACTTTACATGGTGCCTAGTACAATGGGATGATAAGTGGTCAAGGTGAAGTGTGGTGAATGGCCGATGTTTTACGTAGGATGGAAACATGGAGACATGCAGTGCTGTGGGCTAGATCTTTCTAGTTTTGATTTTATTAGTGTTTCCAAAGAAGGCTTTGTACCCATTTTTGTAAAGCCAGGCTAGTTAGCACGGCTTGGTGACATTACTTTGTATGATGAATAAAACAACCAATTTGGAATGGTTACAAAAAGAGTTGAAGAATAGGTCAACAAAGAACGATTTTGGAGAAACTATAGAGGATTTTGACGAGATAGAAGCTCGGTCAAGGGTTCACATCAGCCAGACCATCGGAACAAATAGACATGGGAGATGGGAGCATACCAAGACCGACCTTCATAAATAAAAACGCTGAGCCGATCATAGGGTTAAGATGATCGGTTGCTTAGAGAATATAGTGATTGCTTTGCATGGGAGTACCATGAAATGCCTGGACTTAGCCGTGATCTTGTTGAGCATCGGCTTGATAAAATCAGGATTTAGGCCTTATAAACAACCTCCTCGTCAGGTTCCCACTTATATATGATCGTGTCAAAGAAGAGATAGACCGGTTATTGAAAGCGGGGTTTATTGGCGTGCCATCAGGTATCGGAGTGGGTGTTAATATATGTAGTGAAAAGGGGAGCGGCAAAATCAGGGTTGGCATAGATTTTAGAGACTTAAATAAAGCCCTCCTAAAGATGAATATCCTATGCCTATAGCCGACATGCTAATAAATGATGCCTCAGGTCATAGAGTGATTAGTTTTTAGATGGCAATGCCGGCTACAGCCAAATTTTCATGGCGGAGGATATGCATAAGACGACCTTTAGATGTCCGATTTGTAGGGCTGTTTGAGTGGGTAGCCATGACATTCGGGTTAAAGAATGCCGGCGCAACATATCAAGAGGAAGCGATGAACCTAATTTTCCATGATTTGTTAGGTTTTATCTAGAAATCTACATTGATGATATTATAGTCAAATCGAATGATATGGATGGACATATGGCGATATGAGGTTAGCTTTTGAGAGGATGCGTCGGTATGGTTTGAAGATGAACCCACTCAAGTGTGCCTTCGGTGTGTCGGCGGGAAAATTCTTAGGATTCATGGTGCATGAGAGAGGGATTGAGATCGATCCTAAGAAGGTTGAAAGATTCAAGACTTGCTAGGTAACTGCTTGAGTAAAATCGATGCTTTTGTGCCTATTCTACCCTTGAAGAAAGAAGCCAATTTTACTTGAGGGCGGCACAGCGGAGCGTTTGAAGGTTTGAAAAATATTTATCTCTACTCACAGTGGTGCAGCTCCTAAACGAAATTCCGTTTCGGCTGTATATTACTGCGAAGACAAAGTTATTGGAGCGTTTGTTTGACACAAGAAGAAGATGACAAGGAGTACATAATTACGTATTTAAGTCATAGTCTTACGGATGCCAAAAGCAGGTATGTATTTGTAGAGAGGCTTTGTCTTTGCTTATACTATGCTTGTACCAAGTTGCGTCATTACTTGTTATCTAGTACATGCATAGTGCTTGTCGGACGATGTTGTTAAGCACATGTTGCAAAGGCCAATTCTAAGTGGTAGAATTGGCAAATGGGCGTATACATTAATTGAATATGATTTGGCCTGAGTCATTAAATCTGAAGAGGCCGGATTGTAGCGGACTTTATAGTAGATCATCATGTAGGCGTTGATTGTGGAGATGAAGTCCATTTTAGTTAGTGTTACACCTTGGAAAGTTTATTTTGATGGCTCTTCGTGTAAGGAGGTCAAGGCATAGGTGTAGTTTTAGTTTCGCCCAATGGTCAATGCTTTGAAGCATCGGTTCGTTTAGAATATTATTGTACAAATAATCAAACCGAATACAATGCTTTGTTATTCGGTTTACAAGTGATGGAGATGGTGGGCTACACATGTAGCGTTCGGTGATTCGGAATTGGTGGTGCAACAAGTTGGAATCTACAAGTGCTTCGATGGATCATTGAACATGTATTTAGATCAATGCCTAGATATTATTTTGTTTCGATGAATTTACTATTAAGCATATTGCTAGGAATGAAAATTCTAGGGCCAATGACTTAGCTCAACAAGCATGCGGTTATAGCATCAAAAGGGTTTATTTTTCATATTGGATCAACCGGTGCTTGATTATAATTTTTGGGCGAGATTGGCAAAGAGGGGACCGTGGGCGGTCAGACCAGCGAACTACCGCCGGTCGGCCGTGGATGGCATCCGGTCGGCCAGGCGTTACGTGGCGGTCGGCCGTGGGTGGTTACCGGTCGGCAGAGTTGTTTGGCGGTCGGGCCCAGGCTTCACGAGAAGGTCTTCAGGGGCACAATCTTCTCAAATACGAAGGGCGAATTAAGTGAAAATTCGGACATGTGTGCCTGGAAGCAGTAAATGATTGAGGGAATTCCTTTGATTAGCTATTTGAAGGATCTAGTCTTAGGGTTGATCGAAAAATTCGGCAAGCGTATAAATATACTTTGCTTGATAAGCTATATCGCAAGAAATATAGATGGGTATTCTATTAAAATGTTTGATACCCGATCAATCTAAAGTTTGCTATGGGTGAAGTTCACGAGGAATTTGCGGGACTCATCAATCGGCCCATAAAATGAAGCGGGCTTAGGAGACGGGGTTCTATTGGCGAAAATGATTGATGTTGCTTGGATACTATAAGGGATGTGAAGCTTGTCAACGGTTCGGCAATGTTCAATTGGCACCAGCCCAGTGTTGAATCCTATTATTAAACCATGATCGTTCGGGGTGGGCTTTAGATTTTGTTTATCGAGATTTATCCTCCGTCTTCAAAGGGGCATCTGTTCGTGCTAGTTGCGACGGATTACTTCACTAAGTGGGCCGAATTGCCGCTCAGGAATATGACGCATAAGGAGGTAATTGATTTTATTAAAGCATATTATCCATAGATTCGGCATTCCTCAAACATTAACTACGAGATCAAGGAGCTTCTTTTATGTCTAAAGAAGTGAAAGTGTTGTGGAATCTTATGGTATTAAATTGTTGAGTTCGTCTCCTTACTA